>OZ022584.1:21734421-21741265 GCA_963669155.1 Arbacia lixula
TACCACTGCAAACAGTTTGAACAATAATCTATGTATAAAGGATACAATGGTTTTGTTTTAATTTCTCTTTTGAGATTTTTTTGTAATCAAACAATCAAACGTCGCAATTTGAATGCGTTAGTGCAAGATGTATTGATCGTCCATGATTGTATGGTAGATTCCTTCACTCGGTCAAGAACATGTGACAATGTGTATGCAATGAAGGATATCTTTCATTTCGGATGTGATGATCGTGCAATAAATAGTAATCATGGTCACTGTTGTGTTCGGATTGTTTTAGAGGTGTCAATATAGATATTTGTCATGTGTATAATCTTCCTCACCCTTTTCCCCTCTCCCTCTTTCTTTCTCTCTCTCTCTCTCTCTCTCTCTCTCTCTCTCTCTCTCTCTCTCCCTTTCACGCACACATAGGCCTACACAGAAACGCAAATACACACGCGTTATCTCTCGTTTTTTCTTCCCATTTTCCCCCATCAATCATTTGCAGTCGATCTCTGCTCTTCTCCTCTCTATCATTACATGAATATCGCCGTAAAACAGCTATCAACACACACAAGTACTAGTGAACAAATAGAATGCAAAACTATCCACTGCAACAAGTTACTTATTAAACAGTTGATGATTCGTCAATAATGTTGTCACTTCCTCATGAGGCGAAACTCCACTTACACCACTCAGATCACTTGTATAGTCCCTTTCTTCCCTTACATCTTGTAATTCGTTCCGATTATACACATGTACAAACGTCAATTTATCATGACTGTGACTTCAATTATATGACCCTATCATGATTGCTGCCATCTGCCAGACAAACAGGCAGTGGGTGCTTAAACAAATATAACGACATTCTATTTGACACCAGCATTCTGATTGGCCTCTTGAGATCAGCGGGATCCCCCCCCCCCCCAACTCTTATAAGATACACTCGTGTACCTCGTATTAGCCAGTAGGTTCACTTCATTGGTGACTGCGATCGACTGCACATGACCTCCGACCATGGATCCCAACCATGAACTGCACTTCATGTCCAGTGTGAATTGCGAGGGTATGAACAGCGACGACTGTGATGACGACGACGACGGCGATTTCGGCGGTGAAGGTGGTGAACGACTACCTGCCGCTGTACGTATCGCGCTCCTCATCATTGGCATGGGGACGCCGAGTCATTCGGAAGATGATGTGACGACATCTGGTGACGACCCTCGTCGCCCCCTTCTCGATTACGGGAACAACAACGAACGCGAAATGCGTTACACTTCAGACTTCGTGGGAGAAGACGAGCAAGCCGACCGAGAGAAACATGAGGAGGAAGACATCGACTTTATCTCATTAAAGTTTGAAACGAAAAAATATCAGAAGCCACTTAAACGTAAGTTTTGTACTTCGCATAGTAACGACGTGATCACGATGATGTAATTAGCACTTCTCTTCATGAAAGTGATTATAATGCAATGATATAATCAAAATTTGAAAAGGAAGTAGAAATGCCACGCGATTTTATAAAAACTAATGCAACCCATTTATATGTTAAATCTCGTCAACTTGATCTAAACACAACAAAAATGTCACCCCCCCCCCCTTCCCCAAGCAAAATAGTATAACTTTTTTATGAAAGAGGCTTTGAGAAAAATTACTTGGCAGGATTGTTACTTTACTTATTGACTTACTCGTGTGTGAAAATTGCATTAATTTAATCAGTCGTGCATGAGTGAGAACACGTCAAAGGCAGAATTGTCACTTTTCAAAAGTCAAGACTACAGGGTTAACAATCAGGTCTTCCATGAAATCAAATGCATACGAATGAACTTTAAACTGTATGATAAAAAGAAAATTTGACATGTAAAATTGCATACAGTTTGGGCTTGACAACACATTTTTTTTTGCTTTTTGTAGAAGTGCGCTCCAATTGTTGCAACATGATAATAGTGGTTGTTTTTCATCACTGCCTGATAACGCACCAACCATAAACATTCAAACGTTCCATGTCAGTGAAAATATCATGTAATGTGTGAGGAGGACATTACAGGCATTATAATAACACCTTAAATACTAAAATCCTAAATTAGTCCTTGTCTCAGCACATTTTGATACCCCTTTTATCATTTAAATTTGAGTTGTTTAATGTGGATGGTGTACGTACTCAACCACTCAAATGTGACTTGATGGAAACTATTTATTTAACAAAAAAAAACACGTATTCAGCAAGATAGGTGACATTCACCATTAATGTTGTATGTAAATGTGCCATAATCATCATGAAATTCAGTATCCTCATTGTGCCTTTAATATTGTTTCCAGTGGACCATGCAATATCGATTGCAGTGTCAGAGAAGGTTTGAGTAAGTCGATAACCGATATGATGATACACATACAATGATAAAATCAACAAATTATTGATGAATAAATATAATGCATATGCCACACGAACGATGGCTTCCTCTTATGTTTATACAGCATGTGATTATACATGTGATCAATAAAATGAACGGATGTCGCAATATTGGATGGGTTCAACATGGCAATTTCCCCCCTGAAATTGTGCTCAGTCAACCAAGAAAAATCGTAAAAAGTGTTAGAATAGGTGTGAGTGGGCCAAATAATGGATGCTCAAACAACAACAACACTTGAACATACACCAGGAACATAATTCGCCAAAATCTTGTTTCACAGATCCCCCAAACTGACTCTTGTGACTTTTGAAAAGAGACAATTTGCTTTTAATGTGTGCTCACTCATGCTATAATGTTAACACGTAAGTTAGTCAATAAGTGAAGATACAATCCTGCCAAGGTATTGTGCTCGAAACATCTTCAAAACTATGCTATTTTGCTGGGGGGGGGGGGAGCCTTCCTTTTGTTGTTGTGTTTAGTAGGGGGAGGGGACATTCCGAGTTGATAAGATTTGACATCGCCAGTGTTGTAACCACATCGATGAATGAGAAGCGTTACGAACTGAAACGAGACTATCAACTCCATTATGACGAAGGTTTATGTATGCGATTGATTCGAACTACAGACATAATTGTCAATGACCACTTGACGTACTCTTTCTCTCTCTCTCTCTCTACCTCTTACTCCCTCTCTAAGTGCTGTAACCAGAGACGTGTAGGCCATTATGGCGCGCCACAATTTCTTTTCAAGCTTTCTTGTTCAGCTCCACCTCCCACTGACCTGCATCTTTCTCTGCAATCCATGGATTCAGACTGATCATCCAAAACTTCATCCGTTTCCTTCCGGTACTCCTCTCTTTCTTTCTATCTGTCCAGTGATTGCTAGATTTTCCGAACCGTTCCAAACATGACGCATACTGAATATAAATGACCACGGGAACCGCAATAAACAAGATGAATTGAGTGGCATTTCACTTTGACAGTAGATCATATCCTCTGTGATTTCAGTACCATGACCTAGAATGAATCGTCCCAAAATTATTTGTAAACAATTTAATGGAATTTAATCCCGACCTAGTCGTGGTACCGTAATTACGGCATGTATTCAAACATTATAGGAATAGGAGGACAAATTATATTAATATGTGTTTGTTTAAGTTGGGGTTTGCATTTAGATAAGTGAAATGAATTACATTTATTTTGTGGTGACAGGTGATTTTCGGAGCGTGGTGATGGAAGCAGTGATGCTGCTGTACCTGTCTCTCCTTGTCTCCTTCCTTCTACTGGACACGAGCGTCTACCTCTACGCCTTCTGGGGTAAGCCGAGCGAGTTGCTCTACATGATCTCCTACATCACATCCAGCATTCAGCTGCTCATCTGTCCCTGTTACTCCCTGCTCTGCCGACTCTCCATGATCGCACCCTGGCTAATTGGCACCATTCACCGAAGCCCGCTCAAGCCCAGTTTCGTCATCAGGCGCGTGCGCGTCCTGCGCGCATGCGGCTCTGACGTCATGTTAAAGCCGTACTTCCTGCTAGCTTTTGGCTTGTGGCCGTTCATCCAGACTGTGTTGAGAGCCGCCACGTGGGCAGTCCTCAAGCACAATTGTCACAGGAGTTACTTCTTCTTTAGCGACTTCTCAGTCAGCTGGGGGCTGTTCGTCTACGGCCACTTCTGGTATCTCATGCGCATCGAGCGCGTATCCCTCCACCGAAATCTAAACCGTTTGGTCCGTGACGTCAAGCGCGCGTCGCTAACGCAGAATGTCAACGCAGCGCGTCGCAAGATCCGATTGGTCCACGGGGACTACTTTGTCATGCGTGAGCTAATGGGCGTGTTGATGGCTGTCACCATGGTAACGGGCTCGTGGGGCATCATGTCACACCTCTCATGGGATTACTCCATATACGTTTGGGAGACTCAACATGGACACTTGAACGAGCTTTACCTCGAGTGCATGATTTGGTCAGAGAAGCTCATGTTTGTCGTCTTGCCGTGCATGGCACTGGGGGGCATCAACCTGGAATACTTATGGCAGGCATTCACTCATGTTCTGGAGCGGATGCGCGCCTACCAGCACCGCGCATTCTGGCTCGCCGTTCAGCTCCATACAGCCGCCATCGACCGCATCGGCAGCCCCGAGCTCAAGTGGACGTTGGTCTTCGTCCTTGCGGGACCCTACATCTCACTCCAGTCTAGGATGGGCACGACGCAGAATCTCATGTTCTGGAACGGACCTTTCAAAGATAACTGCACCAATAACTCTGACAGTTTCTTCCCTGTTCGGGATTAGCTGTTTCTCATCACGGGGCGTGAGTAAGTTAAAAGGATAGTTCACACTGACATTATATTGGTTTCAATTAAAGGAGACACATGAAAGAAACATATTAGTGAAGGTTTGACGAAAATCGGTCAAGGGAAAAGAAAGTTATTTGATTTTAAAGTGTTGATTTTGTGACGTCACGTGCGAGGTGCTCTCCTGCATGTTGTGTACAAAATAATTCCATAAATTGCCTTTTTCTGTTTTTGACAACGGAATGATTTTTTATTCGTACAGGTTTGTGTATAAAAACTTATTTCTAATGATGTATCAAATGCACAAAATGCTCATAATGGGAGAGCACCTCGCACGTTACGTCACAAAATCAATACTTTAAAATCGTCAAACCTTCACTAATATGTTTCTTTCATGTGTCTCTTTTTATTGAAACCAAAATAATTTCAGGGTGAACTATCCTTTTAAAGGCTTATTGGCTCCGAAATGGTATACGAAGAACGCGACTTGCCCCCTTTTAGGTGGGCATGGTGGCGAAGGGGGAGGAGGGGGGCGTCGATGGCCGGCTACTAACTTGATGATCACTCCATCCTACTTGATACATGTATACATATTGAACAGCTGAAGGGTGAGGAACCCAAAGCATTCCATTTGCCTCACTCATAGCTAAGAATATATTGAAATAATGTACAAAGCTGTATTTTTAGACCGCGACACATCGATTCCATACGAAGGATCTGGTTTCCAACGATAATCTCCTTCAAGCACCTGAATTATATTCCTTAATTGTAACTTTTACAGTTCATGTACAACTGTTTCATTATCGTAAACCAAGCAATAGCCTGGTATATAGAGTCGCTGCAAGGTAAGCCGTCGATACAGTTTAAGTCTCGCATGGTCATCTTATTCTTTGCTTGTTTAATACGGAGAGTGACAGAAAAGCAACGATTATATCATGTAACAATTATGTCATGTATATCCTAATGTTACGCCATTACAAGACGGGCGAATTCCCCCCATCTAACACTCACAAAAAACATTATTGTCACACAAAAATGGAATATAAATACTAGAGCTTTCTGAGTGACTCTGTAAACAAATATCCCACTTTTAATATCTTTACAACGAAATGGAGGCAATTTCCAATCACTCCTTTGCAGGTGATATACTAAAAATTATACCCTCATCCACCACCACCACCAATACCACCACCACCACCACCACCACCACCACCAACACCACCACTATCCTCAAAGGCAAATACCACCACCACCCCTACCCAAGGGCGGAAATCGCTCCCCGAAGGTGGGGGGGGGGGGGGGGGGACATGTTTTTCATCAAGAAGTCGCTGAGCGGGGGGGGGGGGGGGGGGGGGTGATGATGATATTTTAGGGGTACAGGACCGAAAATAGTGGGGGGGGGGGACATTTGATATTGTGTCCCCCTTCCCCTTCGAAATGGTGGGGGGGGGGGGGGGTGATGATGATATTTTAGGGGTACAGGACCGAAAAAAGTGGGGGGGGGGACATTTGATATTGTGTCCCCCCCCCCTTCGAAAATGGTGGTGGGGGGGGGGGGGGGGGGACGCGGTCCCCCCCGTCCCCCCCCCCCCCCGGGATTTCCGCCCATGCCCCTACCTCCTTATTCACGCACATAGCACCTTCCCTCATCAATTCATCCCTCATTAGAAGATGCATTTTCGTATCCTTGATTCCTTTAATTAAATTTCTATGTATCGTGGCCTATACTTTTCAAGCCCTGCTTGTTTCTTTTTTTGTATATATATTATCTTTTTATAAAAAAAAATATCATAAAATATCATGTTATATACACATTATTTACACGGTTAAAATTCAGAATCGCTGAAACATAACAAGAATAACTGTTGGGGGCGAAAGGGGGGAAAATATTGAGTAACAAATTAAATATTGCTTAAGAGCGAAACTCCGAGACGGAAAACGTGAACCCATGGATTGCCTGTGATATCAAGCCTACAAAACAAACAACCAATTACGTAATAGTCCCAATCTCATTGACAACTTAAAGAGTTAAACATGATCAATGTTAGCTCTGCTGAGTTCTGTTGAGCTCTGCTAGTTTCTATTTACATGATTTACACGCGCCACAAATTTCTTATCAATTTAATGAAGGAAACTTCAACGCGATTGTGATTGCACAA
>OZ022584.1:21741465-21823376 GCA_963669155.1 Arbacia lixula
ATAGAGTCGCTGCAAGGTAAGCCGTTGATGCAGTTTAAGTCTCGCCATGGTCATCTTATTCTTTGCTTGTTTACTACGGAGAGTGACAGAAAAGCAACGATTATATCATGTAACAATTATGTCATGTATTTCCTAATGTTACGTCATTACAAGACGGGCGAATTCCTCCCATCTAACACTCACAAAAAACATTTGGAGGCAATTTCCAATCACTCCTTTGCAGGTGATATACTAAATATACCCTCATCCACCACCACCACCACCACTATCCTCAAAGGCAAATACCACCACCACCCCTACCCAAGGGCGGAAATCGCTCCCCGAAGGTTAGGGGGGGGGCATTTTTTCATCAAGAATTAAGTCGCTGAGCGGGGGGGGGGGGGGGGGGGGGGTGATGATGATATTTTAGGGGTACAGGGACCGAAAATAGTGGGGGGGGGGACATTTGATATTGTGTCCCCCTTCCCCTTCGAAATGGTGGGGGGGGGGGTGATGATGATATTTTAGGGGTACAGGACCGAAAAAAGTGGGGGGGGGGACATTTGATATTGTGTCCCCCCCCCCTTCGAAAATGGTGTGGGGGGGGGACGCGTCCCCCCCCGTCCCCCCCCCCCCCCCCGGGATTCCGCCCATGCCCCTACCTCCTTATTCACGCACATAGCACCTTCCCTCATCAATTCATCCCTCATTAGAAGATGCATTTTCGTATCCTTGATTCCTTTAATTAAATTCTATGTATCGTGGCCTATACTTTTCAAGCCTGCTTGTTTCTTTTTTTGTATATATATTATCTTTTTATAAAAAAAAATATCATAAAATATCATGTTATATACACATTATTTACACGGTTAAAATTCAGAATCGCTGAAACATAACAAGAATAACTGTTGGGGGCGAAAGGGGGGAAAATATTGAGTAACAAATTAAATATTGCTTAAGAGCGAAACTCCGAGACGGAAAACGTGAACCCATGGATTGCCTGTGATATCAAGCCTACAAAACAAACAACCAATTACGTAATAGTCCCAATCTCATTGACAACTTAAAGAGTTAAACATGATCAATGTTAGCTCTGCTGAGTTCTGTTGAGCTCTGCTAGTTTCTATTTACACGCGCCACAAATTTCTTATCAATTTAATGAAGGAAACTTCAACGCGATTGTGATTGCACAATAACGTATCGTATATATTATATTCCGATAGTTATGTCATGTTATAATTCATACTGTATCTCGATTGTTTGTACTTTAAATTGTATCAGTCTTGTTCGTGCAAATAAATCAAATCAAATCAAATAGTGAATTGTTTTGAAGAAGTCATTGTTATCCTGCTTTTAGACAATTCAGAAGTTAGGAATTGTTAACTTACAGTAAAAATGAGTTGATTGATCTGTGTGTTGGTATTTGCATGCATGTGAATGTGTGTGTGTCTGTGCGTGTATGCGTGTGTATGTTTGTGTGTGTGTGTGTGTATGTGTGTGAGAGAGAGAGAGAGAGAGAGAGAGAGAGGGGGGGGGGAGGGAGGGGAAGGGGAATTTCAGATACCAAGGACGTACAAATATTGATTCGCGTTTGACAAACATCGTTGGGGGGGGGGGGGGAATTCTGGAAAGTAAGTTGGGGAAATTTCGCAATCGGGTGAAAATCATGGAATAATTAGGGACTTCCCCAAATAACTGGTGTAGTTAAATGCATGGTAACACCTAGTTATGTTGACAGAGAGAGAGAGAGAGAGAGAGAGAGAGGGAGAGCTCCGCTATGTACTGGAAAAGTCCACACTGAAATTAACGTGGTTTCAATAAAAGCAGAAACATGAAAGAAACATAATTATTGAAGGTTTGACGAAAATCCGTCAAAGGATAAGAAAGTAATGATTTTTTGAAATCTTAATTTTGTGACGTCATATGCGAGGTGCTCTCTCATATGTCTATATGTCATATGTCTATTCCTCGCTCGCACACTTTTCTGTTGTATTGCTGGATTAATCGTACGCCTTTTGATTTTTGTTCTCGATTTGTTTTCATGTTGTTTCTTGAGTTGTTTATGATTTCTTTTGTTTATTTCTTTGGTCAATTTGTTTATCCGTACTCCGAAGTGTTCTTTTAATCCACATTATTTTGGGGTCTATACGATTTACAAGCTTGCTTTAAATAGGCCCCATTCATATTTCTTTACATATATCCACTGTAAGTTTGATATTGACCATTATGTAATATTTTGCATCATTATACTAGTTTTGTTTATGTCAAAGATTGACTATGTTGATGTATTATTGCTTTTATTTGACATGTATTGAACAGAAATATGAATGAATTGAAATTGAAATATGCTGTGCGCTGTGTAATTCCATAATATTATTGTTCTTTTTCTGTTTGTGATGAAGGATTTTTTTCATAGAGGTATGTGTGTAAACTATGTGTTTCTAATGATGTTTCAAATGACAGATGTTTCAAATGACAGGTAAAATTATGCATATCCTTTTAAAAACGACATTTTTCAAGAGCCTCTCGCAAATTTCACAAAATCAAAACTCAAAAAATCGTAACTTTCTTATCCTTTCACGGATTGTCATTAAACCTTCACTGTCATCTGTCGTTCATGTTTCTGCTTTTATTCAAAACATCTTAATTTCAGGGTAGATTATCCCTTTAACGTGCAGCTTGTTGATTTGTTGACCACCAATAAAAACGAATCCCAAAGAGCAGCATTTTGTATAGCACACAAAGGCTTAAAGGGATAACACATTGATTGGCGCCGCCGTTCACTTTGACCAACTATCGACAGTGCACTTTGACAATCTATCGATATTTCACTTTGACCATCTATGGACATTTCACTTTGACCATCTTTGGACATTTCACTTTGACCATCTTTGGACATTTCTTAACCCTTTGTGTGCCAGACAAACCTCTACTGTATGGGATCTGTGTGCATTAAAGGAATTATTTATTCTTCCACAAGTTCCACAAGTTAACGGGAATGAGCCAAAACGAGAGAGAGAGAGAGATCATGTTGAGAGTTTTGACGCAGAGTGAAGCAGATAGGGGAGGAGAGCAATGAATGGAATGAGAGAAAGGTGACAGAGGCGCAACAGCAGGGAGAAATGTGAAGTACATTAAATAGGTAGAATGCATTACACCATGAAGACAAATGAGCACAGGATTGAAGAATGCATGATCTGTGTTCTATTTTGAAAATTCAACCGAAAATATCGAAACAGCGAAGAAACATAACAAAAGATACCCTTGTCAACACCCCCACCCCCCGTACACTTGGAGATGGTACAACGCCCACAAAATGTTCATATAACCTTACTGCAAACTCCTCACCTAATAAGAAAACAATGCAATTAAAAAAATGATAATAATAAAATAATCCAAGTTCGCTCGCACTGATTTTATTACAACCATTTAAATAAATCGGTATAAACAAGTAACGATAAGATGTACACGATAACAATGATATCGATATTGTTCACTTGAAATGTTGCAAACAGTAAATCAATAATTTGAAATGATCTCATAGTCTCTCAGAGAACATACTATAAATACATACTATATATCACGCAAGGTGACAACGTAGTTCTTTACAAAGTATAGTGAGGACCGACGAGTAGATCACAGAGTGTCTCTACCGTCCTCTTGCGTTTCGATGCCGTCTACTGTCCCGCATCCCGCCTCCCCCAGAACCGCGTCGGTAGTACGGGCCCGCCCGGCTGGACTCGCAGGCTCGATGGAACCCCTCCGCGTAGTCCGGATGACTTCCGTACGACGAGGACGACGAGTCACTGCCGTGATCGCTCATGTCCTCACGAGGGAGGTGCGGAGGGGGCGGCATGGCCCCCCTGCCAGAGGGTCGACCTGGATCTTCATAGCACTGAAGACGCTGCATGAGGCGATGGATTTCTCTCTATATATAGAACCAGGGGAATCGGCAACAAGTCCATATTACGTAATGCTAGCTTGTAAAAGTTTTACATCGAGCTAAGAAAAAACTTATCCGAGAAAAAGCTAAAGGAATGTCGTCAAATATTTATATATACTGTACCTTACTGTACGAGAGCAAAATAGGAGAGGATATAAAGAGAAAGGATATGATCATGATGATCATGGACTGAAAGGAATAACTACGGAAAAAGAGAAGACCATGGGGGAGGGCATAAAAAAATGAACAATTGAATGAACGGAAAGGAAATGAAAGGTGAAACAAGATTTAAAAGATAATGAAGAGAGAGAGAGAGAGAGAGAGAGAGAGAGAGAGAGAGAGAGAGAGAGAGACGGAGATAGACAGAGCCAGACAGCCGGATAGAATGAGCTAGACATACAGACTAAAAAGGAGACAGAGAGAGAGAGACAAAGGGAGAGACAGAGAGACATACATACATACAACATAGTGAGCTACAGAGAGAGAGAGAGATAAATTGTAACCTTACCTTGGCATCCTCGAGGTCATCGTGAAGTTCTGCGTTCTCCTCTCGACATTTCTTGGATTTCTCGTCGAGCCCTGCCTCTTTCTCGGTGGCCTGGTCGACCCGGTTGACGAGCCCGTGGTTCTCCCGTCGCAATTCTTCGATCTGCCGCTCATAGTGGAACATCTGCCGCACACTCAGCCCGATGTCAGACCCGGCAGGCAGCTGGAAGTCGTCCTCGTCTGACAGAGGATAAGATATTGTTTTCTACATGCATTCTATTTGTACGCTGTATGTTTATGTTTATATGTGGAAATGAAATTTAATTCAATTCAATTCAAATTCCCAGTTGCATACAACTTACCATTCATGGTAACTCTGCCATCAATTGTAACTGCCATGGTAAAATCGTTCGACGGCCAATCAAATTCAAGGTTTCCATAACTGTTGCCATTCGTATCAAAGTTACCATCAATGGTAAGTTTTATGCAACAGGGCTCAGAAGTTACGTTTATATGGAAGCGGCTTACAACTGCAGCTCACCGTAGTGGAATTGAAATCAGGCAAGGCATTGTTGAAATTGGCGCAAATGGGTTTTCACCCAGACCCATCATTTTGTTTCTATCCAATAAAGTCATAACTGATTCCCCACGCATGTGAAGTCAAATAAGACTGGAAGAGTTGCTCTATCTGACACTGGTACAAGAATTATGATTATTCTTGTATTTCCAATATGAGCATGTAAGAAAATGTAACATTTTTTTCCTGACTCACCATGTAGAGAGCAAATTTACAGGGCTAGTGATTAAGATTTCTCAACCCCAAACTCTTATTATGCCTCCTTTTTCTCAAACTGATAATTTTTCTGCTTTCATTCAAATCAAATCATTTTGGGGGTTATATTGTCCCTTTAAAGATCATGACGATAGATGGCGTACCTTCAATGATCTTGGCTTCGTCCTGGGAGAGCGGCCTGGCCCGGTCCGAGCCGAGGTCAATGATGGTGGGGTTCTTGACGTCATCCTCGAAGCTCCACAGAGCTCGTCGTGGGAGGCGGTTAAAGGGACCCAGACGGTAGCCTGCCTTCACCTTCACTTTAAACATGGGCAGGGGCAGCTGATGAAAGGAAGAAACAAGGAGAGGGGAGAACAAGATGGAGATTGCGCAGTAATGAAAGGAGAACCGGAAAGAATGGACGAACAATGAATCAGGGAGAGAGACAGGGGATTAGGATTAGAGGCAGATAGAGATTGAAGAAGTGGTAGAAAAGGGAAAGGTATATATATACAGGAGAAGGGAAGTTCTTATAAAACAAAAGAAGAAGTATTGGTGAAAAGAACCTTTAAAAAATGGAGAGGGAGATTGATGAGAAGAAGAAGAAGAAGAAGAAGAAGAAGAAGAAGAAGAAGAAGAAGAAGAAGAAGAAGAAGAAGAAGAAGAAGAAGAAGAAGAAGAAGAAGAAAACGAAAAAGGAGAAGGAGAATGAGGAGGAAGAAGAGGAGGAAGAAGAGGAGGAAGAAGAAGAGAAGGTCCTATTTCTTGTTAAGATTACGTACTGATTTTCCGGTCAGATCCTCGACATCAGTCACGCCGAGAATCTCTAGCGTGTGCATAAGACAGTCGAGGTGGGCTTCCAACCTCCAGTTACGATCACCGAGGAACGTCACCTCCGTCATCGCTTGGGCCATCTTCTTCTCCATGTCGGCGATACGATTACGAAGCCTTTCATTCACCAGCGCCATTGCCTGCTCAGGTTTAATTGATGAACTCTGAGGTGTCACTCCACTCATCTTCATACTTGTCCTCGCGCTACTGTCGTCACTCGCAATGGACGTCATCGATGTCGAGTTCGTACACGAAATTGACAGCGCAGCATCGTTCTGTTGTTGCTGCTGCTGCTCAAATCGGTGATCGGTTTCGGTAGGCGGTGGTCGTTGATAGAACGGGTCATGATAAGGACGCGGTGACGTAGGCGGCAAAGACTGACAATCTTCGTAAACGCTCACGCTCGATACCGTGGATGACATCGAAGGGCTTGGAGGGCTATCATCACTGCTGGCACCGAAAGGCGTTGGATTGATGAATCCGTGATCGATGTTCGCGTGGTGCTGGTGATGGTAGACGGGGAAAGGTGCTGGGACCATGTTTGTGGGCACGTGCGGCACGGCGAGGTTCTGAGTCGGCTGGGGCTGGGCGCAGAAGATGGGTAGGACCTGCTGCATCGGGGCTGGCATGACGATGTCACCAGGAAGTAGGGGCTGCTCTACGTGCCCCATGTGGTTGATGAAACGCGGAATGCCTTGTTCGGGTCGTGATGGCATCGCTGTGCATTCCACCTGAACTACAGGGATGTAAGTATCACTCATCTTGATCTGGTCACTGGCCTGGTGCAGGATTCTAGAGCAACAACAAAGGAATATATTTGGGTTAATATTTATACCTACTCAATGCAAAGCATGAATGCTCATTCGTTTTTTTTTTAAACAATGAAAGTTTACTGAAAATTAGGGTGGTCTCATCATTGTTATAAATCTATAGAATGAAATGGAACCAAAAGACAACATGTCAGGAGAAAGTATATAACCACGTTTCCTTCTATACTCAATATTCTCAATCAGAATTAACCTTTATTTAGCCCTTGAATCTTCCCATTTTCCTTTTCTTCTCCCAGTTCCCGGTTCATTTTCTTTCACCAGTTTCGTGTCTTTATGTGTTGACATCTTCAGATGACTTATCACTACATGATGTTAGTGTCCTTCCTCATCTTCCGCCTCTTGATCTACGTTCATTTGCTTTCTTCTCCTTCCTTTTCCATCATAGCATAACCTACCAACATTTTTTCCGACTTTGTCTTTCTCTTGCCACACGTCTCTTCCTTCCTTCCTTCTTTTTTCTCTTCTCTATTTTTCATCTTCTTCTTCGCCATTTTGTATTTGTTGATTCCCTTTCCTTTGTTCTTGTTTCAGTTTTGCACCATACATCCCGTCATCTGTTTCACCTCGCATTCACCACCAAGTCTTTTCATTATATGTACCCGCTGTTCCTTAGCGCCCCCCCCCCCCCCCTACCTTTCCCTCGGCATTCAGGTAACTTACCTAATTTCAGGATTTCACAAATAAACAGCAACTTCGGAGCGGGTTCCAGTAGGGAAAATTATATCAAGTTCATTCAATGCAATTTTGATTTACGCTAGTCCGTTCATAACTGTGCGCACTGTTAATGGCGGCGCAAATATGAATAAGGAGTGCGCAAAAAGTTATTTTCCTCCCTTTCTAATGCGCATGCGCATGCGTAACCTAAGCCTTTGTTCTTGAATGGTTATATCGTTGAATGCGGATCATGGTTGAATTGTCAATTATTGGATTCGCTGATTGATTGGTAATTCATCGATTGATTCCAGGTAAAGGAATACAATGAAATATAGCGGAATAATCCGACAAAATGTAATCTTTTCTATGTTTTCTCTTATACATCTTTAGAGTTTAAAACATTGCATATATAACATTGCATAGCATTGTATAACATTATAAACAGCAAATTACATAACATACACAAACAAATGAAAGTGGAATACTTCACGGCGTAAAAACTTTTAAAGGGCGGGGTGGATGATCATTTGTGTTAAGTAGAGATTGTTTGAATTATTTGTTGTGGAAATTTATCTGTAGCAAATGAAAAAAAAAATGGTTATGAAGTTAACTTGACAAGAGCTATGAACGTCTTTTATCAATTCCAGTTATATCAGCTGAAATATGATAATATTGAAGATCCTTGTACATGTATAGCCTTGGATATGCCGACTAGAATGCATCAAATGATATAGCTACATTTTAATGTTTGTATAGTCTATGCTTTTCTAAAAGATTGGTTAATCAGCCAATACTTTGGGACCAAAGAATGTCGTTTATGAAGCAATAAGTTCACTGATTGGCATAGCAACGCTGATAAGATCATTACTGGAACAAACATATGAATGTGGTAAATAATCTAATTTATGTTTACATCATATAAGTTATAGTGGCTCGGGTATTTTTTGAGAACTTTTATGAATCGCAGAATACGAAGACAAATATAATGTTTTAGAGGAGAGTGTGTACGTTCTTTTGTGTTTGTATGAGAGAGAGAGAGAGAGAGAGAGAGAGAGAGAGAGATAGAGGGGGGGGGGGGGGCGGAGCAGACAGGTAGACCCACGGGTAGACCAAGAGTTACGAAGGGGAATCATAAAGAATGAGAGAAGCGAAAGAGAGTTTATCAAGAGTTATATTTGGCAGAGAAAGAGGAGAGAACGAGAGAGAGAGAGAGAGAGAGAAAGCAATATTTAAAGAGAAAGAGAAAGGAGACATGGAAAGAGGGGTAGGGAGCGGGTGTGTGGGTGATACAAGAGAGAGAGAGAGAGAGAGAGAGAGAGAGAGAGAGAGAGAGAGAGGGAGGGGGGGGGGAGGGATAACGATAGCACAGAACAACAGTGAAAAGGGGAATTAGGACGAATAAGAGGACAAGACAGGAAAGGGGGTTGTGACCATTGAGAAGGGGCCGGGCATGTGGTACAAGGAAGGGACGGAATTCACTCATTCTCAACCAGAACATTCCATAAAAATAATACGAGTAGGATACTGCTTATTTGAATGCCAACATAACATATATTGTTTCGTCATTCATTCAATATAACTATTTCAAAGTGACATGGCAAGGAATACACGGTGCAGTGGAATCAACAAAATACTGTGTAAGTGCAGCAAGGAATATGCAATACTTCGCACAAAAATATATATAAATATAAGTATATACCAGTATATAAGTACCAAGAATACAAAGTAATATCCCATATTCATAATTCATACCTACACTGTGCAAGACGTAGGTAGGTTCCTGGATATTACAGAATGGACAGAAATGGTAAGTTTTGCATGAAGTTTCAGCGCCCAGGAGCGGGAAGGGGGAGGGGGATAATTGTGTATGCAACCCTTACGATGAATTGAATAGCATTAAGCGTACAATTTTTTTTAGAGAATAACCATGCATAATCATTAAAAAAATGTGTAATCAATGGTGAAGAGTCAGTAGACAATAGCCATAACATCATGCTCGGTGAATTAAGGGTAGTGAGGAGATTCTTTGCATATTTGTCTGTGTATTAATGGTACACAAGATTGAAAAAAGGGCCCATATATTAGCCATAGGGGAATGAGACCTAATGATCAGGATTCAATGCTAGTAATTATGATTTAATGAATTTACATTTTCTTTAAAGAGCCCCAGATATATGCGCAACAGACATGAAAAGTGGCCCTCACAATTTAGAATTTAATTTGTCCCTTATCACAATGGTAGAGTGAAATGAACATTATCGTGCTCATGGCCCTGATCCAATGGTAACTTCTATGTAAACCTTGAATTTGATGGCCTGTCAAGCGATGTTACCATGGTAGCTTTTATGCAACAGGGCCCACGATCATAGGCTCTGCACTTTGCCATACATTTGGAAATTGCTTAAAATACAAAAACAAAAGATAAACAATTCCATGGTATCATACATAATATACATGCAACACATCAAAACACATCAAGCACATCTTGGGACAAATATCTGCCAAACATAATAACGCACCCCAGTTTTCAAACTATCTATTATTGCATGCACAAAATTAATGGAAGGTATGCTGGACTCGTATTGCAGTGCAGCCCAGATGCACTCGAGTCAGTCACAACTCATGAAGTGATGAAGCCTCTTATATCACATGTAATTATAACATATATATATATATCTATATATATGAACATATGAACTATATACACAACGTTGAGGTGTAATTTTTTAAGTTTACAAATGAAGAGTTTGTTCCCAAAAGGGGTTAAATTACAAAAACATAATTCAGATGAAAAAAAATAGTTGTCTGGTTTGCCTTGATGCTTTGTGATGCAATTTCCACCAATTGAAGAACCATATCAAAGGAGTATTAAACTACCCTCACAATAATGTGTTGCAGCATGTTTTAAAAACAATTTCTATGTATGCATTAATTCTATGGATTTAGTTACCCTTTCGAAACAAAACTGAAATGGATAAAACAGCTTTAAGAACTTACAAGATTTTCTTGAACTTGACTTTAACGATTATTCTTTCTACATATGAAGCAATAAACATAAATGTATGGAAATTCAAAATCTGGGAAAACAATTTAAAAGTTACTTTGGAAACAAGCCCTTCAAACATTGCTGTTCTCACATCATGAAGTGGTGAATGGTAAAAGGGTTTTAAGTCAATTACAATTTGAGTGAGTGATCCATTAGCACAACGTGAAATTTACAAACATGTAAAATAGCCATTTTACATTTCAGTACCTTGTCGGTTTAATATCATAGTACAAAATTTGAAGTACTAATAAAACCTTTAAGTACTCAACAAAAGAAAGGGATGTTCTGAAAACTTGTAGAATGCAAACATTTTACAAACTGCTTGAAGGGATTACTGCATCAAGTCTCAATTACCAGATTGTGTACATCTTCTAAAAAAAATCATACTGGACGATAATGATGTCTCTGAACAATCCTTTACCACCCTGTGATACACATGTAATATGGATGTTTAGATGTTCAGGGATCATGTAGTAGGCACAACTCTGGAAATACATAAACAGGAGTTCACAAATATTTCATATAGCAGACATAAAAATATTTATCATAGAAGTACAATTACCACCCTCAATATACTACTAGTACTTCAAGTATAAGAATGATAACAATTTTGATAAAAACAACACCAGCAATATACACAATAATCATCATTATCATACATAGTTAAACATGTTAAAACAATTAATTTGTATAACTATCTTCTCTCAAATATTTCTCTTTATACAATATATGATTATTCATGTAATGCAGAATTGGGCAAGGCATAAACATACAACTCTCATCCCATTAAGCATTTCAAGACCACAATCTCTACAAAGTAAAAAAATATATATGACCGCCTACCGGTACATAAAATTCTACAACAGAGTCCCTCAAATATCTGTGTGATATTTCAATAACAAAGACAAGTAAAGCAACCTAGAGGCAATAACAATGCAGATATAACACAGGATAATAAAAATGACATCTTCTTCCTTTTCCTGATATGAGTAATGACTTGCTAGATTTGATATATTTTGATATATTTGACCTGCAAAAGGGACACCCCGTCTAGTAATTACAAGCAGACAAGACCAAGATAAAAAAAAACAAACATCTAAAATAAATCCTTTCTGAACCCTATACTGTACGTACCATACCTGTATTATCAAACCAGTAATGCACACGAATCATATAGACAGTCAGTTTCTCTGGCACATAAGTAATTAAAGGGAATATTCTGTACTGGGAAGACAAAAAAAAAAAGCTCCGAAAGGTGATCGTGAGCAATCTTCTTGCCAATGGTCTTAAATTCATGTATTAACCCTTTTTAGAAATTTGCTGAAAGTTATTTGCCTTCAAATGATCCACATTTGGAGTAACTAGTGATAAAATCTCAAATCTACAAAATAATGTTCGGCCCAAACATTTTAAGGAATTGTAATGTAATCACTAATTACTCCAAATGTGGATCATTTGGAGGCCAATAACTTTCAGCAAGATTCTTAAATGGACAATACGTGAATTTAAGACCATTGGCAAGAAGATTGCTCATGACCACCTTTTTGAACGTTTTTTGTCTTCCCATATTCCTTTTAAGCACAACATTTATCAAGCGATACAATATGCATGCTGACTAGTCTTTATCATACACATTCATTAGTAAAATAGAAGTCATAACTCAAAGTGTAGCTTTGAAATGCTTTTAGTGACTACTAGATATATACAATGCACAAGTATCATCAGATTTTAGGCCAAAAAAAACCAAAACAAACTTGTCTCAAACACATCAGCCATTTAAAAAAAACCACATCAATATCATTCCTGCTTTTGATAGAGCATCGAGTTGATCTTATATGAACTTCAGTCAAAGCACAAATTATATGATATATTGTATCAATGCAGAATTTCATCTGGATAAAGACACTGTATGCATCATTTCACGAATGAACAAAATAGAGGCACTAAGATATCAGAATGGAAGGTATACAAGCACCCACACAGCACCAAGTTATTCATAAGTCACTTTTCAGTTTCACAAACCTAACTTGATTATATGTCTTAATCCAGCATTTTATCATACTGCTAAGTTTTTCAGAAATTTAAATCTTCTAATAAAAACAACTTACAGATATCTGTATTCCAATTTGAGAGTGAAGATGTTAGATTGCTCATCTTTGTAGTTTGAACTTCATAAGTCTTTCAACAGATTAGTATGCTGTTGAACATCAGTTGACGAACATTAGCTTGATTTCAGAAAAGAAAAAAAAACATTTACTTCAGCAGCAGTCGGTAGTCCATTTTTACAACATTCACAGTATAGCATGAAAACAGATCATTAAAACATAATCTTTCACACACAAAATTAATTAGTTTTCAAGAAAACAGGCAGGCATGGCTTGTTCAGGAACTCGCACACAATGGCAAGATGTTGATGAAGAAAAGCAAGTGATGCACATTACCCAGATAAAAAAAACAATGTCACTGGGCTGATTTCAAATGAAGACTGACAATATCGAAAGTATGGAATATGTGGCAACTGGGCAAAGAAATTTACACTTATCAGGCACATTCAGCCACAAAGGCACTGACAAAAAAACAATGACTTGAATAACATCATTTGATTTATTATAGGTATCATACACACCTATATTATAGGTATTCAGATTGATACTCAGCTTTATATGCTTAAACATTCAGACCTACCATTAGTTATTCCTCAGTTTATAGAGTCATGTTTAGTAGATATCAAGTTGTGGTCATCATGTAATTTGTTACGACTGAACGCTGAGACAACTGAATTCCTTCATTTGTCTTCTCGATTTAGAACAAAAAATATAATACCATCTGTTTTGTTTAATGAGAGCTCACTACAACCCGCAAAGTGTGTTAAAGACTTAGGTGTGTTTTCTGATGAGAATTTGTCATTAGTAAGTAATGTAAGTAATATGTGTAAAAAGGTGTCATTTGGTCTCTATAAGCTGGGGAAGATTCAGCAATATTTGGATAAAAGCACTACTGAGAGACTTGTAGATGCTTTTATTATAAGTCACATTGATAATTGTAATAGTATCTTATTTGGTCTTCCTGATGTATTATTAAGTAAGGTACAACACATACAAAATTCTACTGCTCCCTTGATAACATGTACTAAAAGATGTGAGTCTGTAAGTCCTGTTTTGCATAACTTACATTAGTTGCCCATAAATAAGCGAATCATGTTTAAGATTTTAGTCATTTCATATAGATGTTTATATGGAAATTCTCCGGACTATATTCAAGAACTTATTAGTTTGTATAAATTACCTCGGGTCCTTTGTTCAAATTCAAAGAATCTATTAGTGCAGTACTCTGTTAAAACCAAGACATATGGTCAGCGGTCTTTCCAGTTTGCCGCACCTATGCTGTGGAATAAACTTCCAGACTTTATTCGAGAATCTAAAACTGAGGATCAATTTCGCGCCAAATTGAAGACATTTTTGTTTCTTAGTGAATTGTAGATTTCAAACACTTTATCTTTGCTTAAATAAGGTTCTACTTCTTTCACTTTTTCTCTTTTATGCGCATTGAGACTTGACTGTAAAATTGCGCTATATAAGAATGGATCAATATTATTATCATTATTATTATTCTTTTCATAACAGTTAGAGTATTTAGATAAATAAAGGCATTAATACCCACTCAGAGCCAAATTTCATTTTTTTAATACCCCATTTGCTTTCCACATTTCCATTCCTGTTTTAAAAGAGGCAGGAGGGGGGGGGGGGGGGGGGTGAGGGAGGCTTGGGGGGGGGGGGGTGAGATCTTACACAAGATTTTGATAATGACACTGCAGAATATGGTTTCATCTGTAGAGTACGTCACTCTGACATCAAATATGTATTGATCCGAGCCCAGCACAGCACAGTTTTGGTCAAATGTTGAAGCAGCGTTAAATGTGCGCATGTCCCTGTGTGAAAACACTCCATCCGTAGAAGTCTGTCGGACTGTAAATGGAAGTCCCATGTACAGGAGAGCCACACCCTATACACGTCAAAGAACTCACTTTACTCCGTGATATAGAGTAATAGAGTAGGGGGAATATACCCGGTGGAGTGGGTAGATCTTGACTGAACAAACAAAAAAATGTGTGATGTCCACCCGTTGTGCTTCACTCCTATCCAGCTTACAAGCAATATCGCCCAGGCATTTAGACTATTTAACAATATGATTTGCATAATGATTGAATGCAAAGAGATAGCACAATCGTAGCCCAGCCAACAAAATACTATGAATGCTTGAACTTCACTGATAAACGGCCAAGCATTTGTCAGCAGTTACACAAATATTGTTGTAATCATGATAAATTGTTTGATTATATTCAAACTAACAATAAATATAAATTGGTACAATAAAAACTGAAAACACATAGATGCACACATTACATGTGCACCACTCAAAACCTTTATGCTTCTCGTCTTGGAAGTGGGTGAAACTATCAGTCAGAACAATGATGTCTTCAATACTCAGTAAAATATATGCTGCTTTCCCCGTAACATACCAACTCAGCTGGCTAGCGATACACAAATTTAATGCAATCCATGAAAGGATATTTCTGGTTGAACATGGTGATGTCATCTCTTGGTAGCGAATGCGATGAAATCACCTTTGGGATGATTGCCGAGATATTTCTTGATAATGGTGATGACATTTGTTGGTGGGGATCGCAAAGATATCTCATAATCATCACGATGTGTTCATATGCAATGTCTGAGGTCTCACAGAAGAACGTTCCGGTGTTATTTCTTGAGCTCTTTCAAAACCCATTCCACTCCTTCCTGCCAAGGCAAGATGATACAGAAAATAAACATTGGAATTTCAAGATTTCCAGAATAGAATCTGAGATTCCTGATTAACCAATATTGGCGCTGGCATGTTGTAGGCTGGCCGGTCATCATCCCTACCCGGCCATCAGCTTTTTTGAAGCAATAAATGTTCATGATAATGCTTTGTTTGGAGCTTTGTTGATGATTTTAATGCATAGGGTGTTTTTGTGCGTGAAATTAATATCCGACGAATGTGTGTTATATGCCACGAAAAGTTTACTTGTGCAAAAATGACCAGTTTTACAGCAATTCTAAAACAATGAAGAGCAGTCTACTGTAAGAAACATAAACAATGGGCAGTCATTTTTGGACTATTCAAGGGGGAGGGGAAATATTTGTGGCCTCCCATCATTAAGAAGTAATCGGATATGAATTCTACATCGTATTTTATTATCTAATTCTCCAATTGCAAATTATGCACACTCTATGGTTCGCACTTGATATTAAAACAACAAAAAGAGATAAATGATGTGAAAATTGATATCCTAAATAAAAAATGATCTTTGTTTTGCTGTGACTCTCCTTAGAAAAGTGGGAAGAATGTAAAAAGACAATGCATGGACTTGAACATGCGTCTACAGCTTGCCGGCAGCAGCACTATCCACCGGGCTACCTGTTAGCTAGCCTAGATACTAGGCTATGAGGTGCATGGACACAACTCAGTCTGTAACAACTATGTCTGGTAACACAGACTATACCCTAATTCAGGGGGAAAAAATAATTCAAAATTTTCGGGGGCTTCTTTTTGAGCACATTGGCTGATTTGTCTACAATGTAACATTGTGTCAATGGGAATTTTGGGGGCTCTTTTTAACATTTTCCAGGGCTCTTTTAAGCATTTTGGGGGCGAAATCGAGCCACTGTGTCATTTTTTCCCTGCCGTAATTCCATCCTAACTCCCACTCCTCTCTGAGGGGAAGAAGCCAGAGGAGTCAGGATGGGATTCGGGCATAGTCTGTGTTACCAGACATAGATGTTAACAGACTGGGTTGGGTTCAAACCTCTCACAGCCTAGTACCTAAGCTACCTCCTGGCTTATGATAATTGATGATAAAATCAATGAACTGTCTATTGGATCCTTATTCTCTACATGTATAGTGGTTCTTTTATAATGAAACTTCAAGGTGAAGGGTCACACATGGTCTGCCACACCCACCTCAATGCCCTCATGGTTGATGGCGCTGCAGCCTTGGATCTGCCACGCCCGGTCTCGGATGGTGTGCAGGTTGAGCCCCTCGGCAATCTCGCTGGCGGGGGCTGCCCCCACGAGATCCTGCTTGTTGGCGTAGACCAGCACGGGCACCCCGCTCAGCCTCTCTTCCTCCAAGAGATGGGCCAGCTCCTAGGTTATGGTAGGGCATGGGAAACAAATCATTATGTTTTGACCTGGGTCCTACATCACAAAGAGTGTGTAACTATCTATAAGCCAGTTCGTAGTTACACCATGGTCTAACGATTCACTGAAGCAAAGACTTCTTTAATGCTGACTGGGATTTGTTCATGAAGCAGTGATGGGTGATGGATGTACAGACATTTTACAGCGTGCCCATAACAACAACAGACGGAGGTACACATGGTAGAACATTCTTTCACTCCCTTATCAGAGTTAAATAGGTGTTCTCGGATCTGTATGAAAAATGGGTATGAACGTGGTCGTCCATTTAATGTATTTCTATTCAACTCAAGGTTATTCGTACCAGCAATAATGTGCTCATGCGCACATTGCAATTACCAACTGGCTTTTTGCAAACTCACCGTATCACAAATGGTCACTGCCATCTATTGCAATTCCAAGCCTATGCATGATTTGGCGATCAATCATAGTTACGATAGATCCACACAAGCTACAAACAGTGTCAAGTGCAAGTTTTGATCATGGGTTCTTTGTGATGCAGATTTACGATTAATATCGATCATACAATTGATCCTTAAATTGTATGATCTATCATAACTCCTTGTGATGTGGGCCCCTGACTTCATTAATGAATTATTTTTTGCAAATTGATTTTGATAATAAAATGGTAGTCGATTCCACTGTAAATTAACATGATGTTGCACAAAAAAATAAAACAATTGACCCATTTGAAGAGAAAAAGCATGATTAAAATCTTATTATCATGTTGCCAATTTTAATATTTAGTGATTACTTTACTGCTATTTGATTTTAAACAAGCATAATGAAGGTCGTATTACTAAATTAAACAATTCACTATAAACATGATCCTTTGCTACAACATTTCAAAGAGTCCCTTTTAGATTTTATCTGCATACCAAAGACCATGTGCATAATGATTTTTAGTTAACGTTTATTGCATTTAAGTAATTTGAAATGTCAAATACCAATGGTAATAGTACTGAATATACTAAGCTTGTGTTGCCATTGCTTTTCTATGAACAAATTTTTGAAGGAGATGTACAAAAAAATCCCTCAAATTAGATTGCAATTACAAAAGTTAAACTTTTGCAAATTTCAGCAAATGAGTATCCTTACCTCTCCAGTTTCTTCTAACCGTTTTGTGTCAGAGCTGTCGATGACATACAGCAAAACCTCTGTGTTCTCATAATAGTTCTCCCAATACTGACGGAGCCTCCTTTGACCTGGTGAGAATACATAAAGGAGTGGTTTGGAACAAAGGTGGATGCTAAAAACAAAAGCTGACTTGAATCATTCATTAGATCCAAATACAAGATGAATTGACAAGTTTGGGCAGGGGGAGGGGTAAAGAATAGAAGGCAATTACAAATTATATGAATCGTGCCATGTGACTATCTAATTTACCTCCTTCAAGTTTTCTGCATGGATTTACAACTGCATGCAAATTTTTGACCCACTCTAATCATGTCATTCTACTGCAAGGGTCACTTGTTACCCCTCACACCAAATTGAAGTGGACATGATTTATTTCTTGAGCAATGAACTCCATAATAAACATCCATACACTCATACTAGAGCTTTATTTGTCACAAGGTAAAATGGTTTGTAATGTATACATTCAACACACAAACACAAACACGAGATCTAGACTACTAAGGAGCTTTACAAAAGGAATCAACAAGAGATACTTTCGTTGAAGCAATTATTATTAATTTCTTTAATTTCCTTGTTGAGGATAGGTCGGGAAGAGGGGGTTCAACATCGGAGAGTAAGTGACAAGGGAGAAAGAGGGATCAGACATTTTATAGATCGAAACAGAGACTGATGGAAAGAGCAAGATAGGAGAAGAGGGAGTAACCCGGTGTTTGATTTTGAAGGTAGGACACAGTTCGCAAATACACTCACCTCCAACATCCCACAGATTGAGATCTACTCCCTTTGATTTCACGGTCTTGATGTTGAAGCCAAGAGTCGCGTTCACATCAGTGATGGCCTCGTTGCACATGCTCATCGCGATGGTGGTCTTGCCTGCATTATCCAGGCCCAGGAGTAGGATGCGGACGTTCTGTTTCCTCTTGCCTTTCCTTAGTCGCTGGAAGAAAGCCAGCAGACCCTGCAAGGGGCCAGCCATATCAAATTATCGGGATCCCCCTTGGTTCCGAGCAATGACAAGTCTACAAGTTCATTGCACATTAAAAACAGGCTAGCACATTTGCAAAAGTCATGAAACTCGACAAGAATCAGAAGTAAACCCTAACAATAACATGTGTGAAATTTCAGTCACAGCTTCACAAACCTTTTCAGGACTGTTTACATGTGTTTTGTAGCGACCATGGTCTATATTCACATACCATATTGCAACGCTCAGGCAGTGGTGAGCCACTTACCTCAACGCATCACCGGGTGGATATCACGGTCTATATAGGCTGAAGATTTTCAATGATCCTTTCTACTCAAAATCTAACAATAAATATAATTCTGCTCAGTTACTTTCTTGTTCTATCATTGGGAGGGAAGTTCTTATCCATTTTTTTCTTGTTTTCTGTGGGGTTTTTTTTTGTACAAAGTACAAGATTTGATTTTGTTTTAACCTGCAAAATGGCTCCCTGTTGTTAGACTCATTTATATATAAGCATCACCCCACATACTTGTGCATTACTACATGAGTCACACTATTACGTTTCACATTTTACAAAATGGACATCCATGTTGGGGTATTTAATACTTCATCGGACAACAATTGTCCTCATTTTGATGGCTGGTTTCTTCAATGAATTAACAGTTCATAGACATAACAGTAAAATAAAATAAACAAAATTACGTTATAAGGTTACGATCGGGACTAGAATAGGGTTAGGGGTAAGGTAGGGAAGAGTTTGGTGAGGTTATTGTATGATTTCAGAACAATTTTGTTGCCCGAAAATCGCAAAAACTAACCATTTTTTATCGCGCACCACAACTCTCAGCTACAATGCATGCTCACAGACGATAGCACGCGTGTTCAATTAAGTATAAATTTAATTCCCTGCATGTTACTTTTGATTATTGCAATGTCATTCAAATTGAAATGTGTACCATTCTCACCGCATTTACCATTTGAGACGAAAACAAATACGCATTTTAATATACTCTTACACTAAATCATTCTTACTTTGATGCTATACATTGTACTTTCAAAATTAAACTCCTGAAACATTTATTAACGTGTATTATCAATGGGCTTTCCCTTTTCGAATTTGTGTTCGATTTTATGGTGACTTGGTGATTTGGAAAAAAGATGAAAAAAAGAAAGAAAAGAAATTTGCTGTTTGCTTGTTCATGTGATTTACCTTTGAAGTTGACTCTTGATAGAAGAATTCTATGCCAATTCCTTTGAGCTGTAGTGTACTCTAGATGTATAATAAAATGCAGTCCGAAAAAAGAGACTGCCATAATAAGAGAGTCTCTTCATTTTTATCGTATTTTCTTGGAGCGTGCATGATGTAGTGCGGAAGGCATGCACATTCACGCTCTGCTCCAGCCGGCGAGCGTATGCATGCACAGCAGGAATTTTGGAGAAAACGGACCTTCTGGTCGGCAAATTATTTTGACATTTGCCGAAAACTGTGATATTTGGTAGGTTAAAATTTCAAAAGACGATAATTTGATGAAACTTCTGACTCTGTTTTTTATTCACAATTGCGTAGCTTGACCAAAACTGTGTGTTGTGCCAGGCGATGGTGATTCTGTAGCCTCACGCGTCATACGCTTACCGTTGCGTTCCAATACGCATTTTTGCCAGTGCAGCGATAAAGGAGACAGCAGTGAGAATGGGCCACTATTACCATACAAAATATAAATTTAACTAACTTTGTTTGACGCAATAACCGACCCACCATTTTTGTTGACCATTTCAAATAACCGCAGAAATTGAAAGCAATGAAAAATGCATTGACGTACGATAATGCGTACATTTACTTCGCAGTCATTGCTCCAGAACCCGCCGATACTTTGCGTAACATACACATTTGCGAGAGTTCAATACGATTTGGTTTGTGTGCTTCAGTTTTTTATAAGCCAATCTTGCGGGTTAATACGCACAAAACGTCCTAGCACCCGAATGAAACACGGAAAATGTCCCACGTTTTCTACACCACTGCACCCGTTTCACAGAAGCGTCCCTGGAAACGTATTGTCTTTTAACTATCTTTATATTTACATGCTTGTTATAGCTTCTACAATTAAGACATGACATGTTTAAATATCCAGCTTAATGTATGTATTAACTATGTACTAATACGTACAGGAAGAAAATCACAAATAATCTTACCATTTTCACGCTAGAGTTCCCCGGGTTCTCGCATCATGTTCTAGCTGAGGCTAGCTAGCGCCGCTAATGTACTAGCTTTAGCTAGCTGCGTACGTGCACATAAAAAAAAAAAATAAATATGCAAGTACATGTACTCTACCGCGCCGCAGGGGTGGACGCTAGTCTAGGTTCTAGCCGCATGGGCTGATAATTCTCGGGGATCGCGCAATCGCTCGAATCGTTGCGCTGAGTTCCGTCGCGCGCTGTGTACACGAATTCGGGCTAGAACGTCTAGAACCTAGACTAGGCGGACGCAGGCGAGAGAAACGGGAGAGAAACAACACAGTACAGTTCTGTAAAAAAACTACTGTAGATAGGAATTATCCTGCTAATTTC
Source organism: Arbacia lixula (assembly GCA_963669155.1). Taxonomy (NCBI): domain Eukaryota; kingdom Metazoa; phylum Echinodermata; class Echinoidea; order Arbacioida; family Arbaciidae; genus Arbacia; species Arbacia lixula. The sequence goes on from OZ022584.1 coordinate 21,762,910, forward strand.
TACCTTTGATGATGTCACAGGGGGAATCTTGAGTTGGAGGATATTTTGGAGGCGGGGCTTATCAGTGCTGAGAAAAAAATAAAGAAAAATTATTTGGAAATATAGGACACACATTTCCATTGAACAGTTAGTAATTTTGTTATGTACATATTATGTTGCATCAACATAAGTCAACATACATTTTGATGACAGGGGACCTTTAAAATAAAGTCATGTACCTTTGAGAAAAAGAAATAATAAATAGAATTTCCCCCCTGGGGCTATTTGGGGCGCAACCCCACTCCGCCCCTTGCCATTTGCGTACCACCATTTTAAGAGCTTAAGGTCCCTATTACCCATTCCTATCAAGTTTGGTTAAAATCCAGTAATTCATTCTTCTAAAAAAAGTCACAAATAAGAGGAATCTGCTCCATAGGGGCATTTTTTTGTTGTTGGGGGGGGGGGGGGGGGAGGGGCTACTCCCTCCAGGTGCCTTGCCATTTGTGTCCCCCCATTCTAACAACTTCAGGTCCCTAATACCTAAGGATGGTTCCAGATATTCATTCTTGAGAAAAATTATTAGAGAAATAAAAGAAAGTTTTCCCCTTGGGCGTTTTGGGGGTTACCCCCCCCCCTTCCCCATCCCCTTGCCACTTGTGTACCCCAATTTAACAGCTAATGGTCCCTATTACCTCAAGATAATTCCTATCTAGTTTAGTTAAATTCCACTTATTTATTCTTGAGAAAATGTCCAAAAATAAGAAAAAATGCCCCCAAGGGACATTTGGGGGCTATCCCCCAGCCCTCTTGCCACTTATGACCACACATTTAAGCAAGGTAAGGTACCTATTGCCTAAGGATAATTCCTATCAAGGTTCAAGTCCGGCCGTGTGTTTTCGAAAAGAAAACGCACCTGCCCGCAGGTGCCCTGGAAATATTTTGAGATGCCTCTATATCTAATATTGTTCCAAATATAAATTTGAACATGTGTGCCAAAGTTGGTGCTCGCAAGTGAACAATCTTTCACAATTACCACCCACTAAGACTAGGATAACAATTAACTGAAGATTATGAAAGAGTCATACAGAGAGAAGAAAGAATTAAAGAAAGGAAAAGAAATACAAATTTCCTGTCGTATCCTTCAACGAATGGGATACATGCGATTATCCTCTTTCAAGTGTGAGGGGAGCCGTTGGAAAGGTGGTGAAGCGTGACTGTGGTAATAATAACAAACATCTTGCAAGCACGATTCTTGTTTTTGTTGCAGTTTGTGTCAGATAGTATGAACGGAAATGGACTTCGACCATTACATTTTAGGCCATTCGAATACACACGTGTAGCTGCTGTATACTAAGTGGCGTTGTCATTAACATGAAAGTTACACTTTCCATTTTTAATACTTGATAGCAAAGTATCTTGATCATTGTCTGTATCGAAACTACTTGAGCCTGCACAATTTCGCAGAGTAGCTCATTTCCTTCTTAGTGATTTATACGAAGTATACAACGTGTGGCGTTATAGAAAATCCAATCGTTATACTACTACGCAACAGTCCACTCGTGTCACGCAGTTCGAGAGCTTGCGAACACTTCACGAGGTAAGCAACATTCGATGGTTATTCAATTTGATTTACTTCGTTCCTGTATGGCAACATTTAAATTACGAAATCGTGAATAGACCTACATTGTACAGTTGTATGTAAGTTTCATCAATTGTGATCATTCACCACATTATAACATAGGTTATGCTTTTGGCGGCAGAAGAATCATTTTTGTTGGACATGTTTTTTCAATTTAATTCGTTGTATTTTCATCAATTAAGTAGGCCCTATATCAAAATGAAATAATAAAGTAATACAATAAAGAGAAAACACAGATGACGGAGACCTCCAAAGAAAAAACACAAGGCTTGAGTAAGCTGGAGGCCATTTTCCACTACATTTAGCGGCGTAGCAGTGGCCTCTATTCATTGGGGCAGGCTATGGGCTAATTGGTGTAATGCTACATCATGATAAAACGTATGAATGTAACAAAATTAATTCACTAATCAAAAGGCACAACCACAAACACACAAACACATGCAAATATATCAGCTGAGTAACGGTACGTTAACATGGAACGCCTAGCACATTGTAACAAATATGATAGTAGAGTTATTATAAACGTTATGAACAATTATTATGTTAAGCAAGTAAACATTATGATATGCTTGTTGCAAGTCTCCGTGGTCTCTATTTATGCTGATTTAACAGCATGGAGAAAAAGTGGTCATGATTCAGGCGTATCCGGACAGCTACCCCATGGACAACTACCCCCCGGACAACTACCCCCTTAGGACAACTACCCCCCCCCCCCCCCAGGACAATTACCCCAGGACAACTACCCCATAGGACAGTTAACCCCAGGACAATTACCCCCTGGGACGACTACCCCTCAGGACAAATATACCCCCAGGATAACTACCCCAGACAATTACCTCTAGAGCAATTAATCCCCTTCCCCACCCCCCCCCCCCCCCACCCCCGTAACTAGCCCCTCCACCAACTAGACGATTGTTTGAACTTGAGATGTAATCGCTAGGGAGTGAAGAATCCGCGGATCTGGATTGTATGTGTGTGTGTGTGTGTGTGTGGCGGGGGGGGGGGGGGGGTCTGCGGATCCTTCACTCCCTAGCAATTATCTCAAGTCCCAACAATTATCCTGTTGGGGGAGGGGATAGTTGCTGGGGGGTGGGGGTAGGGAATGGTTTAATTGCTCTAGAGGTAATTGTCCGGAGGTAGTTGTCCTGGGGGTAGTTGTCCTGGGGGTAATTGTCCTGGGGTAATTGTCCTGGGGGGTAATTGAGCTGGGGGTAGTTGTCCTAAGGGGTAATTGTCCTGGAGGGGGGGGGGGGGGGGGTAATTGTCCTGGGGATAGTTATCCTAAGGGGGTAATTGTCCAGGGTGTAGTAGTCCGGGGGTAGTTGTCCGGGGGGTAGTTGTCCAGGGGGTAGTTGTCCTCGAATCGATTCAGGACCAAAAATCGTGGCAGAATTGTTGTTTTGTCATCATCCGTGATTGTTTTTTCTTTGGTTTAATTTCAACATGGGCCATGTTGCATTAGGTTTTTGATTATTGTAACTTACCAGCAATGGTAACTACCATGGCAACAGGTATGTACAACAATTGACGATACGTTAGAATAATTGACTATTATTATGAAACATAGCTCTGGTATCCTGAAATCAAACAAAAATGGGCCTCACGATCACAGTGGAATAGCACTCCATTGAGTTCGAGTAGTCTTTACCAAGCCCTTCTACCCCTTATATTAATCTATACTTCTAATAAATACTATTTAGAAAATAGCAAAACTTTCGGTAACACCATGTGGTTGTATTCTTTCGGATAATTGGCCCACTTATGGGGTGAAGAAAGGAAAGGAAAGTGAAAAGTGAAAAGGAGAGGTGAATTTTTATATTTTATAACACTTACACAAGGCTATTTTTAGCTTTAGTTTTCGGTGTTTTAAACCGAAAATGAATGGGATGGAATGGAGGCAGAAGAAGAGGGTGGGTGTTGATGAAAGTTGTGAACTAGTCACAAAGTAGTGATAAAGAGAAAAGAAAAGAAAAGAAAAAGAGAAAAGTGTCGAAAAGTTATAGTCAGTTCTGCAACTAACTATAGATTTCTTTCAAAATCTGAAAGAGGGAGTATCAGTCTCGACGTTTCGGGCAGTGTGCTCTGTCCGTCATCCGGAGAATAACTCGAAGAAACTAACGAGCGCGCCGGGTATTTATGTGATCCGAAGGGATCCGAAATAACCCGAGAGTGTCCGAAATCAGCCAATAGGAATATAGCGTTTCGGCGCGAATGTGCTGTGTGCACTAGAGCGTGAAACAGCTGAATAGGTGCGAAAGTGCGGCGCGAATGCGCGGTGTGCACTGGAGCGTGAAACGGCGCGAAAGTGCGGCGTATTCAATTCCCCGAGCTTTCGGGTAGGTCGTCGTCCCGTGTGCGTTGTGCGTGGTGGTGCTGCCGGTGTGCGTGGTGAAGAAGTGGCATCCAGATATCGTTGATCACAAGTCCGCTCTCCTAGCTGTGGTACCGTGTCGTGTTGAAGAATCTCGATGGCTTCTCTCACGCGCCGGGTGTGCCAGGGCTTAATGGATGTGATGAGTTCTGCGTTGGACCAGTCGATGCAATGATTCTGTTGCTGAGCATGTTTGACGATAGCTGATTTCTCCCACTCGTTCCGTCTAAAGCTGGTCTGGTGTTCCTTGAGTCTGGTCCTAAGGCTTCTTCCGGTTTCTCCAACGTAGAACTGACCGCATTCACACGGTATCTTGTAGACTCCTGGTTGAGTGTCCGGCGGCTTCCTGTCTTTGTGGGTGAAGAGCTTGGAGTGCAGCTTACCTGAAGATCGGTGCCTGACCTGGATGTTGACGTTCTTGAGAATCCGCTGAATCTTGTGAGAAGCTTGTCCTATGTAAGGGAGAAAAACTGAAGCTAAATGTGGCGGAGCAGGAGTGCGCGGACGAGGTAGAGATGTCTTCACCTTTCGAGAAGGGTATCCAGCTCTACGGGGAGTAGATTGTTCTAGCTTCGAGGAGACTACAGCGTGATTTCATCAAGCAAGCCAAGCTTTTCAATCACCTAACTTTCCTGAAACGTTGCCGAAATTCCCAGATCATTCCTATAGGTCTTCGTCTCAAGTCACCTATTCAATCCAGCCGAGCAGAACGCATCATCAAGGAAGCAAGCATGGCCCTCACCAGAGAACGGATCAGCCACACCAGAGAGCAGCTACACGTCGTTACCCAGGACATCGACTCACTCCAGATTCTACTACAAGGAAAGCTGAGCCAAGAAGACTTCAAGAAGATTGGGGCATTTAACGACGAAATCTACAAGAAGACCTTTAATAGGTCTAGGGCCAAGCAGCTCCGGAAATTTAGCACATTGCACCCTACTAGAGAACAACCAGCGGATACGTCAGCACCAGCCAGGAGGAAGACTGTCATCAACCTCAGCGACCGGAGCCTCTCTGAAGACGAACAAAAAGTTTTACAACTAGGTCTCAACTTTGCTGTGGCACCTAAGAAAATTCCTTTCGCAGAGGTCATTCAGCAAATTGAGCCTAATCTTCGTGTTTTGAACAAGACAACAGCTGACAGCGTTAGATTTCAAGTTTCACAGGTTCTCTCTACTGCCAAGCCACCTAGAGCCAACATCAGCAAGGACGAACGAGCTGCCATCCAAGGACTTCGTAGGGATCCATCCATCCACATTCTCAAGGCCGACAAGGGAAACGCAACAGTCATCATGCGACAGGACGAATACGACAGCAAGATGGAGAGCCTCCTCAACACTTCAACCTACACCAAACTGTCCAGAGATCCGACGGCTGCTACAGAAAGGAGAATCAACGAGAAATTGCTGAAACTTCATCGAGAGGACATCATACCCAAGCCGTTATACTTCAAGCTTCGATGTTCGTCATCAACCTGCCCTGTGATCTTTGGACAACCTAAAATACACAAGCCAGATACGCCTCTTAGGCCCATCGTCGCAACAAGGGGATCTCCGACATACGACACGGCTCGACATCTTGCTACGATTCTTCAACCACTTGTTGGGAACTCATCTCATCACATCGCCAACTCCAAGCATTTCATTGAGAAACTCAACGCAATTCAAATCTGTCCTACAGATACGCTTGTCAGCTTTGATGTTGAATCTCTCTTCACCAATGTTCCTGTTTCAGAAGCCTGCAGTATCATCCGACAGAGACTAGAGGAAGACGACGCCCTACCAGAACGGACAGCTATGTCTCCAGAGCACATCCAGGATCTACTTCTCACATGCCCCAACTCGACAATTCATTCCAGTGGCGTAACTCTTTTTACAAACAGGTTGAAGGAGCAGCAATGGGGTCACCTCTCTCCCCCATCGTTGCCAACATCTACATGGAGGAATTTGAGACAGCAGCACTTCAAACATCGACTCTCTGCCCGAAATTATGGGTTAGATATGTTGATGATATTTTCGTCGTGTGGCAGCACAGCAGAACTGATCTCCAGGAATTTCTTTACCATCTTAATCACAGGCACCCAAGCATCAAGTTCACCATGGAGATAGAGCAGGATCTTTCCATCCCATTTCTAGACGTACGCATTACAAGGACAGCCGAGGGAAAGGCATCACACCAAGTCTACCGGAAACCGACGCACACGGACAGGTACCTCAATTTTAAATCGTTTCATCACCCTTCTGTTTTACAGTCAGTATCCAGTACTCTCATCCGGCGAGCACACGACATCAGCGACGAGGAACACCTTCAACAAGAGCTTCAGCACATCAAGACAGCGCTCACCAGCATCAACGGATACCCTCCTCGAAAGGTGAAGACATCTCTACCTCGTCCGCACACTCCTGCTCCGCCACATTTAGCTTCAGTTTTTCTCCCTTACATAGGACAAGCTTCTCACAAGATTCAGCGGATTCTCAAGAACGTCAACATCCAGGTCAGGCACCGATCTTCAGGTAAGCTGCACTCCAAGCTCTTCACCCACAAAGACAGGAAGCCGCCGGACACTCAACCAGGAGTCTACAAGATACCGTGTGAATGCGGTCAGTTCTACGTTGGAGAAACCGGAAGAAGCCTTAGGACCAGACTCAAGGAACACCAGACCAGCTTTAGACGGAACGAGTGGGAGAAATCAGCTATCGTCAAACATGCTCAGCAACAGAATCATTGCATCGACTGGTCCAACGCAGAACTCATCACATCCATTAAGCCCTGGCACACCCGGCGCGTGAGAGAAGCCATCGAGATTCTTCAACACGACACGGTACCACAGCTAGGAGAGCGGACTTGTGATCAACGATATCTGGATGCCACTTCTTCACCACGCACACCGGCAGCACCACCACGCACAACGCACACGGGACGACGACCTACCCGAAAGCTCGGGGAATTGAATACGCCGCACTTTCGCGCCGTTTCACGCTCCAGTGCACACCGCGCATTCGCGCCGCACTTTCGCACCTATTCAGCTGTTTCACGCTCTAGTGCACACAGCACATTCGCGCCGAAACGCTATATTCCTATTGGCTGATTTCGGACACTCTCGGGTTATTTCGGATCCCTTCGGATCACATAAATACCCGGCGCGCTCGTTAGTTTCTTCGAGTTATTCTCCGGATGACGGACAGAGCACACTGCCCGAAACGTCGAGACTGATACTCCCTCTTTCAGATTTTGAAAGAAATCTATAGTTAGTTGCAGAACTGACTATAACTTTTCGACACTTTTCTCTTTTTCTTTTCTTTTCTTTTCTTATCACTACTTTGTGACTAGTTCACAACTTTCATCAACACCCACCCTCTTCTTCTGCCTCCATTCCATCCCATTCATTTTCGGTTTAAAACACCGAAAACTAAAGCTAAAAATAGTCCTGTGTAAGTGTTATAAAATATAAAAATTCACCTCTCCTTTTCACTTTTCACTTTCCTTTCCTTTCTTCACCCCATAAGTGGGCCAATTATCCGAAAGAATACAACCACATGGTGTTACCGAAAGTTTTGCTATTTTCTAAATAGTATTTATTAGTACACTCTCACCATGGAAACATTCAAAGAACATTTAATCTATACTTATTTAAATCATTTAGGACGAAGGCCTTTTTAGAGCAAAACTTACTACTGTTTGGCTTTTAGATTGGCAACGCTATTTCTTAAATTAGAAAACGGAATGTAAAATCCATTGTAAATTCAAAAACGTCAAAATCATTCAAGTTAGAGCAATAATTATATCAATATGAAGTGCAAAAGTGGGATTTCAACATTTTCAGGGCGTTGCCAATTTGAAAATTTAGTGATTATTTGACACTTTTTTTGCTTTAAAAAACTATTACGAAGATAATGTTAATCAGGAAGTGCCCAAAATGGATTCATCTTGTGCAGAAATCTATGCTATTTCATTTGATGCATCTTCTATATTTTTTTAATAATTAACATCAAAAGTAACAGCACCAAACACACATCATGTTCAGGAAGTACCACATGTATGAGAAAGAGAAGCCTTGTTTCCAAATATCCCCGGTAACCGTAGAAAGGAAGTGGCTGCTGTATGATAGTCAGCCCAGCAAGACTGTATATCAATTAGTGTAATCGAAACGGACACGGTGATCTACATGAGCTACATAAGAGGACACAATGTGATATATTGGGTCACGCGACTCACTTCCTCAAGTCACGTATTACACAGAGACCATAATTCTATATGATACAAACACATTTCCTTAATAAAAACTGTCACCGCTTGTTCTTCCCCTTTTTGATCTATTTCAAAGATTTTTTTTAAAGAAATGTTCAGTGCTAATCTCTTCTAATATAATCTAAGGGATCGAGCTTCCATGCCAGACCATTGATTTAAAAAATACTTTTGATATTGAATGATTATTTTAAAGGAACGCATTCTGGTTTCTATGTTTTGTGTCTTTTACCTTGGATTTAATCTAAAGCTTCTTGTAATTAACCTTTTCATCCAGAAGTTGCCAGTGCCAGACTCCCGTCGCCATGGACGTGATAACTACGTGGATTTCATGGATGTGTTTGGGCACGCTCCTGCTTAGCCAATGGTTCGGTCGCTGTAATACGACGTCGTTCTGCGATGAATGCGACTGTTACCGTGGTGCGATATACTGCGACGGAGTGGACTTCAACGAGGTAGTGCAGTACCCCATCCCCGCTGGGGTAGCAGAATCTGCTACGTACCTACAGGTGACTTTGTTTGCTGGAACCTTGGAGCTTCGGAACGACACCCTCACGATATTTCACTCCCTAGAAAGCCTGTACATATCGACTTACGTGATCGGCTCCATAAGCGATGCTGCTTTTGAGAGTCTTCCCAATCTGTCTTATATCTCCTTGTATTTAAACGCGTTGAGGGAGTTTCCATACCGAGCGTTGTCGCGATTAAACGCAAGTCTTACGGAACTCCATCTAACGTACCAAGAGTTCACCTTCCTTCCTGCAAATGTGTTGAAGGACTTTAAAAGAATGACAACTCTTCGTATATTCAGAAATATCCATGATGTTATAATTTCACCATCTGCGTTTAATGGCATGGTCAACCTAGTGAGTCTGTACTTACCCGCAAACGGTATTCGAACATTAGATCAGGGAATATTTGGTAACTTATCTCGTATTAGAGAACTTGATCTCAGCCATAATTTCTTTGAATACGTTCCACCAGCGATAGATGCACTCCACTCACTCGAGGTGCTGGACCTGTCGTACAATGCCAGGTTAAACAACACTCGGAAACTACAATTCCTAGATGAAATGCCACATCTGCAAACTCTTCAGCTCGGCTACTGCGCAATTCCTACTATTCCAATTGAAGCAGTCAAGAGGCTCAGCATAGCCAGAAATCTCACTGTCGCTAATTTTGATGGGAATCCATTTAATTGTACATTGGAATTATGCCCGTTCGCTGATTGGCAACTTAAGCGTCCGGTACCAAGTACGACCCGGAGCCCCATCCCGTTCATCACCGTCAGTCCACCCCCAGGAAAAGGGCCATACCAGTGCCAAGATGGCAGGTCTCTTCAAGACTTCTACGCGGATATGTGTGTGCCTGTTCCCACTTCCCCACATCCTTTTAGCACCCCATCATCCATCAAAGGTAGTCCGTGGTATCTCAAAGTTGTTCTCGCCATACTAGGTTGTTTCTTCATTGTCATCGCAGCCATCGTTGTCTGGAAGTTCCGTCTTGTGAATCCTCGTCATCACAACCGTCGCTTCGCAGTCCACCATGTCCATCAGAGAATTCGTTCCAATGGAAGCGACGACGCAGACGGGAACCGTGAATATCTCTTCGACGTGTACGTGAGCCACCACGAAGACGATAGACCATTCGTCGAAGAAGAAATGCTTCCGAGACTCGAAGGGGACTCAAATTTCGAGCTCTGTGTGTCGTTTCGTAACTTCAGGTTGGGCTCAAATCGTTTGGACAACGTGACGTCAGCTCTGGACGTAAGCCGCGTGGCTCTGTTACTGATCAACGAGCGCTTCCTGCAGAATGGTCAGTGCAAGCTCGAGCTGAAGATGGCGTCGTCCCGGCTTATGGAGGACGAGGCCGTGCACCACGGGCAGCGCGTCATCGTCGTCCTGCTCGAAGCCCTGGCCGACCACCTGGTGCCGCCGACCTTACGCCTGCTGCGCACCCACACCACCTGTCTAGAGTGGGACCCAGCGGCCGAGGAGCGGTGCTGGGGCCAGCTCGTCGCCACACTGAGCACCGTGCTTCCCGCCCGAGATGAGGTAGATGCTGAGGTCGCGGATGGTGCTGGTGACGAAGACGACGAGGCATTCGAAGAGGGTCAGGAAGAAGATGTCGACGATGAAGCATCGATATGAGTTTGCAGAATAATCAAGTCAAGCTTGATTTACTATATAGTTCCACTTAATTAATTCTTCCCGTTAGCTTCCCCGTCCTCCTCTTCGTTCCTCTTCCTCTTAGGTGATCTGACATTCTCTCTCTCTCTCTCTCTCTCTCTCTCTCTCTCTCTCTTTCTCCCCCCTCTCTTTCTACCTCACGTATCCCCTTACAACTGAAACCAGCCCCTCCCTCACCTCACCACCCCCCTTCTCTCTCACACACCGTAAGTAGTTGTTTGAAGTCATTGTATCTTAATTGCACTAAAACTGAAACCGTTTTTTTTTTTATATATAGTGCGATTGACTGTGTAATAAAGTCAATGTGATATTTGAGTTATTTCAAAACAGACTGTACTTAAAATGTTGCGACATATTTGTTTAATGAAACTAAAAGTCCGCACGCATTGGTGCTCGATGTGTACGTAAATCCCCACAATAAATTAATGCACAAATTTATTATGTTTGGTTCGGAGTGCGAGTGGGGTGGGCGGGGTGGGGTAATACAGTATTTAGTCATTTATAAATGACTCATGTTGTTGATGATTATCTCACATTCGTGTACAATTTTTTCGTTATAAAATATTGTTGTGTTTATACTATTTCATTGCATTGACATGGTGCTTCTTTTTCTCATTGTGTATATTTACTTCGTCAGTGATACATTGTGTTTACCCTTAAAGAAGTTACACAGTTTCCCGCGCTTGTAGACGAAACGTTAGACCAATGGATGTAAACCACTGTGAATAATTGACGAACACATCCGGATGGAATCTTTACCCCGTCACTACCATGGGCATGACAGTGTGCAGTAAGTCGGCAGGGCAATCAAGGCTAATTGGTAGTGTGAGGGTTAACCCATTGACATGTGGTTGCATAGTATTATCTGTTATAGCACATTGTAAAATCAGGTCGAACTGTTAGGTTAAGTTGGTTTCGATAAAAGCAGAAACATGAAAGAAGCAAATAAGTGAAGGTTTGAAAAAAAAAATCAGTCAAAAGATAAAAGTGGACTCATATCAAACACAACATAGGAGGGCAGCTCGCACGTGGCGTCACAAATTTAAACTTTAAAAATGTCACTGCCTCTTTATCCTTTGACGGATTTTCGTCAAAAAATCACTTACATTTTTTTCATATTTCGCTATAATTAAAACCAATTTAACTTCAGGGTTGACTCTCCCTTTAAAGTATCAGGTGTATCGTTTCTTTTATATACATGTATCGTCATAAGTATTTGTACACGATCAGGTCTGGAATTATGATATTAAGTCATCAAATAGTGGTATATTGTTTTAATTCCTTTTGCATACAGACATCAATCTGTCCGATGAACACACATGAGCATTGTATATTTATTTTGAGTCTTACACAATAATGATAATCTCGTTCGCGTGATATACATTGATAATTTAAAAGAACAATAAACAGATTCAAACAATATGTTAAATTAGCTGCAATAAAGACTTTGGACAGCTAAGGATGTTGCACAGTGAACATCTCCACATTAGTTCATTTCTTACAACCCCAGTCACTCTCTAATGGCCGATTATATGTGCGTACCTATGCATATATAATGTGTGTGTGTGTGTGTGAGTGTGTGTGTGTGTGCGCGCCTAGAGTTATGCTACCGAGAGAGGGCTATACAAAGATCTAATCATGTGTATGTTGCGTTGGAGGACTGAGAGTAACAAATTATTGAGTAATTGTTAAGACAGAGAATAATGTTGATCAAGCGTTTTCTCTCTGAAGAAAAGCATGCGGGCTGAAAAGTAACATTCGATTATTTTTTTTCAGATCATTGGGCGGACGAATTGTGTTTCTATATAATTTTGATACAGATTAAATGAATTTGAATGGCATACCAATGTTTTGCATAGATATGTCAAAGGCCTTGGAAGAAATAAATAAATGCAGAAATTTTGGGGAAAATACGATTAATCCAATTATTTTCAATAATAAGTGTTTATGTCTAAGTAATAAAACATTTTTGACGAAGAACTATTTGGAAGGGCTATAGTTAAAGCATCAGATATTATTGATAAAGGTAACCTGAAACCGATCTCATATTTTTACAGGTTGGGGTTTACGTCTGAAAGCTTGTTAAAAATTCAAAGGATTTTTTTTTTTCAATAATTAGAGACGAATGGGTGCAAATGTGTGTAAATGGGTTGAAAATTATGAAATAGAACTGATGATATTTGGACATTTAAAGAAACTATGCGATATCAAGCCCCAAAGGGTATACGATTACTTCACAGAAGAATTTCAAAAAGATTATAATGTCACGATTTGCTCCCGTCAATATAATCTTGGAATAAAGGAATTGAAAGAGACATTTATTAAAGTTAAACGGGCTTTGCTATGCAACAAACGAAGAGAGTTCCAATACGAAGAAGGAAGTGTTGAAATTTGGTTTTGAGCCGGACGAACTTAGCTGCTTTTGTAAACAAGAAGTTGAGACATACCAACATTTATTTCTAGATTGTCCAAAAGTTTAAAAAAAAATATGACTTAAAACAAAAAAAGATGTATCAGATAATTAATTTAGAAAAAAGGAATGGTCAGTGTGCAAATCGCATCACACGTGCCAATCCATAACTTCTTTCCTGACACAAGAATCATGCATTATTCGTGCAACTATGATAGCACTTGATAGTGAACTGTTGAGATTTACAATGGTCACTGTTATGTTCTGAATTAATTATCTGGTACACACGAATCTTACGGTCTAAATTTGTTCACATGTGAAAACCTTATTACATAACTGAGAACTTTAGTATCCAAAAGAAATCTCGATAACATGTCCATTCTGATGCAAACGTGTTCCTATCTTAATAACTAAGTGCACTTACTTTGAAAAATTTCCTTATATTTCTCAGATGAATATTCGCCTGTTTTTCATGCAGTGCTAACATGGCTAATGCACGTATTTCCTTTACTTGCTTCAGATTACAGTAATTTCATATTCGCATATTCTGGCTTGTGGGATTTATTTCTTTCTCATGCCAATTGCCAATCAATAATAGGTCTCCATTGCATAGATTTTAAACCTTTTTTGGGGAAACCTTATAGTTTCAAATTCAGTTGTAGAAATAATTCTTGGCCTTCCCCCAGGTAATACACGTTCATGTAACGGATGATGTTTGAAGGTTTGAATGGTGGTATGAGCAATCGCGCAAGAGGTATACGGTACACCATGTGTAAAGTCCAGGAAGGATTGAGATGAGACAAAAGTGGATAGAATTGGAGGTAAAATGGAAAGGCGAGAAAGTGAATATTTGAAAGTGGAGTATAATGTTTGTGCTCTTGCTTTCTGAATCATTCTGTTATCATCTTTGTCGTTTGCTGCCCTCTGGAGGCCATGTAGTTCTCACCGTGTCCCGTCGTGGACGGCAAGTTCAAGAAGTACGCTGCCGGAGAGATCAACAAAATCGATGTGATGGTTGGCTGCGGGGAGGACGAAGGTAACCTCATCCTTCTCCTGGCATGCCTGGGGCCGTTGATGTCCGGTAGCGAGGATTACAGCAAGCCCTCATGGAACAAGACTGTATTCGATGGGACGGTCATGGCGCTCTTTTCAGACCTAGATCAGCTGGCAGTAAGCACACATTAGACGCAAAATTGTCACTTTTCAAAAGTCACAAGGGTAATTTTTGGATTCTGTCATAGAAATTTGTAAGGGATTATATTTATGGTGTATAATTTATGTCCTTTCATTGTTTATCATCCATCTATCGACACACTAGTTAACACCTATCCCGACACGTGACCCATTGTTCTGGTTGAGTGAGCACCGTTTAAAAATTACTCATCCCTCTTGAGTTTGAAACTTTTAACAAAACTTTATTTTTGTGAAAAAATAAAACTGAATATTTTAACAAAGATGAAAGATGTAACATGACCTGTTATATGAACATAAGAAATCATTTTCACTCATGATTGAATGAATACACTTTAAAAATCGCACAAGATATGCCAAAATGTACTGTTAAAACAATATAAGCAATCACCTTTGTGATTTTTTAAAAGTGACATTTTTGCCTTAAGAGTTTGCTCACTCATGCATGACTAGACCGATCAATATAATTTTCACATGGAAGTTAGCCATAGCAACACCCCTGCCAAATTATTTTGTCCATAACCTCCTGGTTAAATAGTTATGCGGTTGAGAAAAATGGGGGACTTACATTTTTTGGTGAGTTTGGCCAACAGAGTTTGGCCAACTCGGTTTCATTCGGTTACAACATGGCGCATATTCTTCTGTTATTCGCTTGCCCAACAAAGCAACACGCGCCATGTTGTTACCTATTGAAACCGAGTTGGCCAAACTCTGTTTATAGATGGCCCTGTGGCTGTGTGAAGTAGGCTGTGTGCGCCCTCAACGACAAAACAAAAACCCAGGAATCACTGCTCCTTTATTGTATTGCTGTATGCCCACTAGCATGAGCCTCTAGGGATTCTAGGACAACTACCCCCTGGACAACTACCCCCCAGGACAATTACCCCCAAGGACAACTTCCCCCAGACAATTACCTCTAGAGCAATTAACCCCCTTCCCACCCCCAGCAATCCGCGGACACCCCCCCCCCCCCCCCCCCACACACACACACACATACAATCCAGATCCGCGGATTCTTCACTCCTTAGCGATTAAGTTCCAACAATTGTCCAGTTGGGGGAGCGGCTAGCTGCTGGGGGGAGGTGAGGAAGAGGGTTAATTGCTCTAAAAGTAATTTTTCTGGGGGTAATTGTCCTGGGGGGAGTAATTTTCTTGGGGGGGGGGTGTAGTTGTCCTGGGGGTAGTTGTCCAAGGGGTAATTGTCCGGGGGGGGGGGGGAATTGTCCTTGAGGGTAGTTGTCCTAAGGGGGTATGCTGTCCGGTGGGTAAGCTGTCCGGATACGGCCTCTAGGGCCGGTCAAGTTGGCTGCGTGCGTATGTGCGTAAGACTTTCAAGCCTGTATCCGCCATCAACGACAACAATCCGTTAAAGGCAATAGACTCGAAGAAATTATAATTTATAGGGCTAAAGTACGTCAAAGATGTCTACAAAGACCACTGCGAGGAAATAGATTGACCTACTTATTTCAACATGAAGTTACTGACCTTCTACGAAACCCTATTTATTTATTTATTTATTTACATCAATGCATCTCTCTTCGCTCATATCCTCCTTCCTGAAGGAATCTGCAAGTTGGCTGGTTTCAAGATGGAAAAGGCGGTAGGCTTCAGCACAACGTGGGTGAGGGAACACGGAGTGCCCGTGCGTTGACGCGAGCACAGCAACTGAATTAATTCTTGCTCATTAAGTGGAAAACTGATTAAATATTATAGGGATTCCTTTAATAGGGGGAACACGTAGGCCTAAGAGTAAACCTGGCATCTGTTCAATTCTGTGTTCAGTGATTGTATATGAAATGCGCTGAAACTTTTAGGGAGGGGAACGTCAAGGCCGTGTTATGACTTATGACCTACTACTTTCAAAGTAACTCTTAGTACAATGTACATGTATCATATCAATATTACCTGCTTCTATCGATCCAGAATAATAATTACATTTAGTTACATCCTTTAGACTTACTAATATAATTCACCCTTTAATCATCCTCAACATTGATAATCCTCTTTTTCATTATAGGCCTGTATAATTTTGTATTCAGGTGAAATCATCACTTAGATGTTTGTTTCTTTTTTAATTTCATGTTTTACCTGCATCATTTTCTCGATAGGCTATTAAAGGAACAACCACGCTCAAGGCTCTCACTGCTCAGCATAAGATGTACGGCCTAGAACGGAAAGATGGTATCAGGAAAATTAAATGTGGACGTTGGGTGATAGCGGTAGCATTCATTAGTCAGGAGCTGACCGTCAGAGTTGCTATTTCTCGGTAAAGGATGTCTGTGTCACGAGCATGCATGTGGTATAGTTAGATCAAGGACCTTATTGGTTAATTGTATTCTTGCCACCGACAGGCTGTATTGTCGCCCAATTGGGCTAATCCACACTACAGTGGGTCAGTTAATACAGTCGTAGTGAACTACCAACTCTTTCAATTCATTACTATTTCGTTTAATATGAGATTGGTTTGCAGCACACATTGTGTACTACATGAATCACATGTTTATTATTTACCAAGTACAGTACATAGTACATAGTACATAGTGTGTGTTGAAAAATATTACAAACAGTAAAGGCAAGCTCTGAAGGAAGAAGTAACATTTTTAAGAGAGAAATGGAGGTGCGGGGGAGGGGGGAAGAATGATTGAAGGGCTTGATTTTGCTTTGGTGGATTTTGTGGATTTTGCCTTTCATTTTGCCTTTGTTGATCAATAAATTACAAATTCTAGATTGATCGAATGAAAATTATTTGATTGAAAATAAATGCTATTGTCATGAATGTGCAGAATATTGTTATAAACAAAAAATTTTTAAACAAAAACACAAATTCGATGCGCTTCCACAAGGTTTCTCCACTACATTCTACCGACATGCAAACTGCAGAGCACTTGTAACCGTAACATTGTATGATGGGTGTATTGAGGGTGTGTAAACTGACCGGCAATTGGCATGACTGGGCGATTTTCTGTGTCTTACCCCGCGAGTGAGGTGGCATTTTGCCGCCACTTCGCGTGGGAAAGGTTGAGGTCTCGGGATGAGTGAATGGACGAACGGACGGACGGACGGACCATCCCGTCGATTTCCTACAACTGCTGTCCGCAAGGTGTGACTCGCAAATGGATGAAATCCTTTTTGCTCTAGTGAGCTATATCCGTTACCGACAATTTAATAATAATCTAATCTGCGAGGATTAATTGTGATGGGTAATCGTGAATCTAATTCCTCAATAGCATGGTCGGAGGAAGACGGCTAACCCCATTAAGGGTGACAAGAGGAATCGGCCGACTGGGGAAATTGACACCACATCACGCGGTATCTGGTCCTTATTGCAGGAGACGAGCAGGAAGAGCACCAGTGTGAGGGATAGTAGGGAGAGGGGAAGGGTGGGGGGGGGGGGGGGGCGGTTGAGTGGAGTGAGTAAGCATGGTAAGGGGTGTTAAGGACAAACGAGAAGGGACATAGCATGGTAGGGCGTATGAGAGTAGTAAAAAGAGAGCAGTGAGATAGAAAGACCGTATTTTTATGTTGAATCAATTTAACCGATGTATAGTGGAGAGAGAGAGAGAGAGAGAGAGAGAGAGAGAGAGAGAGAGAGAGAGAGAGGAGAGGGAGGGAGCGAAAGAGAGGGAGAGAGGGAGAGAGAGAGAATGAGAGAGAAAGAGAGAGAGACAGAGAGAGAGAGAGAGACAGAGAGAGAGACAGAGAGAGAGTGGGGAGAGGGTGAGACAGAGAGAGAGATGGGGGTAGGGGGAGGAAGGGGGTGTTAAGGAGAGCTAGAAGGAGCATAAGAAAAAAAATATGACATCCGTGAAAGGACACCATAAGAGAAAGTGTGAGAGAGTGTCCGTATTACTCATTTTGACGGCAACCACATCTCAGTAATATCAGGTGAAAAGAGAGGGGAAGATAGAAAAAGTAAGAGGGTACGTGGAGGAGAGGTGGGGTGGGGTAGGGAGGAGATGGAAGGGGAAAGAAATAGAATAAAGAGGGCGAAAATGAGAAAGTCATTAGTTGAATAGGCATGAATAGGGGAGGGGAATTTATATGAATGTATATGTTTACAATGGTAACCGTATATACACTGCGAATAATCATTTTCAACGGATGTAAATATGATATTACTCCTTCCCGGGCATTCCCAGGCATTCTCCCTCCTTATTATATAGCAAGACTTTCTTTCTGAGGTTGTGGATCTGCTTGGGACTATTGTTCCATTCACTGAAATATTCTAACAGTGTATCGACGATTCTGTCAACATGCCTTTGCTACCGGTAGCCAAGAAGACATCATTTTTCTGGAATCAAAAGGGCACTTATTCATTCTCTTTTTCTTTGGTAGCATTTACTGCATACGGATTAAAAAGAAATATTAGATATTGCAATGAAGCGACCTCCTGAACCATTCTGGCATGGGGAAAATATGAACCACGCGAAGTAAGTAGGTCGCTTCTTTCAATTCCATTCGACAGTAAACAAATCACCTTTCATGTCGAATTGATACGGAGCGCAAATCACCTTTCGAAAGTTAACCCATATTGACTAGAATATCACGAGCATGACAAAGACTCAACTGTGATATGACTCGATGATAGTGATCCGTTGAAACCAGCTATGGACCCTTCTACCTGTTAAGATACACAGTCAAACACTAAAAAACAACATTTTGAGTTTCTTGATGATACATGTATTTGATGTTGCAAAACATGTTAATCTTTGGTATGTTTAGTGTGAAGTTGCTGACATTCAGAAACCTAACATGTCAACATGAACGAAGAGCTTGTGACAACACTTGGTGCAAGAAATGCAAACTGATACCTTCAATATGTATCCAACAGCAAACGTTCTTAACATTCTGACAGCGCAGTCGAATAAATTACATAAACATATCAAACATCACCACATACACTCTATGAAAAAAGATAATGTTAATAACTTTTGCCCAAATAAACATATCAATTTGTTGTGGTGTGGCTTTTAAAACTACAATGGTTATGTCAAGTTTGTGTACCTTGAAATGGTATACCATATGGATGCAATATTGTGATACACGAAGTACATGATGTATATCCTACGAGTCTATATTTACGCACCCCAAATTCATGCAAATTGTACGGAAATGTCACGTCGGGACCAAAATAAACGTGTCAATCCCTTGCAGTGTGAACGAGGCTCTGAACGACAAGCCAATATAACGCACATTTCCGACCGACTGTTTATAGTCCGACCGATTATGAGGTTAATTAATGAGTTCCCACAGCTGGCGAACTACTCACTTAGCCCCGTGTTTATACTACCCTTTACAATAAACCGCCAAACCCTTGCCAATAAAAGCCGAAACAGCGGAGAGGTAATTTGAAATGCGGCCAAATGTTTTGTTTTGTTTTTGTGTTGGTAGTAGACGTGACTTTCCTTCCGCATGTCACACTGTCAGTTAGTGTCGGAAGGTTAATAGGAAACACGGAATTTTTTGGTAAATTTGTATTCGTAGAATAAGCATATTGTATTAAATGACTAACAAAGTGGTGAACTTATCAACTTCATACTAGCCTGAATACCAACCTGGAGGGTTAATAATTCGGTTCATTTCAACTGGATTAATTTTATATGTATGTTGTACATAACTGAACAGATATAGTTGATTATTACATATCCTTTCTAACATGTCTCATGCACAAATTGTAAAGAAAACCAATATAGATGTCATTCCGAAGATGAAAGCCCGAAGAAAACCAAGATCACGTCGACAAAATAACAAATAGAATAATAATCCTCCCCTTTCTTCTTCGTAACACTATTTTTTTTTTAGATAATCAGTTGAAGTTGTAAGTCTATTCAACTACATTAAAGTCACAAAATGCAATACTTCCTAAAGTATTTCTCTTTGTATTTAGCCATCACATATCTAACTTTGAATCATATTCACTGTAACGTTTCATATAAAAGATACTTTCAATAAGACAGCAAACATCATGTGATAGAAAATGTTATTTCATTAATAAAGTTTATAAACATGACCGGTAAAACAAGCTCAAACTCAGATAAAGAAAGATAATATTTAGACAATGAAGGATATAAGCGATGAAATGAAGGGATATTGATTTATTAGACAATCCAATCCAATCAATCAATCTTTGTCTTCTTTGAAATATAGCCCCATGGACATACATAGTAAAAAAAAACACATTAAATGAGGATGAAGACATGTTACTATCATAACAAGAAATCGCTTGTCTGTTGCAATGTAAAGTGCATGAGCTAATTTGCTAAATCGATTTGTACTTACTCGTACTCACTAGGGCATTATTGGAGGAGGCGGGTGTTTATGTGTGTGTATGTGTGTGTGTGTGTGTGTGTGTGTGTGTGTGTGTGTGTGTGTGTGTGTGTGTGTGTGTGTGTGTGTGTGTGTGTGGTGTGTGTGTGTGAGTGTGTGTGTGTGTGTGTGTGTGTGTGTGTGTGTTTGTGTGTGTGTGTTTGTGTGTGTGTGTGTGTGTGTGTGTGAGTAAAGGCAGTAACAATTACATGCTGTTTTTGCCTCTTCATTGCAAAGCACTTCAAGTTGGTTGGTTAGGTTGTTGCTAGGCAAGAGACCGATGCGGGGGCTGTTGGCGAGTATTTGCTATCGGAGCATGTCGTCAACGTGGTCAAAAGCACATTTTTTGGAACGCTTTTGTCGAAAAAGTGGAAAGCGTTTTGTAACATACGTTTGTTATTGAGCTTCCAGCAATGCGATCATCGCACCGAGAGATAGTTTCGGGGAATTGTTGTTATCAATGATTACACCCAAGACAATAGTTTGCGTTTAAAGATTAAGTATAAGACTTCTTGTTGTTTCTTCAAGATCGAACAACTCAAAGCGTATTGAGTGATAAAAGAAAAAGGTCGTCTCTCTGTCTTCATGGTCTTGCTTTCTTTCTACCTACATGTAATTTGTACTCTCTTCATACATATCATCCCCTCTCTCTCTTTATTTTATCTGTACATCTCCTCTTTATTTCTATATATTTGTATCCTTCCTCTTTATCTTTTTACATCCCATGTACTCATTTATCGTTCCCCGCAAATATAGACGTCCCCATCTTTATCTCTCTTCCTCTACTCCCTCTCATCTGTTCTTTTCTCTGTCTCTCTTTCTGTCTTTCTCTCACTGTTTGTCTCTGTCTCTGTCTGTCTGCCTCTCTCCCTCGATATCTGTATGTCTGTCTGTCTGTCTCTGACTCTGTCTCTCAGTGTCTCTCTCCCTCTCCTTCTCTCTCTCCGGAGCCCTCTTTCAAGTCATCCACTTCAAACTAACTAACTGAACATTACACTGGTCGGGGCGGGGGTGCATGAGGTTGCGCTCTGACGTCACGGCGGTGTACTTCCACCCATGCAGTCGGCATCAGAAATCATGTTTTCACAATTAGATGCTAATTCCATCCATTTATAGTCCACAAGTGCATGTAATTGCCGCGCGAGGTGAGCAAGCAGTGAGAAATCAGATACCGATGATTTCAAGTCAGTGTTGGTGATGCCCACGATAATGATCAGAGATTGTGATGGCCACTAACCCTTTGCGTGCCAGACAAAATGCTGCTCTATGGGATTTGTGTGTAGTCATGGTGAAATAATCGGTGGTACGTATAAAAGGACGAATATTCTGGCTACACCCAAAGGCCTACGTGACGAGCGTGCCTGCTTCACCCAGGCGTTTTACTCAAAACGTTATCAAAAACGCTGTTCATGGCAAATTAATTACTCCCCATATAGTGTTAGCCGGAATTAGTAAAACTGTAAACTTACAGAGGACATACAAGGAAACACTAGAGTTATATAGTGTAGCAGACCAGAGAAGAATGTATACCTGTCAATTTGATTTATAGAAACACAATTCTTTACGATTTGAATGTTAAAATCAATTCTGTGCCTCCCTCTTTACCACCATGAACACCCATATCTTCCGGTTTTTATGATATAAATGATGGCGGATTTGTCTGCTCAAGTATAGCGCATCATGGATTAAATCGTAAGTACGGTAGCTAAATTAATGGCATAAAGAATGGAAATGAGTCGTGTTTTTTTTACGATGGTTGAATGTATAGAAGATCAAATGGACGTGAATCTTCAGAGTTCAATTAACTGAACTTGTAATCACCACTTAACCACCCCAGTGATAACACGTGGCATGTGTATTGTTTTACTAGTATGATGTATCTTTGTTTCTAAAAAGAATAGTACAATGTCTTGTGTGATCCCTGAACGTATAGAACGTTGAATAGACTTGAAACTTCAGTGTTCAATTAACTTCAATCGTAATTCAAATGTCTTGTTGTACGTTTGTATTTGGCTTGTTATGTTTTTGTGTGTATGATGTTTGCTATGTTATTTTCATATTGTACATGTTAAAATGTATTATGTGTATTATGAAAGACAGCCAATGGCTGAAATGGGTCGCCGTGCTTAAATAGAACTGAACTGAACTGAATTACCCCCCCCCCTTTCTTCCTCGCCCTCCCCCACGACCCCTCCCTCGACACCCTCTCGGTATGCCTCCCTTTCACTACCCGCTAGTCACAGGGAAGAAGAAAAGGGAAGTCCTGTGTGTCAAGTGTCTCATCATCCTTAGAGGGTCTTCAGCAGTATGATAAGTGGCTCCTCATTAGCGCGCATCCGCCAACATTTTCCTTCAAGTGGTTCAGGTTATTTCACTCGGTCGTACTTCATGTGAACAATATGCAATTACCCGGCCTCCCTCAGTTCTCCTTCCATTCAAACGTGTTAGTGAAAGGTGTGCAAAAATTGTGCATGTGATCTTAATTATCAGGTTAGGTTTTCATCTGCGAGGTATATCGAACGGAAGCGTTATAGAAGAGAGAAGCAGTTTCGTAAGCATCGCTCCTTCGTCACCATTGTACCCAAGGTTTTGGTGGGGGCGGGGTCAGTGACATCGGATTCTTCCTCATCCTCCTCGTCGTTGCCTATTCATCGTCGCTTCCGCTTTCGGGTCCGTCCACGGGCAGATGCCCTCGCTTCATTCCGGGTCCATGTTGATATTTATTGGTGCGGGTAGAGATTTATTATTAGATGCATGCATGTGTGATTTCTCAATCATGTCGATGGAGCGTTACATTTGCATACAACCATTCGTGAATGAACACACACTTAGACAGGCCGGGCGTGTCGACGAATGCGTGACGCAGTATGACGAGGAACAATCCGGAACACTTATGTACACATTATGTACATGTATATGCAGAAAGGGCATTGTATAGCTGATGTGAAAACATCTGGCTGCCGACGCATGCCTAGTCTGTCGCGTTAGTCATCATCATATATCAAAGTACGGCACTGTAATAAATCTTTAGACAATTTGCATAGTGCATTGAAATGTGTTTGCAATTATTGAATAATAAATCGTCCGTAATATTACTTCCCAGACCAGAAGGCATGGGGGGTGGGGGGAGGGGGGGGGGGGGGAATCTGCTATGTGAAACTACATGTATTGTTATTTGTAGTAGTACCCTCTGTACTGTTGTGTCTTTGGGCTTACGTAATGAAACAAAAGACACGTCGTTGCTATGGTATTGTGCGTTGTAAGAATGGTTGGTTATCTCATTAATAATATGAGAGTGAACATGATTAATACACGCAATACAATGATTTATGTTCTGCCCGTCACATCTAGTGATGGATATTTTATTACCCTACCGATCCGTCTGACGTCATGGATCCACCATAAAACTTTTTGGGTGTATATCAATAACGTCATTGTAATAATTCCTTTACATACACCAGGGAACCATGTGTAATTAAATCCTGTACGTACGATCAGGGATATGTTATGGAAGGATAGGAAGCAACTTTCTTTCTTTGAACCCATGTGCCAAGCCGCTGAAAAGTTATGGTGTTCTCAACAGGTGCTGTTCAGGTGTTTGAACAATTATGAACATGATTGTGTGGCAACGGTTTCTCAGAGAGAACAAAAGAAATGTACAGTCTCATTTCGCTTGTCCTGTTCTGTTAATGACATTAATACTTCCATGAGCACAACAGGTATCAGCAAACACAAATAAACAAGTTTTTCGAGTAAAATATCTCTACTTCACGCAAACACACACAAACGCCGTTAATGATAACACACAGCTTAATATATCATTTTGAGGGTGGTTGAATCTCCAAAATGCACAAGTTGTCGGAAAGTGAAGAAATTGGTCAATTTTGTAAATTAATACAAATAGCGTATATGTCCGATTTTTAATGATTCTTCAATACTTTTCGAAACAAAAGCAGAGTATTAGGATCTGTCATTATCTGCCGTTAACTTCCTTATAATTTGCAAACGAATTTGTCAAAAACAAAACGTTTACAGACAAATGGGAAATTAAAGAAATTTCTTTTCAAGTTGACATCAGCTAAATGTCGGCTCGGCACGTGGAACATCAAAGCATTGTCATGATGGAATTCTTTTGACATTCATGAGCACGCTTTAGAACCCATACAGATGTTTGAATGTATTATGCTCGAGTTTCTACTCCTTCCTATAACACTTCCCTGGTACGATGTAAAACATGTTTGGTTACGTATCTGTTTATACACCTGCCAACATATTCTTTAGCAGACTGCTCATGTTGTGTGTGGACATGAATTGATCGAATGAATCAGTTATTTATGAATGAATGAACAAATCAACTACATGATGTATGACGAACGCAGTACGTTTGTATTTATAAAATACAAATGAATAGACAAATCGAGAATCAACACTATAGGTAATCAGACAATATAATAAAAAGAATTAGATAACTTTGTCGCTCCTCTGTAAACGTAAGAAACGTTTTAATGCAACCTACCAGCATAAATATATTTTACTCTACAATGATTTATTTATGTCCATTGCCCACGCCATTGCGTATACATGTATTAAATCATGAACATGTGATTGTTTGTGGTCCTTGTAATGGTTAACGTTTACTCTGCTGTCTCGTATATTTGCACGTTTTAATTTATACATTGTGAACGATCTTTATATATGCAAACCAAGTCAAGAAACTGCCTTTGACTGAACATAAAAGTTTCCAAACATGAATGGATATTAATGCATGCAAAAATCAGATGTAAATATGATCGTATGTATTTTGAAGGTCTGATTGAGCTTTGAAGTGTGTTTCAGTTAGAAGCATAAATGAGAAGAGTAGACAAACGAAAAGAGTTATTGTAGTATTAGGCTATTTTACATTTTCTTTGATCATTGAAAATTCACTTGATATCACCTCGCAAACCTGAACTCCTGCCCATTCTTGAAGCGAAAAAATGGTTCCTCGAGAACACAATGTAGCTCTGTATCAAGTTCAAGACAGAGTAGCCATTTTGCAGGTTAAAAAATGTATATAAAAAAAAGAGGAAAATGGAAGGAAATACTGTATGAGAATGTATATTTGTGTGTGCGCGCGCGCGTGTGTGTGTGTATGTGTGTGGGTGTGGGTGTGTACGCGTGCGTGTGTGTGTGTGTGTGTGTGTGTGTGTGTGTGTGTGTGTGTGTGTGTGTGTGTGTGTGTGTGTGTGAGTGCGTGTGTGCGCGTGTGTAATTGTGTTTGTGATTAGATGCATGTGCCCACACATTGCCCCTCATTTTCGCACCGTTGGCGTGGTTTGGATGTTGGTCTTTCACAAGAAGTGTTTGAAAAAATGTTACGCCGCCCTGGATTCCAATGACCTTGTTTCGTATGCTGTAATTTATATCCCCTTCAGATGACGTATGTACTCATGATTTTCCCATACATGTATTTCCGTTTGATGTTGCGATCTGACGTCCTTAAACACTAATCAACATGATCAAGGATACAATTACCATGACAACGATTTTGAGGCCAGATATGTCTTCCTTAAGATGTAAAACGTGCAATTTACCTAATCAAATTGGAACTGCGTCCACCACTTCCCCCTCCTCTTCCATCACCTGTGGCCTCTCTTCTCTCCCCCTCTTCCTCCACCTCTTCCTCCCCCTCTTCCTCCTCCTCGTTCTCCTCTCTATCCCTCGCTCCATCACCCCCACCCCCCCCCCCCTTCCCCGATTCTTCTTATTCCATAAGTCCAATTCCAGTTTTAACGGCGTTCTAGACGTCAGGAGGCACGTAGGCCCAGTATTCATGGACATACAGTCCTGACGTTATTACTCTGATTACGTGCAATATGACTTCCCTCGTTATAGCGAATCTCTCATTACGCCCACCGCCACGTCCACTCCCCTTATAGTGGGCACTCCGTAGCCAATTCCGAGAAGAAATTACGACGTAATTAAAAAAAAAATGAAATACAAATGCACCAAAGTCATGTTAGTGGTGACCCACTTGCCGATTGTTCTCTTGCCCCTCTCACTGTACTGTTGACAGTGTCTGTATTTGGAAATATCACTTCCATCAAAAGCTGTTATTACCATGTTACTTTAACACTTTATGTGCAACATTGTGCCCCTTTTAACAAGTAAAAGACACATATCCCATAGGACTACACTTCACAAAGAGAAGAAAGCGCATGAATTATTGCTAACAAGCCCCACATTGAATTCATTGATAGCAGTTGTTAATTACCGATCCAGGCCCCCGTAAATGAATAAATAAATCACGGATTAAGCAACTATCAGAGCGCAAAACGAATCAGTGCATTGCACGCATGAAGGCCAACAATAATACCACATGACAATGTCACGCAACTCGTGATGTTTTTTCCCGTATTGATGAGGTCTTATTAATCCGCCATTCAGTTTCCGTTTAATCTGTCTTTCGTGGTCAAGAACCATAATCAGTCGAACAAAGACCATTATTATTTGGGCAACAACATTTTTTTTTATCCTTTCTTTCTCAAACAAGCAGCAGTGTCATTAAATCGAGACGCATTGTTCCGTCCGGCCTCCGGAAATTACGTCACGAACAAATCCTTACTCCATTTTCTCGTGACGACGATTGGAACAAATCGACCGAAACGACGAATCTTCAATGGACCCTGTTTAAGGACATACCACTACCACAAACTCCCCCTTTAAAGGAAAAGGATAGGCCTAGTGGTTGTCCGGGGTCCAGGTTCCGTGTGATTTCAAGCATTTTGAAATGATTCTGTTTGGCTTTCGAGCATGAAGCACATACCATTACATTGGGACACATTGCTTCACAAGCGTATAAAATTATACTTTAACAGCATGAATATGAAGAGTTTTCATCAAGTAGTCCAGCAACCGACCTGCGGACGTTTTGAGGTCCTAATTTTTGCTTTTCTCCTGACGACGATTAGAACGCATCGACCGAAACGTCGTGTTTACGGTGGATTCTTTGATTTAAAAACCGACAATCAATTAGGACTGTTTCCTGTGGCATGGAGATGGTGCACATATTGCCAAGGGTTATTTATAGATGACACAGGTGTAGGGGTTTGTGCGCGTGTGTGTACGAGCGTTTGTACTAGGTGTTAAAGGGAATATACTGTTCTGGGAAGACAAAAAGCCTTCCAAAAGGTGACCGTGAGCAATTTTCTTACCAGTCGTCTTAAATTCATGTATTGTCCATTTGAGAAACTTGCTGAAAGTTTTTAAAATGGACAGTTCATGAATTTAAGACCATTGGTAACAAGATTCCTCACGATCACCTTTTCGAAGTTTTTTTTTTTTGTATATTCCCTTTAAGAAACCTTTGACACTTTTGAAAAAATAATCAAAATTAAGTTATAACTCGATTTTAACTTCGGTAAAGGTGCATGACTTAGCGCTTTATTATAATTTTTATAGTTATATAACCTCCTTATATTTGGTTTAGTCAGGAACTTGAATATACAGTAAATTTGTTATCATTTCATGTTAAAATTACTATCATTTTTTAATTGTAGTCAAGAAAATTGTATGTGTATATTGCATGAGTATGTATATACAATCGCAAGGGTTATACATGTATCATTTTAGAGGAATGAAACTTTACTTACAATTAAAAAAAGTGTGTGTGTGTGGGTAAATAAATAATTTACCTAATGAGTAAATAAGTAATGAAGTAATAAGGTAAAAAAAAAAAGTGAGTGTGTGTGAGGAGGACTAAAGGGGGCAGAGACAGACTCTGCTTTCTTCGTGATGGCAATCGAGCTGCTGCGTAACCATGGTAACAACCGCTTCGGAAGATGTGATGAGAAACCCAGACTTGCATTGCATGTTGCACGCAGTCTACATTAAATGCTCCGTTCTCTCCTTCCGGTAAACCGTTCTCTCCTTCCGGCACAAACTGGATAGCTTTCAAACACCTTTTTGATCTTAATTACAATGACATTTGTCTTCACTTACGGACCAATACCGACGGACGCCCGGCTGACCTCCCGCCGGCCGGCCGCGGCCGCCCCCCGCCCCGAGATTCCCTCGCCCGCTTTCCGCTCGTCTGTTCTTCCGCTTTGCGACCGAAGCTCCCACGAGGCTGGGGCGGAGAAGCGGCCCGTTGGGCGTTGGTCCTTGGGACCGACCAGCTACCAAGGTGTTGATATGGTTGATGGGTTGAGGAAGAGAGAAGCTTGGCAACGCGGGCATGGACCGTCGTGTGTTGGGGAACGCTGGGTGGCGCCATTATGGCACAACCACCTCTAACGTATCCTAAAAGCCCCATCCACATCTAATGCGACCGCTCCCCACAAACACACACGCACAGACGCATGCACGCACACACACACACACACACACACACACACACACACACACAAACATACATTTCCATCGTCAGTACTAACCGAATACCTATTTGCATATAATCTGCAATTTATTAAAAGGAAGTTATCCCTTGCCCCTTATCTGTTATATCGATATGTTGGTTAAAGGGATAGTCGAACCTGATGATAAATTAGTTTTAATAAAATCAGAAACATGAATGAAACATATCAGTGAAGGTTAGACGAAGATCCGTCGTAGGATAAGAAAGTTTTCATGTTTAAACTTTTAATTTTGTGATGTCACGTTCAAGTTGCTTTGTCATATGTTGTGTGCTTTTGCTCCTTTTCTGTTTTTATGAAGTAATAATTTCATACGTAAAGGTATGTGTGTAAGAACTTGTTTATAACGACGTATCAAATGTACAAGTACAATGATGCATATCCTTTTGAGAAAATCGACATTTTCAAAAGAAATTGAACACTACATAATGGGAGAGCACTTCGCACGTGACGTCACAAAATCTAAACTATAAACAATGGTAACTTTCTTAGTTTTTGGCGGATCTTCTTCAAACCTTAACTAATATGTTTTTTACAGATTGCTGCTTTTATTAAAAAGAATTTAATTTCAGGGTGGACTATCCCTTTAGGTAACATATTGATATATCAGCTAAGGGACAAGGAAACAATAATACGACGCCTGGTAGGGCATGCTCGGGCTAAATGGCAACAACCAATGAGTGTTCATTATTGCACCTGTTGCCATGGTAGTTAACATTGATGGTATGTTATAGTAATCGAAAACCTTTATGATATTGATTGATCAGGCTGATACAGAAGATGAGTTATGATAACAACAATTAACCCTTTGTGAGGCAGACAAATTGCCGCTATAAATGTGTGTATTGATGGTGAAATAATGCATAAGTGCAATGTTAAGGGTTAAAGTGATTTGTCTAATCTATTCCATGCAACATTGTGAGAAGTGCAGGTCATAACTTTGCATCGAGACGGTGATTATTCTTCATCGATATTATGCTTCATATCTGATGTGGTGGCGACATTTCTAGAATGACATTTCTGAAATGACATCTCAAAAGTACAGCGCAATTTTCAAATCCTGCTATTGTATCTGACCTTTAATTCATATTCTCTGACAAGAAAGAGCCCACCTGACATAGTTATGAAATAATGAGGAAATGTCAAGTGCTCGATTGCTACTAGAGACACTGGAAGATTCTAAAGATTGGTCTGCATAAATAGAGTGCTGTTTGGGAGGCTAGTGATTAAAGTTATGATAGTGGATACATGGTATGGTCTAGGTAACCATGGCGATGAAAGTAATGAAGACCCCGTGGAGGCGGGGGTGGATACCTGTCAGCGAAAATGAAAAAGGAGAAAGTGAAGAAGACGATTTCATCGTATCATGTCTTCTTCTTATTCCCTGGGAGGTTAGGGATATGCAAACAGCATTAAGTATCTAAAGCGATTATCAGAACCACAGAAACCAATAAGTCATCAACACGTTAAGAAGCAATTTCCGCCTGTTTCCCCCACAGGAAGATATTTATATGGCTTCAACAGGCAGTCCCAACAGGGATTTTCCGATCATGAATCTCACACGAGTGATTTAGAAAAACAACCGTTAACATCATTTTTTAAACATTATAACAAAACAATACCAATGCATAATTTAAGATGACATCCTGCCTTTGCTACTCGAAAGACGGCACACTATTCAAGAGCCTGTTTACCACACTTTTCTCCGCCTCTCAATCCATGCCCTTGAAGGAATAATTAGCGTTCAAGATTTGGCAATATTGAACGGATGAAGACATTTAGCGGGCCGTGTGCCAAACTCTATTACATAGCCCCGTAGGCTATGCATGGCTTGTAATTACAGCATCGGGGATAGGGCTGGAGAACGGAGAAAAATTGTTGTCGGCGAGAATCTTGGATCTCCCTTCATCGCTCTCGATCATGATGATGTTGACGATGAACGTGATGAGAGGGCGCCTGTGGTACAGATATTCTTTTCCTCTTTCTTGCTCCCAACCCACATAGACTCCACACCGGGCGGAAACGACCCCCCCCCCCCCTTCCTCCTCTCTGTCTCTCTGTCTGTCTGTCTCTCTCTCTCTCTCTCTCTCTCTCTCTCTCTCTGTCTCTCTCTCTCTCTCTCTCTCTCTCTCTCTCTCTCTCTCTCTCCCTCTCTCTCTCTCTCTCTTGTTTATAATCTCCCCCATGTCTGTCTACATATCTTTATGTGTTTCTTTCTTTCTCTCTTTCCCCTATTACATATATCTTTGCTCTGCATTCTCTGTATCTTCCTCCCTTTTCCTTCCCTATACAAATGTATCTCCTCTGCCCCCCTCTCCCCCCCCCCCCTCTCTCTCCCTCTTTCTCTCTCAGTCTCTCTTTTCTTTCGTTCGTATTTTGTATTTCCATGTATCAATATTTTTACTGAACACAGTCATACAAACATGGAAATCATATAATCAAATATATTGTTTAAAAAAATCATGACTGATTTGTTTACAGGTTTGCTTGTTTGTTCTTAATTCTCAGCACTTCCTCATGCCTTTTTTTACTTTCTATCCGTTTTCTTGTCGACCTCGACATGTCTTGCATTTCTTCCTCTCAGTTCACGACTTAAGTTTCTTATCTTCTCCCGCTATCTACATTTCTATTAAGGTCTACATCCCTTACTGTCTATTGATCTAGTTCGTCGCACCCAACCCCACCCCATCCTCCCATCCATCTGCCTATCTTTATTCCCATCTCCATCTCTAAAATCTTGTCTATGCTTCTCCAGCCATTCTCTCTTTGTCCTCGATCCACATTTTCATTATTCCCATTCATTCCTCCCTCCGCCTCCTCGCTGCTCCATCTTCACATCTTCTCGTTGGCATGGCAATGCCCAAACACCCATTCACTCCACGCTCTTTGAATTCGAGGCACATTTAAATCTACATTTTGAATATCGCCGAAATCGCATGTTTTTCGAGACATTTAGTGTCATTTCCTTTTCTGGAGACATATATGAATATTTCTTATGAGGTATCAGACTATGTTAACACCCGATTTTGTTTATCTCACATAGGAATGGTGGGTGAATGTAATTAAAATTACATGCACGGCTTGAGTGAATAAACATACATAATACTAACTAAACGAAATTATACTAATAAACATGATTGATGACATTTAATACCCATCTACAACTACCTCGCACCCACACACACACACACACACACACACACACACACCGGTACATCATGCTGCACATACAATCATAATGACTTACACAGTTCTGTGTATCTATTATAATAGAACATGAAGATTTGCCAAACATGTGTAGTATACTTCATAGAAAGATATTTGAGGAGGATTTAAAAAAAAAACACGAACTCCAGATTTTCTACTTATGGACAATACATCTCTTTCGTCTTACCTTTCTCCCTTCTCATCTCGTTATTCTTCTTATTCTTCTTTCCACCTATCCTATTGTTCTTCTGCCTTCGTCCTTGATTTTTACATATTTTTCTTCTTCCGCTTTTTCCTCTTCTTCCTAGTTCCGCTTATACCCTCCTTCTCCTCCTTCTTCCGCTTTTTCCTCTTCTTCGTCAGCTCACCCTCCTGTTTCTCCTGCTCATTCTTCTGCCATTGCCTTTTTTCAAGCGCTGAAATCTATTCTTCTCAGAATAACGTGATGATAAGCGCGGATATGGCCTGACCCGACATAATGATAGCATCGTCTTATGTATCGATAGAGAGATGAGAGGAAAGAGAGAAGGAGAGACACAGACACAGGCAGAGAGAGAGAGAGGGAGAGAGAGAGAGAGAGAGAGAGAGAGAGAGAGAGAGAGAGAGAGAGAGAGAGAGAGAGAGAGAGAGAGAGCGAAGATGGACTTCTCATCCGCCTCTTGAAACTCAAGATTTGTATTCATTGGATAAATAACCGGTGGTTGGATCGAGTATTTGAGTAGGCGTGCGTGCGAAAGAGAGCGAGAGCTCTTGTAACGGCGAGACCTCGCCATGAATAAATGGTGCTCTGTCATGCTTCTCTTTATGTGTCCAATCTGAACCATTTTTGCGAGGGTTTCTATCTTCTATGTCCTGCTTTGTCTCCTACTCCCACGCAAGCTGTGAAAGAGCCATCTCCCTCCAGGGTATTTAACAGAAAATGAGAATATGTACAGGAAGAAAGTGGTTTTTTTTATTTTCAATGGCTTTTTTTTCATCATCTCGAAAAAAAAAACCCCGCATGCATGACCCAAAGGTTTCAATACAAGCTCGCCGTGACATTTTCAGACAATTCTGCCACTCCTGCTGAAATATTAATCCAGGATTTATTTGATTTCCAATTCATAGATTTTTCGCGTTCTTACGAACAAGCATATTTGATTTCGCGTCGTATAACGCAGAGGAGGACATCTAATGTAGCAAAAAAAAAAAAAAAAAAAGATTCCCGGTGGGTGATACATCCATTAACATGGTTATGGGAGAGATTGAAGGACGAGCCGAGAAAAGGAGGGGGAGAGCAGGCGAAATGTGACGATCATGAGTGTATCAATATCATACAACGACATACATTATCCTCTTTAACCCTGTGTGTGTCAAGTAAGCTGGTACTGCATGGGAATGGTGTGCATTGCGTGTTAACAACTCACATGTGGCACCCAAAGCGTTAACCTTCGAACATACCTGATGTGTGGGTGGGGATTAGGGCTTTGGAGGGATCAGGGGTTAAATGGGGATTAGAGGTAATGAGGGAATAGGGTTAGGATTGTAGTTGGGAGGTCATGCAGGTTATGTATTGTAATTGTTTTCAATGTTATTTACGTGTATATATTTGATTGTAATGAATATGATATTCCTATTAGTCTAAACTGTATCACATTTCTTGATGTCATTTTATTATATTGCTTTCTCGAACTACCGGAAGAACAGCTGTGTTATGTTGGCACAGCTGATCGGGGTTATCCAGCCGTGTGTACATATTTGATGTTAATTTACATGTTTATATTGCTAATGTTTTATTGGAAAATGAATTCAACAAATCAATCATGACACACTGAACCACCATTCCAAAAATATCAAGCATGCTTGTCTCTGCGTATACTCCTATGTAGAGACTCAGTGATCACGAGAAAAGCACACTAGATCAAACTTTATCTCACACTGAAAAAGATTCCGTTATTTAGTGGATGGACATAGTTTGTTTAGCATGCTTAATGAGGGGTGGTAAGGCCTCTAAGAAAACAAGAATTCATCTAGATGTGAGGTTTTCAGATATAAAACACAATTTAGAAGAATTGAGAGAGAGAGAGAGAGCGAGAGAGAGAGCGAGAGAGAGAGAAGTAAAGAGAGTGTGGCAGAGATAAATAGATAGATAGATAGAGAGAGAGAGAGAGAGAGAGAGAGAGAGAGAGAGAGAGAGAGGGGGGGGGGAGAGAGATAGATAGAGAGAGAGAGAGAGAGAGAGAGAGAGAGAGAGAGAGAAAGAAAGAGAAAAAAAGAGTTGAGGAGGAGAGAGAGAGTTGAGCAAGCGAGGAGGAGGAGACTGAGACATATCATCAATCCAAGAGGACAAGTGGAATCTTTACCTTGAAAGGGCAAATCTGAAAGATATAACTCCTTATGGTATTCTGGTTGGGTATAAGCACTTTGAGATAGTCATACTGGTAGACTACTGGTTTCCTTGTTCCTTCCTTCCTCTCTCCTGTACCGATAAGTCTACTAACACGGGTAATTCCCATCTTGGCAATAAAATGTTATAGAACCGATATAGATGCATGAGCAGGTATATCACCTGGTCACCTGACACACTTACGTGCACTCCAGTATGAACTGCCATTTGACTAACGCTTGATAAACATTTTATTATTTTTATATGGTATCTTATAGGCATGTTGTGTAGGATGAAGAAATGTAAACTATTTAGAAAAGAATCGAACTACTAATCTACAGATGAGTACTTTACACAAGGCTCATGACACATCCCCAACATATCCAAAATGAATCATGTAGTTTCTAAATGAGAACTAGGAGAGGAGAGAAACGAAGGCCTATGATGTAGACGTATGCAAAACCACAACGGCGACGATAACGGCGACATTTATGACAATACCAACAATGACGACAGCAGCTAATGTGTTGATCTCTTACTATACGCCAAATGTATCGTTCTTCCGTCATATTTAGTCTTTATTTATTTACGATATCAGCTTCCGTTCTCAAACACAGGAGATGCTCCGATTTCCGTATGCTATTCTAATATCAACCAGGCATCCGGCGACTTGTGTCAAACCTCGCAGTGCATGCTGGGAATGGATACCCGATCACATGACTCTGGTAAAGGGTGAAAACGGGCGGCTTGGGAACGCGCTATTTGCGAGATCTCATGAAAGGTGTGAATTTATTTTACTTATACATGTACATTCTACCATCTCCTCCGTCACAGCAGACCTTCTCGGTTGAAACACGACGCGTCGATTCCTTTTTTATTTTGAAGCAGCTTTCTTATGAATGATTAAAAATGTTGCGGTAGAACACGGTAACTTTACGCCTGCTCACATTCCCATCGTACAAGGCCTGAACGAACGCGAGAAATAGACATCATACAACAACAAACTGTTTTTCATAAACAAAAGTCCAACAAGTTATTTTAGGATGCCTATTATAAGTGATGACAGAAAGAAACACACGGACGATAATGTTGAACAAATATAATCCAAGGAAAGTATTGTGTGTCGGATAGATTTTACAATGTATTGTTGTTCAAATATTTTTGGAAAAAGAGGAAAAAGGAGAAATCTTATCATTTTAAAAACAGTATTCATAAAGTGAAAGGCGTGTGTTTAT
This sequence comes from Arbacia lixula, assembly GCA_963669155.1. Lineage (NCBI taxonomy): Eukaryota > Metazoa > Echinodermata > Echinoidea > Arbacioida > Arbaciidae > Arbacia > Arbacia lixula. Next base: position 21,798,440 of record OZ022584.1, read on the forward strand.
ATGTGTATGTATATGTGTGTATGCATTTGTGTGTTTGTGTGTGTGTGTTTGTGTGTGTGTGTGTGTGTGTGTGTGAGTGTGTGTGAAGGCAATGTTATCATCGTGTGTTGTACTTGTCATCATATTAATCATGAAATCACTGAACTACCAACACTAAAATGTAGAAGAAATAGCAAGAGTAATAGTAGGGCTAGAAGTAGGTAGAATTTGAAGTAAGCAGGGAAAGAGAGGGAAAGGGTTAGAGAGGGGGAGAGAGAAGGGGGGGGGAGAGACAGACAGAGAGAGAGAGACAAATAGAGAGAGAGAGAGAGAGAGAGAGAGAGAGAAAGAGAGAGACAGACAGACAGACAGACATACAGACAGAGAGAGACAGACAGACAGACAGAGAAAGAGAGGCAGAAAGAAAGAGAGAGAAAGAGATCATGTGTGTGGTGTTTGAGAGGTGAGTGTCTGGATGGGGTGGTGTAAGGTGTGTGTGTGAGTTGGGGGGGGGGGGGGGCGTGGAGTTGAGAGAAGGGGAAGCGGAATACAATTATGAAAGTTTTCCCGCCAAAAAACAGTGAACATACTCGTACAGTACGTGCATGTAATGGACACATCTATGGTATGGCACGCAATAAGGGAATCAATTCAAAATATATTTCACTTGAACAAATATATGTTTCTCTTTCACTAAACCATTTCACTCCAGCAAATTTATATTTCACTTTCCAAAAGTATATTCTACTTTTCAAAAAAATTCATTCCACTTTATCACAAAGATATGTTTCACTTTTTTCCAAAATGCATTTCACTTTTTCACAAAATTATATTTCACTTCTCACAAAATATCATTTCACTCAATGTCAAAATACTTTTCACTTTCTAAAAAAAAAAATCATTTCACTCTTCACAAAACTACTTTTCACTCTTCACCGAAATTCATTTCACTTTTTCACAGAAATACATTTTACTTTTCATAAAAAATAAATTTCACTTTATCACAATAAATCGTTTCACTTTCCACAAAAATATATTTCACTTTTCACAAAAATATATTTCACTTTTTACAAAAATATATTTAACTTTTGAGCAAAAAAAGAATAATTTTACTTTCAGCAAAAAAAAATCATTTTACTTTTGTTGGATAATACAATCCAATGAATTGATCTTGAGCCTCTATCTAAGGCCATAACAGTACGTTGATAAAATTCATTCCTCTTTGTTGTCACGTAAAAATCCATTCCTCTCTTTCGCAAGAAATCATTTCACTCTTTCCAAAAATACGTTCCTCTTTTTTCTCGGCCAAAAGGGGGCGCTGTATTTTGAGCAAGCGCAAGCTAGATCATCAGCTCGGACGGCAGTACAGTATAGTACAGACGGCGCGGTACGACCTGTCTCGCCTGTACTGTCGGTCCTGCGGTGAAGGTGCCTGCGCCTGCAGTCTAGCCGCTGCGCCTGCACAATCGCACGTATTTATACAAGTCGTATGCACGAAACTTTTGTCGCTGCATATGTAATGAGCAATGACAGACCTGAATTCACAATAGAATAACTCAGGAAACAAACGACACATTTCCATGAAATCTTCGGGGTTATGGAGATAAAACTATGAAATTCCGTTTGTCTCAAGGAAAATCTTAGGTGAATCATAGAAATATTTGAAAATCTAAGAGATTTATCGGAGGAAAATGTGTATTGTTACAAAACATCTTAAAAATTAAGTTCTTTATACATGATTCACCGAAATAATTGCTTCAGAGTCTCAAGAAACCTTCTTTCTAGTAAAAAGTAGCCAAAATGTAATATTGTACACTCTATACCAGTCAGGAGCTAGCAAAATATAACCAGTGTTTCAAAAGGCTGAAGGAAAAGTTGCTCGCCGTACGAGCGGGATGCTTTGATCGGAATCTCGCCCGGGGGTCCCCCACAATGCTTCACACGAGTTCCGTATATAACTGCTAGCGAGGAAAACAGTGCGCGCGTGTCGGTTGCCCATCGTGATTAATCGTACGGTATATTTAATAGTGAGTGCACCCCCGTTACCAAAAGCCCTCCGACTTGCATTATTGCACCACTCGTTGACTATTGTGTGTGTATCACTTTTGGAAGTGGTTCGTCGTCTCGGGGTCGTTTAGCAGGGCGTTTTAGTAGTTATGGTATCTGTCTGTTTGCATTGCCATCTTCCTGTTCTTGGTATAACATGTACTGATCGATGTTTGATACTGTTATTTTTATACTCCATGAAGTGATAAAGAAATGAAAATCAAAGTTTAACACCACAAACTGACGTATGTAGTTTAAGCAATTTCATTTTACCCATGATGGGAAGCACTTGTTATTCCGAAGGTTCATTTAGTACAAAGGTTCGAATACATGTACTCGAAAGCTTTGTTATTCCGAAGGTTCATTAGTCCGAAAACAAAATAAGGTTTGTTATTCTGAAAACGAAATAAAGTTTGTTTTTCCGAAGGTTCGTTAATCCAAAAGTGAAATAAGGTTTGAACCCTTTTAACGAACCTTCTAAAAAACAAACTTTTGTTTTCAGATTAACAAACCTTCGAAAAGACGAACTTTATTTCGTTTTCGGAAAAACTAACTTTATTTCGTTTTCGATTGAATGAACCTTCGGGAAAAACGAACTTTATTTTTTTTTCCGAGCCTTCGGAATATCGAACTGTAACCGATGATATAGCCATACTTCATGTATTGGCATGAAATTATTAAATCTCTTTGGTAAATTAAAACTTTAATCCACGCTAGATGAGGGTATAAAGTGATAGATCCCGACGAAAGGGCACAAGTTCCCCCTCCAAAACCCCAAAGGATTTTTTTTATTGTGGGGGGGGGGGGGGGGGGGCTCGACAGTAAAAAATAAAAACAAAATTGAAAACTTACACCCCCCCAGCCCCCCCCCCCCAACATGCACACAATGCACTCTTTTTATTCTGAAAATGCACCATTGCATTGTAAATCATATTTCTAAAGTATCATTAAGAAAGTCATTTACCCCCCCCCCCCCTCCCTCTCTCTGAACATGTTTCTTTCACTCCTTTTCTCCTTGTTTCCCAACTCTTCTCTTCTTTTTATAGTATCTCTTTCTCACTCTCACCTCTAATATTTCTGTAATTTTTCTTCCCTCACACACATACTATTACTCAATTCTCAACAGCACATAGGCCTATCCATTGAAAAGTAATTGGTAAATCGGGCACAAAAAAGAGCGGTGTACTAGATGGAATTAAATAGTGCTGCAAATGGCAAGACAACTTTTATTAACAGCTGACAGTGGATGAGCATGCAAAAACATTTAAAACTACTGTACATCTCTTGTTTGAATACCTGACTTGTCACAATTTACATGAGGTATTGAAATGCTGGCAATGTTATCGTATGGGCCCTACCACATGGCCCATGGTAACTACATCACACACTGTAGTACAAATCACAAAGTTGCCTACATTTATATTTTACAGTGTCCCAGGAGGTACACCTGTACACTCATAACCGTGACTGAAAATATAATGTATCCAAAGTATTATTTCTTCATGTCACAATGTCTACCTTCTAAGTACAAACTGTGTTGATACTCTACATGGCAAGATACCTCTTGTAATTGCATTTACATTCTTAAAAGCTAGAATTCTTGCACTTTCTTTGGCAATTTCTTTTAAGTACATGTACAAACTAAATTAAGACAACTTGAATGTGAAGTGAAAACTACATAAAAGAAGATATCATATTTTTCTTTTCTGAAATAAATTATGTAACAAAAATACTTAACTTGAAAGAAGAGATGTTACTCACATATTCCCTTTTTGATTCACACACATGTCTGAGAATATTTGCGAGAATATTTCCTGATAAAAGAAGTAATCTTAGAATGTATTTTGGCAAACTTTCAGATACAAAAAAATAATAAATATGTTGTTGTGCAGTGAATGAGTTATACATGCATGCATCTCTTTGTAATTCACACATGAAACACAATTTGAACATCATGTGAGGCTTGAACAATAACACAAAAGATTGAAAATAAAATGACCGTGATGCACATTCTATCAAATATAGAATTAAACTTAAGCCACAAAACCAAACAATGGTTAAATATAAAACATCAAGCATCATATTTCCATATCTTCATATTCAGAGTCTATGCTTTCTCTGTCATATTCTTTTGGCAGTATATTAACTTCCAAGCCACTTTCAATGTCTTCATCATAAAGGATACTTAAAGTACTGCTTACAGTAGAATCATCATCATCCTCAACATCATCATCATCGTCATCATCATCATCATCATCACTAGCATCACTAGCATCATCACCATCATTATCAAGATCAGCTGAATATTCTGTTGTGGTGTCACATGTCGATGTAGATTGCATTGGCATAGTTACATTAGGAACATTTTCACAGTGTTTGCATCTACAACCAGGGCCACATTTTCTTTTATCTTTAACACATTTACAAAGCCTATTTGTACATTTGCTCTTAGAACAAGCACAGCCCCGTGTAAGGTATATAACATTTTCTCTAATGCGATTAATATTTTTTTCTGTATCCCAAATAATGCTGACCTTGTTCTTATCATCTTGATTTGTTATATTATATCCATAAAAAGAAATGTTTGGATATATAAAAATTGGAGAATTAACTTCATCCCATACTGTTGATACCCAACAACTCCTTAACCAGTGAAGGTTCAAAGCAGAATTAGAAGGGAGCAGATCATCTTCATATTCACCCTTCCATGAAGCTAAACGTACTATATCCAGAGCCTTATGATGCCGTGACATAATATCAGAATCTTCTATACTATTGTACAGATCAATAATCGAATTGTAATTATGAAGACAAGAACGGTTAACAGGGTAAAATATGCACATAATAAGGCGATAAAAAGACATTAAACCATCATCTGAATTAACATTCAATTCAGTTTGAGCTAAGTAACCTTGTGTATTACTGTAGCATCCAGTAATAAAATGTGCATGTTGGAAAAATAATTTAAAAAAGGTAGGCTTCCCTATATGCGCAAAGTATGAAACAAAATCACAACCTGACGTGATATATAAAACCTGAAGAATCTTCCAAACATTTAACTGCTTATTTATCAAACTTGCCAAATCAGAATCATGGTCACATGCAGACTGTAATGAATTGAGATTTAGATATTTTTCATCCCCCGCTCAGGCACTGTATTGCACTGTGACATGTTTATTACCAAAGTTCAAGGGAAGTCCTATCACACCGATATCTCGATCAATAGAATATATTAAAATATTATTGCATGGAGTATCATTTACATGTAACCAGATCTGTGTATCACTTTCCTCGTGATTATGGACAATATTATGATGATCAATGCCTTGCTCACTTATTGAAACACCTGTCCATTGACTAGAACTCTCAATTCCGACATGAAATCCTCCAGAAGTAACAAAAACTTTACCACTGTTTATTTCAATATCATTTTTTACAAGCTCAATAAATTTATTGGACAAGTAACGACATAAGGTGTATTTGTTCTGGCGAACTTTAAGAAAATTATTCCATTGGTTTGGAAGAGGGACTTTGTCATCAAGTGACTCATAATAATAACATTCTCCTTCAGTTTTATCCCTTCTGCTACGTTCTACATCTTTTGGAGAAATACCCTGTGTTCCGACTTGATCAAAGAGGATCCGGACTTCTTTTACATTTTTCTTGAAAAAAAGAAAACACCCATCTAGCTATCAGAAATTGTGCATATTCGTCAAATGTTTTTAGATTTTTCAGGGGAGAACTATATATTATATTCACGCCTTCTACAATCACGCACGTATAAGACACAAACTTGAAAGACGGGGACACTATTTCATAACTTGATGAATATCTTTTTTTTTTTTTTAATCTTTTTGTGGTATATAGGACTCATTCTTCAACTTTTTTGAATATTTTTGCCTGCAACTGTTACATATACAAGAAAAATCTGAAATGTCTGTAAACTTTGATTTGATTAAATCTTTTAGCATTTCAGACTTAATTAAATTGAAATGGGTGTATTTGTGAGATGTTTTTTGACAAAGGCGACATGGTCCACATGAAAAATTCCCACAGGGCTGCTTATGTTTGGTAAGCTTTTCTTTCACCCCAACGAAACATTTGTGTTTTTGTTGAACAATATTGCACGAGGGCCGATTGAAGGTGGAACTGGTGGTGGATGAGGATCAGGAGCTAGAGGTGCGATTGAAGGTGGAACTGGTGGTGGATGAGGATCAGGAGCTAGAGGTGCGATTGAAGGTGGAACTGGTGGCGGATGGGGATCAGAAGCTACAGGTGCGATTGAAGGTGGAACTGGTGGTGGATGAGGATCAGGAGCTAGAGGTGTGATTGAAGGTGGAACTGGTGGTGGATGAGGATCAGGAGCTAGAGGTGCGATTGAAGGTGGAACTGGTGGTGGATGAGGATCAGGAGCTAGAGGTGCGATTGAAGGTGGAACTGGTGGCGGATGGGGATCAGAAGCTACAGGTGCGATTGAAGGTGGAACTGGTGGTGGATGAGGATCAGGAGCTAGAGGTGCGATTGAAGGTGGAACTGGTGGTGGATGAGGATCAGGAGCTAGAGGTGCGATTGAAGGTGGAACTGGTGGCGGATGGGGATCAGAAGCTACAGGTGCGATTGAAGGTGGAACTGGTGGTGGATGAGGATCAGGAGCTAGAGGTGTGATTGAAGGTGGAACTGGTGGTGGATGAGGATCAGGAGCTAGAGGTGCGATTGAAGGTGGAACTGGTGGTGGATGAGGATCAGGAGCTAGAGGTGCGATTGAAGGTGGAACTGGTGGCGGATGGGGATCAGAAGCTACAGGTGCGATTGAAGGTGGAACTGGTGGTGGATGAGGATCAGGAGCTAGAGGTGCGATTGAAGGTGGAACTGGTGGTGGATGAGGATCAGGAGCTAGAGGTGCGATTGAAGGTGGAACTGGTGGTGGATGAGGATCAGGAGCTAGAGGTGCGATTGAAGGTGGAACTGGTGGTGGATGAGGATCAGGAGCTACAGGTGCGATTGAAGGTGGAACTGGTGGCGGATGGGGATAAGAGCTACAGGTGCGACTGGACGAGTGACATGAAGATGAGAAAGTGGAACTGGTGGTGGATGAGGATCAGGAGCTACAGGTGTGACTGGATGAGTGACATGAAGAGGAGAGGATCTTACTTGTGGAGAATCACACAAGTGGACATCCTCATATTTGATCTGTGGTTAAAGTGAAAAAAAAAACACATTTAGGCAAAACATTAGTAAAACTGAAAGAAAAAAATGTTCCTTACAAGTCAATATCACATACAGAAACATTTCTTACTTAAGTCAAATTAAATGTGTGTTTTTTTTCGCAGAGCAAGATCACTTTTATCACAACTAAAATGACGAAAAAGGACTTTACCAATTACTCAGTCAAACAGAGGGACATTAAGGCCAGTCCAAACTGCATCCATGGAAAGAAGTTAGGAAAGTGTAAAAAAAAAATTATGGTAATTTTTTTTTACTACCCTATCATTTAAAACACCCTGCCCCACCCCCACAAAATATAAAAAAGGAAGAAGGTGTTTAGGTCTACTAACTTTGGTGGCTGGGCAGCCACCAAAGTTAGTAGACCTAAACACCTTCTTCCTTTTCCGGTGCTTCTTGATCCTCTGCCGCCTCCTCTTCCTTTCTCTGGCCTTCTTGCGTGAGGTAACATATGGAGCAGGTGACTTGGGGAGTGGGGAACAGGGTAGCATGATGATTGTGCTGGGAATGTTATGTATGGAATAAGGCTCAGGTTCTTAGATGATAGCTCATGATATTTAGGGGGAGGAGGGAGCAACACTGGGTCTCGTTTTTTAACAACTTTCTTTTTTTCTCTCTTTGGTTGATCCACCTTCGGTTTAAGATAAGGCTTTCCATATCGTTCCCTTTTTCTGTATTTTATAAGGGCTTTTTCCTTTTCTGATAGGATTGGTTGTTGAACAGTTGATTTTGAGCGGGAACTGCAGGAAATTTTAATCAAAATTTTTAATTCTTTAGGTATTCAAGTTGTTTGCTTGGGTTTGAAGTTTTGGTAGTAAACAAATTGAGATATTAAATTTGTGAATTCAGAAGCAAGTGCTGACTTCCCTTCAAGAGTTAAATGAACACCATCAAAATGAAAAAACCTATCACTGCACAAAAAGGGGGAAGTGGCGAGTATCACATAGCAATTAAAAAAACCTTAGCACAATTTGTGTAAATTATTAATATAGTATCTCGACTTCGTGTATAAATCTTCTTTAAAAAATTTTAAGAGGACGAGTCGAAGGTAATCGAAGCAGTCTAAATGTTTTTAAAAGACAAGTCGACCACATATACCCCCCATCACTATACCAAAAACATAACACGGAAATACACGTACGGGACTGGACACTAGTTATTTCGTTCACAAGTTTTCGCGCGGTTTCACCAATTCTACAAAGCAAACGAGGGCTACTTCCGGTCAAATAGGATATTTAAGTCATTTTCAAACTGATTTTTAAGACAAAAGAACTGGTGATTCGATCAAAATCCCCGATGTCATCACAAATCAACATTTCATCTTTTCACGTAAGAAGATATTCAATACAAAACGATTTTCAACTGTTAATCATTGACATTTAAGCTATTGACTCGGGCTTTTCTACCGCGATGACAAACGTGGACATGATGGAGTGGAATCTTGTATTTTAATATAGAATCTCACATAAGCTTGTATGATGGGGGGACCCTAGCTAGGGCGGCTAGGCTTGTCTGCGCACCTAGTGATATTTCACTGAAAATTGACAAACTTTCATTTTGTATTCCTCTAATGGCTGACCTCATTAACAGTTACATACTAAATAGATCTAGATCTCCAGTAGTACAGGATCTAACATTCATGGCATTAGAGCTACCACACTACATAACCGGCGTTAGAATCTAGATCTAACACGTACTAGTTAGCGTTAACGTTGTAACTGTAGTGTTAGTTAACAAAATAATTTAGACCTTTTGGTCTTGCCTCTAGGATAACCACAAACGTACAAACTACAGTGACATACCTTTGATTTTGATTCCAGCAATATAATAACGTTAGACATCCGTGTCTATATAGTAGATCTTCACGGTGTCTACTCTAGTGTGGCTCGGTAGGTACGCGTATACATGTGTAACTGTTAGGCGGCCGCGCCGGGCGCGGCCGGATGATCGGAGGCCTAGCTAGGCACCTTCACCGCAGTACCGACAGGCGAGACAGGTCGTACCGCGCCGTCTGTAGTTACTGCATGTACTGCCGTCCGAGCTGATGATCTAGCTTGCGCTTGCTCAAAATACAGCGCCCCCTTTTGGCCGAGAAAAAAGAGGAACGTATTTTTGGAAAGAGTGAAATGATTTCTTGCGAAAGAGAGGAATGGATTTTTACGTGACAACAAAGAGGAATGAATTTTATCAACGTACTGTTATGGCCTTTGGTAGAGGCTCAAGATCAATTCATTGGATTGTATCATCCAACAAAAGTAAAATGATTTTTTTTTTGCTGAAAGTAAAATTATTATTTTTTTGCTCAAAAGTGAAATATATTTTCGTGGAAAGTGAAACGATTTATTGTGATAAAGTGAAATTTATTTTTATGAAGAGTAAAATGTATTTCTGTGAAAAAGTGAAATGAATTTCGGTGAAGAGTGAAAAGTAGTTTTGTGAAGAGTGAAATGAATTTTTTTTTTAGAAAGTGAAAAGTATTTTGACATTGAGTGAAATGATATTTTGTGAGAAGTGAAATATAATTTTTTGAAAAAGTGAAATGCATTTTGGAATAAAGTGAAACATATCTTTGTGATAAAGTGGAATGAATTTTTTTGAAAAGTAGAATATATTTTTGGAAAGTGAAATATAAATTTGCTGGAGTGAAATGGTTTAGTGAAAGAGAAACATATATTTGTTCAAGTGAAATATATTTTGAATTGATTCCCTTATGGCGTGCCATACACATCCGTCAGCGCAGTAACGAGAAGCGACTGACTAAGTTAGCTGGACTTCCTTATTTTGCTGTTTTCTAAATTGGCAACTTCTTCATGCCAAATTAGGGCTACCTTCCGAACATGGCAATCATGACCAAAGATGACAGCGAACTGAATAACTGAATAACAACATAGACAGGACGGCTGGGTAGAAATGAGGACAAACTGACAGAAAATGGGTTCTGATGTTTGTTTTTCTTTTCACTTTTTTTCCTTATTTTGCCAGACCACTGTTCTTTCACTATTTATCTTTCTATCTAGTCTATTTTCTCTCCACTGCAAAAGGAAGAATTCTTCATCACCATGACATTGTCTCCTTTCTTGTGCTGGTCTCATCCATGTATCACGCCCACATTCTTTGATGTCACCTATCCAACATCTAGTCTGTCTTCCTCTAAAGTCTGTTTTTTTTTTGGTAACCAATAATTACTTATATCACGCGTCAATCTGCTGTGTGTATTGTAAGGTGGCCTACCCAACTCCGTTCCTTTCCTTTTTTTTCATTTCGTGTATGATATTACTGACATTAAATGCTGTTTTGGTTCTTAAAGATGGTGTAGCATATTTGCAAAAGTCATGAAACTGCTCAAAAAAACAGCAGTGTACCCTAAGCTAAATTACATGGAGCACCATCAACTGTTTAATGAATGTAGATTCACTGTATTCTTCCTTCGAGTCACAAAAGAAAGATTTGCAACGATTTTCTCTGATTTCTCTTAGATCCCCTGTTTGATTCCGTCGACTCCCTCGATTGAATTTTGCTTGCATTTATAGTATAAACAAAATAGCCTGCCCAGAGGAGTTGCGACATAAATACAAAGCCTGGATGCTTGCGCAGTTAAAGGATAATTGACAATGCTTCCATAAATATTTTAACGATATTGCTCAAAATAATGTGATGCAGGCTCTGAACGTAAATGTATGTCGCAGTAGAAAAGCATCCGTGAAGAACGAGGGAAATTGTGAATTCTATCAATGAAAGGAATACATTGTCTGCAATACGTCTTCAAGAACATGGAGAGCGTTCTAATGTTCTCATATTGATATATGAATAGTACCACAGGACAGTTGGTGGTATACGTAAGTTCTGTTCTCCCTATTTCTCTCTTTTTGTCTCTATCTCTATCCATTGTTAACACTTAGGCTTTTCATACCATCGAGCTTCGGCTTATTATGTAAACCCTTCTGTTTGATTTTCCTTCATGTCATAAGATGTATAGCATGATCTACTTTGGGTTTTCATTCCGTCAAGCTTCAGCTTATTATGAATTTGTATTTCATGTTATATTTGCTCTATTGGTATTATGGGATATGTGCATTATTCACTAATTAACAATGTATTTACTATTGTATTCTCATTTGATGTATCGGAAGTCCAGCAGAAAATGAATGAATCAGAGCAAAGCAAAGCAACTCGAGATTACACTCTTCCGAATTATTATTCCATCAAAAAATCCCTGGAGCCATATTTTCCTTTCACATAGGTAAACGTACCCAACAGCGCCCAAACTAGTATTTTCATCTCGGAAAGTATAAACATTTCGTATTCGCTTGTCATCATGTAATACAATACAAGCACTGCTTGACAAAACTACCAGCTAATCAACGAAAGTTGAATTGTATGACTTGTCCGTTTAGGTATATGCATGACGTATTGTAAAATCCAGTTGGACATACGCAATCGCGTATGCAGCTATCGATCATGTATAAACTTCGTTCCAAAAGGATGGCTATCGTCGGTAAAACCTACTAACAACATGCAACAGACATGACAAACATAGCATTAAGCCGTGATGTATTCAAAACTTTCCCGCTCCAGTCACCTTCATTTCGTAATTGAGTTTCAATGGGTAGAACGCACTCTGAACCATTAGTTGTTTTTACTCGGACAAACTCTCAGAGAAGCTTTGGGGTACAATTATAAAGAACGTATTGTTTGAACAACGTGAATAAAACTTGCAAATATTACGAAAATAGTTTAGTCAATATGTTAACATTACAATGACAGAGATCTCGTACGATATAAAACAACATAAAACAGAATAAGGATGTGAGTAATGTTTATTCTTATGTTGTGCAGTAATATTGTACAATTTACGTTTTAGGAATCATAACAACATTACATTTCTTTCACTTCTTTTGTGGGAGGCGAAGCTTAATGGTTCAAGGCCGCGGAACAGCTTGTACATGAAGGGAGAACATGATTATGGTAATTATTATTACAGAGTCCTTAATTATGAACGTTCATTATTTGCATAGAGTTAGCATTATGATATCACTTCACACATTGACAGCATATAACAGAAATAGCGTGTGACTAATGATACGTCTCTTTTGATGGCCGATCTCCTTTCGATATTGGCAAGCTATATATAAAAAAGCAACGGCTTTGAAAAAAGTTAATGATTTTTTTTTATTGTATATATAATGTTTGGCTGGCTGACAGGGCGCGATGTCCGTTTTAAGCCTTTGGATGCCAAAGAAGCTGTATGAGATTTGTTTGCATTATATGTGAGAAAACCACACGTTCAAGTGGAATGGCACAGACAAACGAAAGAATGGAGCGAGAACATGAATACAAAGAAAAGGAAATATACAGAGTACAAGCTATTTCTAGAAACTTAATACAGAATAAAACGGATTTAAAGCTACAGAAAGGGAAGGAATAGAAACTGAATGAAAAGAGGAATGAGATAAGTGAGATAGATAGAGAGGAAGAGAGAGAGAGAGAGAGAGAGAGAGAGAGAGAGAGAGAGAGAGAGACTATCGACTCGACAGGAGGAGAGAGGAGGAGGGGTGCTTTATAGACAGAATTATATATAGAAGGATGGGAGGAAAGGGAAAGAAAGAGAAATAAGGATAAAAAAAAGTGGAGGAAGAGAGCGGCAGTGGGGCAAAGATAGAAGTGAAAGAGAGAAAGGGAAAGGGGGGGGGGGCAAAGAAAACTAACATAAAGCAGTCGGAGTGGTACACATCTTTCTTTCATTCTCTCTATTTCTCACGTTGTCCTCTATAATGTAATTAACATAAAGCTTTGGCGTATTATGAATAGCCCGTTATCCGTATTTCATTCGGGTTTTTTGTTCTCGAATATCTGCATTATGTTCTTATTGACACACGTATTAACTATTGTATTATTATTTGATGTATTACAAATCAAACAGAAAAATAAAAATAGAGACAGAGACAGAGACAGATAAAGAGTGAGACATGAGAAGAGGGATAAAACTAGAGAGACAGAGAGAGAGAGAGAGAGATAGATAGAGAGAGAGAAAGAAAGAAAGAGACAGAAAGAGAGAGAAAGAGAGAGAAAGAGAGATAAAGAGAGACAGAGAAGATACATATATAAATATATATATGTATATAAAGAAGAAGGGGGGCATCAGTCGTGTTGTTTCCGGATTCGCTTGATTGTCAAAGTGCATGCAACATATCGCCATCATCTGCTATTGCATTATATCCTTGCTCACACCCATTCTCCACAACACTCCTCACTTACTCGTCTTCCGCATCTCCCCGATATTAATACCTACGGTTCCTGCCTCGTCTTCCTCCCTTACAAAGCGCCACAACCATTTTCTTTGCGATTTCGTCACACCGCAGTTGAAGAAACCGCGTGAAGGGGAAGTTTCCCGCGCAATCCACTGAAAAAAAGGCGGGATTTTTTTTTTTTTTTTTTTGCTGCCACGTAGCACTTCCGGAGAAGAAGCTTCCGCTCCGCCTTTTCATGCTGGCAGTAAAAACGTTGGGGCATTCATCACGGCCGCGCTCAATAGTCATGATCTAATCGGGCTGGGGAGCATCATTATAGCGACGTGACAAATTTAGAAATGAATGATAATATTGTTTGCTTATGTAGAAGCTGTATCGTTCGTGCATACGATTACCAACGTATAGCACAACGTCGATATGATTTCATTTGAAGGCTGTATAGGCCTATGCAATGCAGATTAGATTTTAGACAGTAGGAATATATCTTCTGCTTGACCTAATCATATAATTCTATGTACATGTATTTAGATTTATTCAAATTTATTGTGCAAAGAAATTAAACTAAGAGAAAGAACGATGCAAGTGTTCAATAAACGAATTACATGACTAATACCTAGGCATTATGATAACGATGGTGAGTGTTGTTATTTTAATTATCCTTCAATTTTACCCTCATTGTCACTCATTTTGTTGATCTTCTGTTTTAACATTTTTTTTGTTGAGCATTAATAATTATCATCGATCAGACTGCTGCCAATGAGTAGGAAGTGGCTAGAGCCTTGACGATCTCGAGAACGAAACGACATATTAAGAACAAGATATCTTTGTCATTATTATACGACATTGTATTGCAAAATGATATTTATGACCTACCGTTTTTTATGTCGAGTTCCCCTTTCGAAGGAAATTGCGTCGAATTCTTGAGAATTCTTGCCATAATAAGACTTTTCATTTGAACCATGAACCATGAAAAAAGATTTGGTGTCACCAGACTTGTACATGGACTTAAAAATGAACAACAATGACGTCACGCTTTGATTAACACCCTGTTTAATTCTGTGAGTGCCGGACGGCTGGCCTAATAATGGATTTTGTTTACATTCATTGACAGAAGGATGGGCTGTGATGTGCGTGTACGAATTCCTTGCGTGGACGTGGTCAAGATAGCCAGTATATGGTCACCACACTGACCAGTCCTTTCTAAACGCCACTTGAGTGGTCAAGAGTATCGAGCGATCAGTTCAAAGGGCGATGACGAAATACGCGGTCACACTAGGAAATGAGGATCTCGAGTAGCCATCCCACTGACCGATGACTTAGGCTACTGAGAATGATGACAAGATAGCAATTTATGTGAAGATGGGTAATCATACTTCCGCCGATATCGTAAATATGAGCGCTATGGTTTTTCTCTGTAAATGACGGGGAGGAGAGGTATTTAATTGTATTTGACTGTGGTTTAGTTCAATGGAGACGCAATGATGTGTAAATTATTTCGCCATAAATAATTTAATTTCCTTGTTTGTTGCTCCTATTCGTGTCTTTATTTTTAGAACACTGAAAAAGCCCCAATAAATTATATGATTGCACATATTCTATTGAAATTGCATTAAGCATGAATTTATCGCTAACATTGAGAAATTATATCAGATTCATTAGGTTGGAGAAAACACAAGCGCAACGGGGGTAACACGAATACAAGAAAATGTCTATTAAATAATAATGTTCCCGCTTTTATCTAAAGCATCAAATACTTGAGACAAAACGTGTTCGGTTATCATAATTTCTCGAAACAAAACTTGTTATCATCGAAGGTTATTTTTCTTTTTATGTTCTCAATACCTCCTCCTCTATTTTGGGACAATGTATCTCTCTCTCTGTCTCTCTCTGTGTATCTGTCTCGCTCCTCATATTCATCTGTCTGTCTGTCTGTCTGTCTTTCCATCCCCTCTCGCTCCTCCTATTCACCTCTCTCTATCCATCTATACACCTACACACACACACACACACACACACACACACACACACACACACACACACACACACACACACACACACTCACACATACACACACTAAAACCCATATGGAAAAGATGGCTCCGCTAATGAATTAAATTACGCGTGTGAACGACCCTATTGACATGCCACTATGGCGAGTGGGAGCATGAAACCGCTTCCGTGTATCCCGGTGGCATTTAGGGATCTCCCGCCGAGTCTCGGCACCAGGCGCGTGGTCATTGCTTATGGAACACAAGAAACACGTAAGGTCTCAGCGCGGCATCCAGGCTTTTGAGCATGACTGCTTCACACTTAAAAAACAAGAGTCCGGTACTCACAAGACCAATCACCCTGCCATTCTTCTCGAGCATGTCGATCGGGAATAGAAATGGAAATTGATTAGTCTACCGCAGTCATACACGTTTATTAGGTGGTCTGCCATGCCATGGCAGATCACCTCTTGTTTTTGTCCGAATTTTCTTTCTTTATTATTTATTTCTTATTATTTATTTTTATTCCTATTTTTTGTGCCATTAGTATCTCCACAATGCATGTGCCATGTTTTATCAAATGTTCATCATGTATAGGTATATTTGAATATTGTAGTTTGGATTAAATATATACAACAGCCTGGAAGTCAGGCTAGCTATGCCTCGACGGAAGTTGGGCAGTCGTCGGGAGGGACTACCACAAGGAAGACTGGCGAGTCACGTGTCCAGATGGCGACCACGTGCGACAATCTATGAATAATTGATTAGGTCTATGTGCGACTGTTGCCTGCGAGGTTCGGCTACCTCAAACCATGATCAAACCCATTCACGATTTTTCAGGATTTCATTATGTCACTGGTAATGTATTGTATACACAGATAATAAGCTGATAATAAGCCCGTTTTATTCCAAATCATCAAAATAATCATCGCATCCTCCGTAAAACGTGCAAGAAAAATTAATATAAGGATAAAATAAATGACCTCTGTGTAACTTCGAAACATGTGCAAGCGACACTCGTGCTTCAAATGTGATGCTTCAAATGTGATGGCTTGTTAGCTTGTATTGGGCCTTGAATATAGACATAATTATAGGCGCATAATAACCACCTACGGCATGCTCTTCAAATATAGTAGTTAAGACATCACTTCGTCTCTCAATGTACAAAATCATCATTATCATTTCCGATATCTGCCTTTGAAGTCACGATAGAAGTGCTGATATTTTCTGGAAGCTCTGATGAAAATATAACTAGCTGAAGATCTTAACACAAATGCTTGGGCTCTTGCGTATTTTTTAATCATTTTTTTTTTTTTGATCAGGCAATGATTATTTTTCTACATTTTTGTTGTCGTCCTGAGATAACTCTTCCACTCAGCAAATTTTGTCAGTAATTAGTTGCTGTCCATTAAAATCATCGATTTTATAGTTTCTCTATCACCAAGTAATCTCATGTAACATATGAGTAGAGTTAGAAATGTGCGTCTGATATCGTGGGTAAATCTGTACATCTGTATTTCATGTTTATATTCTTGTTTTTTTTTTCCTCGCTCATTCATGATGACGTCATTGGAAGCGCACGTGTGACATTGTACGATAAAAAATGAGGGAACCAGGGTCAGAATCTGCCGGGACGTATTAATTGCATGTTAATCGACTATTCCCGAATTTCTCCATTTATCATACATTTTTTTAATCAGGGTGCCATATTTTCATATCTTTTTCACATAATTATGTCGTATTTTAATTGAGACGTATACAAATGAGAAACAACAACAACATAACATCAAACACACACAAAAGGGGGTTTGAAACCATTTTGGGGTCAAAATAGCAAAGAGAAAGAATGTAGAGAAAGGGAAAAGGAACAGCCAATGGCATTATTGCTTTAATCTTGGTGTTATAAACTTTTCAAACTGTTCTAGTCGGAGTGTAAAATGTGTCCATTACATTTTTTCGCAAGTGGAAATATTCCTGTTAGCCCTTCGCTTTTATATTCTAAATATCCAAGTGTGATATTTTGAAAGTCATTCGTGGTAATACACGGTTCCAACAATCCAGATAGGCATTAATGCATATCACAGAAATGGTCCATACTTCCATTCATATCAAAAGAAAATTCGCAACCACAAGATCCAACAGGAAGAACCTTGTAGACCTATTTTGTTGTCGTTCTGCGTTTTGCATAATTAAATCTATCATGTGAATATTGTAACTATTGCGGTTAATGCAATACGGCATGTTCTCATACACTCTAAACCAGTCACACGTAATAGTCAAGAAAGTACACTGTCACCAGGAATACACAGAACAATATTTCATGTAGCTGCATGCTCTCTGGTGTATGAGGGGTCAACAATGACGTTAAGCCTGAGGGCAAAATGCAACATCTACAACATCAGTTTAATGCCTGAGAACAACATGCAATAACATCCGTGTTATACCTGAGGGTAACATAAACTATTATAACATCAATTGTATGCCTGAGGTCAATTATATAACAATGGGTTTATGCCTGACGGCAACATACAATAATACATAGCAGAATGCCCATTGTATAATATCCATCATTTTTTTTTTCTCTCAACATGCCTAAGGGATAAGTCTCGCCTGATTCATTGTGACGTCATTCCATGGCAAACTCTCTGCAAGTTTTTCTTATACAAACCAATATAACCCCATTGCGGCATGTTTGGCACGACCTGCGAGTCTATTTCGCTGAACGAAGGGAACAATAAGTTATTTTGGTAGTCATGTAATTGAATATTATCCGAATAATCATTCAATATAAACCACCCCGCATTTAGCTTCGTATATGAAATTACGAGCGGTTTTTTACAATCAAACTATTATTCTATCTTCAAAAGAGGTTCGCTTATTGTTGGTTAAGATATTCGGTAAAAACATGTCTGATATCGGGAGTTCTTATGCATGTTAAGGGCAATCATGCTCTTAACCCTAAAGGTGCCAGATTAAATGCTGCTCTATATAATGCATTTTTATTACTTGTGCAGAAATGTTGCATTAAGGGTTGAATGATCCTAACTGATCACTGTAAGCATTATCAAGCTGGCTTGGTTTGATGTGAACAGGATCACTTTCAATTATTCGAGGCAACTTTAACCCTTTGTGTGCCTGACGAAGTACTGCTCAATGGGATATGTGTGCATTATTTGTGCAAAAATGCACACATGACTTGTCAAGGGTTAAACAAAGGGGTGTATTTAGGGCACTGTGTAGGGCGTTCTCCATCTACCCCTTCCGCCACGTCCGTTTGTCAACGCCCCAAAGTCGCCCATCCACATGGCACGTCCAGATCACGGTACATCAAACCATAGACCCTATGATCAAAGTATCTCTTCCCAGGGAAGAGTGATAAAAGGGATTATTAATTTTCACACAATAGTTAAAAAAGATAAAACGGCCGTGACATCATGACATTACCGTTATTTGTAAGCGGTAGTGTAATCGAGCTTCTTGTATGTGCTATTTATACCACTTTCTAACTCATTACGCAATGGCTAATTATGTGAAACTTACAACACCTGTGTGGTTTTTGCGCAATGTCAGCCAAACTACTTGTTGAAAGAAAAACGAAAGTACTTTTTGCCGTCATCACGGTCACAGGCTTCAAAACTGTCACGACCAACCTCATACGAACTCTATTGGTATTTTTATTTCCTGTATGTCAGAATCAGCGCGTACAGGGAGCAGGGTGGTAATAACACCATTGTGACGTCATTTTGCCGTCCTCAGAAAATATGAGCATGATTCCTTCCTTGTTCCATAAGTAGCCATGAGGATAAAGAGAAAGTAGTTCTTTACCTTAATGGGTTCTTGAGGAGGAGGAAAGGAACAAATGATGCTGAAATAGAAAAGGCAAATTGCAAGCTGAATTGCACTCGTTTCAGATCAAGCGCATATCCCATGAGACGGGGCCCAGAAGTGGAATGAAATGAACAGCAAGAATAAGATATTGATTTATTTATTTGATATAACAATGATTTTAAAAAAGAAAACAAAAAAAGGAGGAAGGAAATGAGATGGTGAGACGGAAGGGGAAGTACGAGGAAGAGAATCGAACATTTTGGATGTGGAAGTTTTGACCGAGTCGGAATTCGAAGCGGAAGTACAGAAGACAGCACACACCGTCGATTGTTTTATTACGATTATTTTCACGAGACACTGCCTATCCATAAAATTGTTTAAATATTTTCAAAGTGGATATTTAGTAAACAATTATACAACTTTGTTTTGAATGAATCCTACTATAGCCTTAATGCCGCTACAGTTCTATTTTGCTGGTATAATATGTACATTTTTTTTGTGTGTTTTTGTTTTTGTTCAAATGGGTGTGTGACATTCCGATCATGCCTATGATTCGTCATAACAATACACACGGATCTTAAAGTCAAAATAGTTATGTGTCCTATTCCGGGCACGAGGTTACTTGAAAAAATTAACCAATCCTGGCATCTCGTCTGGCTTGTAGGCAAACACATCAAAGTTGTAAATAAGCCAACATGTTTGTCTACAGGCGATATTCACCTTAGTCTGTGGCTTCTGTCGCGTGTTTTTTTTTTTTTTATGGCCTCATTTGTGAGCATATGAAGGGCGGTGATTAATATGCGGGTCAAAAAAAAAAATATTATGCCGAAAACATTTCTACACACTAATAACGCACACACTTCGTCCTTGAACTTCAGTCACACTGGACATGCTGGAACTTCACAGTCTTTAAATGGTCTTCGAAATTTTTTTCACTGTCTTTGCCGTATTCCCTTAATGACTCTGATGTCCATGAAAAATTCAATGTAATCTTAACTCTTCAAAATGAAAAGGAAACCCAAGTGTCACAAATGATGTGTAATAAACAGAAAAAGTGTGAAAATACCAAAATATTTCCACTTCCGTCTTAAGGTGAATGCGCCTGAGTCCGAAATAACGTTACAGGCCACCAAGGAATGACACTGGAGATCACGCTTATTATTGGCATCGTTTCTAAACGGTGTCGATTACGTTGCCGTTCTCAATGCCATGACATTCTGGATGACATGAACTCAATAATGTGTAGGGATCCTGATAATTTCGAGGAAAGTCAACATTTTCTAAGGAAGACGAATAAATTCGTATTTTCCCCTCTTTCACGTCTCTATCAGTATGATCTATGAGCGCGTTTGCATACAGCGTTATAATTTAAAATTTGTTATAACTCTTTTTTTAGCATTGATGTATTTTTGAACCAGTAGTATAAACAATCCAGGCGAATAGGGGCTAATCAAGAATATCAACATGTTTTTATAGACAATATCAGAAATCAACTGTTTACAACATCGAGTAAGCGACGTTTTATACACCGGAGTGGGAGCACGGATTTTGAAATAAGGGTCATGTCTTATAAAAAGTTGTAATTTATATCAATCGTATCTGTGTGTGTTAGAGATAGGGGATTGGACTTGGCGATCGATTCAGATCAATCGTAACTCTTTAAAAGGCAGGTTCAAGAGTCATCTTTTCTGTTTCCCCATTCCGCCTTCAATAACATTGTGGAGTTTGCACTAAAATAGACGTATTCTGTCTGGTGAGTCTCGGCCAATTCGACAGTCATTCCTCTAATTATAGTACACAGTATGCATGGTATGATTTGTAGGAGAGCGGAGAGGCACATCATCCTGTGTACATAGAGTCAAGTAAGCCATAGTACACCTGGCTCACATTTTCACTAGCCATGCGAACAGTGCATACAAGTTGTCGTTTTCAGTGTCAGCTAATATACTGCTTTATGGAATTTGTTTTTATTGCGACTGTGACACATAAAGAGTTTATATGATCAAAATGAGAAGTCACGACTTAACTTTTACTTATACTTTTCTGTGTGATCAACATAGGCCTAGTACAGCCATTGCATTCTTTTTTGTCTAAAAGTCAATGTGTCGCTCTGTGTTCTATGCGGTGTATAGTGAATCTTTGAGAATGAACAATGGATCATTTCAGTGCGGCAGATTGCTTAAACAAAAATTACAATCATGTAGCTTCGTCATCATCGCGATGAAAATACTGACATCAGAAAAAAAAAATGTTTACTGTATTGCTTTCAATGTCAGCATTATGAATGTGAGCCTCGAAGGAATAACAACCTGTAATTTTTTGGCTTCCTTGTTCAAAACATCTTTGATCATCTCTCGGTGGGATCAAATGAAACCCTATACAGTCGACTTGTTGACTTTGATTTGTTCTGCTGTTTGTCAAAACATTCACAGATGCCTGTTTGCATTCTTCGAGGGGGTAATGGCATTTGAGTAGCGATGCAGTGGTATCTCTTTTTATTTCTAATGTTTAAAGAAAGCAGGTTTTTTTAATTGTTCACATGGTTAAAGGGATGGTTCACCCTGAAATTAAGTTAACCAACTTATTTTCAGGGTGGGCTATTCATTTAAAGTAGTGAACGTAGACTCAGTAACTTCTCAACAAATGCGCACGCGCACACACACACAAAAAAAAACACCCACACACACATTATATTAACACACTTTTGACTAAAAAACAAAACAAATCCGATAAGTGCAATGCTAATGAGTTATGACACAGCTTATGAGCCTGAAGTTAGTTGGTTAGGCTTCTTATGAATTGTTTATTTTTAAAACATGAAGAAGAAATAAGCGTTCCCAATTCGCACTCATGTTTAAAACCTGTTACCAGTAAAGATATGCATCTGCACGGAGTTTGTTATTAAAGGGCATATACTGTACTGGGAAGACAAAAAAAAAAACTTCAACTGGTGATCGTGAGCAATCTTCTTGCCAATGGTCTTAAATTCATGTATTGTCCATTTTCGAAACTTGCTGAAAGTTATTTGCCCTCAAATGATCCACATTTGGAGAAATTAGTGATTTAATCACAGATCCTCCAAATGTTCGGGCCGAACAATTTGAGGATTTGTGATTTAATCACTAATTATTCCAAATGTGGATCATATGAGGGCAAATAACTTTCAGCAAGGCTTTTAAATGGACAATACATGAATTTAAGACCATTGGCAAGAAGATTGCTCACGATCACCAGTTGAAGGTTTTTTTGTCTTCCCAGTACAGTATATGCCCTTTAATACTAAGTACGTCTTTTCATATGATGCATCTATAAGCAACACTACGATCGTCATTTTTCATATTTCACATTTTCTTGTTTGATCTCCGTGTTTATGTTGACTGTTTGTTAGTAATTATTAATCACCGACTGCGCCATCCTATGTCAGTTTTTCTTTCTTCTACAGTTCCATTCTCATGATAGTACAGGTCCATTTCTGCATGCAATGTAATTTCTAAGTTTGCCACCGTGACGAAATAACCCCATTCAATCATTTTGTCATTCTTCTGCTGTGATGTCCCTCTTTCCGTTTGTTTATTTTTTTTTTCTCAAAGAAACAAGCGTGAGAGAAAAGAATAGCAAGTGTTGTCATTATGCGCACGGCCCCCGACAGCAAAGAACTTGTCAGCCAATCAAACTCCCGGAAAATGACGTCGTGCGCCTGTCGTCAGAAAAGATCACCAAATATGGACTTCCGTCGTGACGTAGCTAATGTATTGTCTGGTGAGTTGATCGCAGGGTCAATAATAGTATTTGGAAGGTACAAAGGTCACTCCACTGTTCAGCGAACAGGCTTCGGTGTGTATTGTGAATGTGCAGGTAGAGCCGTAGAGCGGAACCAATCCTTGAGATTTTTTTTTTGTTTTCTCCTGTACTTTGCGTTTTTATTTAGGGCTTGGGTTTACTACGTGTTTGTTTGTTCAGCCCCACAGCAGTGACACAGAATCAGTTATTTTGTATTCTACTTGACGGCTCCGTTCCAGATATTTTGACACGTAAACTTTAAATCTAGAAATCAGACACGATATTATGAATATAATGGAAAAGCTACTGTGACGTTGTCAGGAACAGTCGATGTTGTTGTTGTTTTGATTCTTCGCCGTTTCCTCCTCCTCCTTCTTCTTATTCCTTCTTCCTCCCTTTTGAATTTCCCCCTTTCTATTCTCCCTTCAATCTAGCTGCTATATTCCTCCATTTCGTTTTCATTGTACGAAACAACCTATGTACAGTACAACGAGAAGATTTCCCTGCTTTTTACATGTATTTCAATTGCAACTCAGACACTCAGCGCATAAAATACTTCTTAAGGAAATTATTGGCAAATACAAAAGAACACTTTAAAGCGTGTATGGCCGAATTAGTCTAAATCAAGTTCATTGGAAAGTAAGCCGAGAAACCTAATCCCAAAATACCGATTATGTTTATGCTGACGTTACACTTTGTTAACTTATTTCATACATCTGTTATAATTTCAATTTCAACGTAAATCCACTTAAAATATACAAGATGTAAAAACAGTGTAATTAGATATGCTCTTAAGTTTGTGGGTGAACCAAAGAAAAACACCCAGGTTTGTGGGTATGGTCCCATTACACATATACCCACAGGGATTACAGTTAACGTACAAAACTAAACAAAACATATAAAAAAACATACATGTATGGGTATATTAATATGTAACTTAATGTTCTACTTTCGCAGATAATATCATGTGATACTATGGACGGCACATTGTAAAAAGAGGGGGCGTGGACATTTTTAGAACGAGTACATTTGTGATCGATCCTTAAGTAAAGATGTGATCGGTGAATTATCCAAATCAAACAGAACAGGAAAAAATCATCGATTGGACACAATGATGAGCAAAAAGTACAAACATTGGTCACGAAAGACAAATATTTTATGTGGTTTTGAAGCAATCACAAGCCAATGAAAACAAAGTCCATGGGGGCGTGTTGTTTGTTTGGGTCCTTCTGAAATACACCGTGAGTGGGTCCAAGGTTCGAGTCTCGTCAGCAACACAATTACGGTGATAACTCTATATGATAATGATTGTCAATGACATAAGAATGACTTTCGTATGACAAACGTATGATATTGGTAAATACAGACGAGGGTTTGCGGAAGTGATATTTTCAATGTTAAATCTGGAATCTATTCCCCAACAATTCAATACACATAATTGGACGTGCTGAAGGGGGGAAATACAATGAAGCGGGGGGGGGGGGGGGGGGCAAAGACGGATAAAACAACAATCACGTTTTCTTGTGTTATTTTAGGATTATAGCGATATACCGCCATGCATTTGATAGGTTTTAATGCGAGCTCAATAACACACCATGTCGTACGTCAATGATACTTAAATTCGCGTCTTGATGTTTTCTTATCCGGATAGATACAGACCCCCCCCCCCCCCCCCCCCCTCCCCCTCCATGTTAATGAAGAAAGACAATAGGCAGGAATTTTCATTGATAAGATGTTTTGGCAGTGGAGTGACGTATTTACAAATGTTATTGGTAACTGGATATCATGACTGAGAGGAATAAAAACAATGGAAACTCGATCGTCTTCCGACTCGATCAGGCTGAG
>OZ022584.1:21828576-21848576 GCA_963669155.1 Arbacia lixula
TAGTTACAAAATAGAAAAAAGAGCATTGTTCTATTCCTCCTCTGATCTGTTCGTTATCTTATTGTGGTAAGCATGGTAAGTGAATAATTCTCATTCAAGGATTTCCTTCGTTACCCCTTGAGGAATATGCAGCAATACAATATGACAAATCCATGCATACTACCATTACCCGCGCTTTAAGTAAACATATTTTCCAATGAACGGATGTGAAAAATACAAGAAGCAGTACAAAGAATATGGAAAAAAACAACTTAATTATTCGCATGTACGTAACTGGAGCATGAATAAAACATATCTATACATTAATGATTAATGCTAAAATACAATTTTCCTGGCAAAACTGTGAACATGATGATGATATCCTGAGGAAAGACTGTTTTGAACGTCTCACATTCACTAGAAGTAGGTAGCAAACAGGGATAGTCAAATATATATTATACCCCGGAAATATGATGTCTTTTTTTCTTAAAGGGGAGAGGATAAAGATGGTGACAATGAATGACCTCACCTCGGATCTATATTTAGCCCTCCATTAGGGAGATCTTCTGAAAGCTGATAGTCATTCACTTGTTGTCCTGTACCCGATTGTCTTCATCCTGCCAGGCTTGGTGATTGGCTGTTCGGGTTCGGTTCAGATTCGGCTGCTGATTGAGATATTTGTCACTCTAGCAATGTCTATGGAATAGCTCTACCTGGTTTCTTATTTCTTGTTTTTCGCTGAGAGAAGGTCTCTCCCTTCCATATACGGTAGTATAATGAGGTTCTTTATAGAAGAATCCCTCAATTCACTTTTTCCATGTTAAGTGTGCAGAAGAAGTGTGGTTCGTTTCAGTTTGTCTTATTTCACTTAGCAATAACAACTATATGTACTACAATAAACAATAATTAAACAAGTAAAATACGAATGGTAAGCAGCCATAAAGAAAAAGCTGACCCATACATTGAAAAGATGATAAAGTACCCTAGAAATCCATATCACTAAAAACAGCTAAAGTCTGCTTAGAAACGAATCCAGCGCGTGTGTCGAAATATTTGCTCTTGTGATATCCTTGTCAGTACCATCATAACCATGACAAATAAACAAAGTTATATACCGGTACTGCATAGTATATCAATTATTGCTCGAAATAATTCAGTCCTACCAATTTTGTTAACGTCGACTTTCATTTATGCGCTTGACACGTACATTTGTCGGTCGTATTTTTTCTTTCATTATTTAAGAGAACTTGTACGATGTTATGATGATTAGTGTATAGTTCTTTTTTATATTTTCGAGAAAATTATGTTTTCAGCGTCTAGCTAATGTAATAAAGGATTGACTGGCAATGGCCTTCAACCGTTATTAATCTATATTTTCAATAATATTCATTCACTTCTAGTCGCCATCATACGTACGTGTGGTTGTCCATGGCAACGATAAAAGCGGCGATGAGATGAAGGCCGGAACTGAAATATAAAGAAGGCATGCATTAGAGAAAAAAAAACTCCATGATACCAATCATGAATACAATCTTTTTTCGCTCCTTCAGACCCAAAAATTCTGCTCTAAGAGTGGAATGGCGAAGAATAAGTGAAGAAAAATGCAGAAATTTCTCCTGCAGGTTCAAGGAGCGGGAAAGGGATAATGAGAATGAGAATTATCTCATACTCAAATGTATTCACAAAAGAATATGGCGAATTGTGTCATGGTCGAGATATGCTGGATTCGTAAATATCAAATACCGCACCGTGCTTAATGAAAAAAATCTACCTTTTCTTCATTTTTGTAGCTACTTGCTTTTCTTCCAAGGAATGTTGTTTACCCTTTTCTCGTTTTTAAAGTGTGTGTTTGTTTGTTTTGTTTGTCAGTCAGTCTGTATGTGTGTATTTATGTTCAAGTGGTATTATGACAGCGTATCAATGATTTCCCCTTGAAACTCCGCACTTTTCCGCTAATAAAATAGTTCACGTTTTCTGTTTTTCTTCATAGTGCTATTTAGCAAAGTTGAATCTGAATAACGGATATCGATCGGCTATTACGCACTCCTCCTTTATTTACTTCAAATTGGAATAAAAAAGAACATTCCCGATCCAGCTTGTTCGCTCTCGTTGTTCTTTACGCTTCAATTTGCATAATGTCATAAATTACGATAGTCAGACACTTTACATCAATGTACAAATATCCGACTTTCGTTTTTTCATGAATATAGGGAAGTAAGTATACAATATAATTAGTAGATTCGTATTAGATATAATTTGTTGACATGGTTGTCATGGCTGTCAAGTGGTTGGCGTTACGCTTAGTTTTGTTTTTTCAGAACAAAATAATGCATGGACACAAACTGTCAAGTTTTGTAACCAGTCTCGTGTGAGAAACTGAAACCAAGCCTAGTTTGTCTAATCATTATTCATATACGTCGTATTAAGAAAAGTTCGTGCGTGGTGTTGCAGTAACTATGTCAACAAAACACACGCCACGATTTCGTATTCAACATGTACATGTATTTAGCTGGCTATAGTCTACCTTTCGCAGATACTGCCATCATGGTAGTTAATAATATGATATAAGTATAGTAGTTAATAATAATATATACACATAGAAAGAGAGAGAGGGAGAGAGAAAGAGAAAGAGAGAGAGAGGGAGAGAGAAAGAGAAAAAGAGGGGGAGAGAGAGCGAGAGAGCGAGAGAGAGAGAGAGAGAGAGACAGAGAGAGACAGAGAAGAGAGAGAGAGAAGGAGACAGAGAGAGATGATAATAATGATAATAATAATGATAATAGTGATAATGACAATAACAAGAATAATAGTGAGGACAGCAACAATTCTTATCATAAGAATAAGAGCGAAAATAATAATAATGATAATAATAATAATGAGTCAGCGCCAAGGGGAGTTGTACAAATTCACTAGGGATGATCACTTATCCCATTTCCTGTGACCCCAATTTTGTTCTTCTCTCCTTATAATAAATGCGCCCTGATGAAAATATTAGGCACGGGGGATGGACTCGATTCGAGCGGAAGGAAGAGTAATATACAATTCGCGATGACAATGGCTGGCCTCCCCTGGGATGGTGGCGGAGTGCCTAATTATCTCCCGATGGATGGCGAGGGAGAGGAGAGTGTGTTAATTAGTTCCTTCCCATGATATAGAATTACTATACGTGGTTTCTCTTCGCGAACGATTTGTAATACTTGTCTTCCTTCCGAATAGTCATGGCAATCAGTGGATGGGACCAATCAAAAGAGAAGATTTGGAGAGAACGAGAGAAAGAGAGAGAGAGAGAGAGAGAGAGAGAGAGAGAGAGAGAGAGAGAGAGGGAACAAAATGATAAGATATGGCATGTAAAAAATCGAAGTGTAAGTGAGAAGCATGATAAAAGAGATAGAGCGTGGAGAAGTGGAAATGAAGATGGGACTATTTAAGAGATAAAATTTGAAAGTGAAAGTTTAATATGAGAGAGGGGAAAAATCAAAAGGAAAAGAGCAAAAGCATGGTGAGGACGCGTGCAGAACGTTAAGAGAGATGGAGAGAGGAGTGGAAGACTTGACGACAGATGCGGAGAAGGAAAGACAGAGGGAGGGGTGGGGAGGCTAGAAAGAGAGAGGGAAAACAAGAAGAGAAGGGGGGGGGGGGGTAGAGAGAGAGAAATGAAGGAAGAAAGAAAGAAAGAAAGAGGGAGAATGGAATGGGAAAGGAGTGTGTGTGTGCGCGCATGTATGTGTGTGTGAGAGAGAAAGAGAGAGAAAGAGAGAGACAGAGAGAGGGAGAGAGTAATAGAAAAATAGAGTGAAAGAGGGAGGGAAAGATAGAGAGAGGAAGACAGAGAGAGACAGATATATACATATAGAGAGAGAGACAGAAAGAGAGAGAGAAAGAGAGAGAGATAGGGGAAGAGAGAGAGAGGGAGGGAGAGAGAGAGGGGGGGGGGAGAAGGGGGGGGGGAGGGAGAGAGAGAGGGAGAGACGTGACTTTGACAGTATAAGGGGAGAGGAAGGATGAATGTTTGGCAGGGTGTTTCAAGGGATTGGCGGGAAGGATGAACAGGATGAAAGTATTACTGTACTTCAGCTTAAGCATGGCGAATGTAATTATCAATATTGAAGAAGGGGAAGAAGAAAGAGAAGGTGATGAATACGGAGGAGGAGGAGGAGGAGGAGGAGGAGGAGGAGGAGGAGGAGGAGGAGGAGGAGGAAGAGAAGAAGAAGTATAAGAAAAGTGAGGAGAAGAAGAGGAGGAGGGAGAAGAACTAGAAGAATGAGCACAAGAAGCAGAACAAGAAGAAGGGGAGTAGGGAGTGTATAACACGAGAAGCAGAATGAAAATATCAAGAGGAAGAGCACGGAGAAGGGAGGGGGAAGGGGGGGGGGGGGTTAAAAGAAAACAGAAGGGTTCAGGTAAGAAAAACATAAAAATGAATGTAAACATGATATCACTCGGTACACTACTAGCAGGTCAGTGAGATTTGATGGACTGATCTTTGTGCTGTTTGCTCACTGTCGCTATGCAAAACAAAATATCGCAGTATTCATATCAATGAAAACATTCATCTTTCCTGCCTAGTTACGAGTTACAAATATGACATTCACTTGTTTAAAGTGATTCGCTTGCAATGCACATTATGATTGGTGGAATTCGTTCTGAACCTTAAAGTTGTTGCTAATCGAGGAAGTAATGTATAGTTAAAAAAAATACAATTAGCGTGGACATATTGAATATTAGATATGATATATTTGATGCTTTAACGTTCTCATCATTTTTACCATGTTTACGAAGGGCAATGTCCATTATATTTGAGCGAGTGGTTTGAGCTAAACCAGGGTTGTTTACAAACCCTTGCGAGATTAGTTTTCATAATCTTTACCTTAACTTTGTTGCCACTTTAAAAAGTACATAATACAATAGAACTGCTTGCCCAGTGATCATCTCGTTGACGATGTTGACTATGCCGATAACCATGATAACAATCATGACAATGATTGCGCGCACGGTATATTGTTTACCGCTGTGACGGCGCGGAACTTGACCCATCTCATCCTCCGTATCTATTTTAAGAACACGGTGAATCACATTATAGATTGCAGCAATCAATTACAATACTTCCTTATTATCACGAATGAATCCTCCCCGCTGCATTAAGATGATTTAAGTTTACTGAGGATGGATGAGGGGTAAAGCTAATTGCCAAAAATATGCTGCTAATATATTTTTAAAGGTGATGTCTTAAAACAAATGGGCTAAAAATACAGTTTGTTGGTTCTGCAATATAATTTGCCAGAGGACAGTGGGCCGTGTTTTAAGGTAAAAGATTAAAGATTACAGATGAAAGGATGGTATTCTTGCTTTGTTGATTCGTTCATTGACCTTGGAATCACGTTATATTGTTTCTGATCAATATTGGAATACTGTGAGCCATCAATAGCCAATCGAAATTTATACGATAACTAAATCAAGTCAACTACTCACAGTGGTGATGTGTGCATCTGCCTCTATGCTAGCTATATCTTTTTTTTTCCTGACATTCGGCGCCCATAATACTAGCTTGTAAACTTCATTCGTCCTTGACAGAGAAGTTTAAAATAAACATATATTACAAATTGTGAATAGTTTTTGTTTGTTTGTGTGTGTGTGTGTGTTTGTTCTGTGTGTGTGTTTGTGTGTGTGTGTGTGTGTGTGTGTGTGTGTGTGAAGGGGTATTTCTATGTTTAATTTCATACTGATGAATGCGATATATCTGATATACCAATCAAGTGCATCCACTATTATATACATGTAATTATTTGTGTTATTTGGTAAAGTTTATTGACCTTTGACATCAAACATCATATTTATCTCAATATGGTAATATTTTTTGCACCATATTTGACGTCGTTATCTCATTAGTAGTATAACTATCATCACCATTACCATCAACCTCGCAATCAACACCACCATCGTCATCCCAGCCATCACAATGATCACCATCATCCCCGCGATCATATCTCAAATCCTCATTCATCAATATCAATCACATCAATTAATCACCTGCATTATCATTGCTACATCAACATCACCTTTATCATAACGATCACAATCATCATTATCGTCATTATCATCACTGCCATCATCACCACGATATCATAAATCATACACAATGCAAATGATAAGTCACAAGGAATTGTGTTTTGATTTCGATTGGTTTTTGGCCCAAGAACATTTGTTTTATTTCTTCACTTTCGCTTTCTGAACAACACTTGCAACATATTACAAACAAGTAGCATTAAATGTTTTCTCTTCCTCGCTCTTCTAGTCTCAAATTCACACAATTTCCATCGTTTACGTTCATGCCAAGCAATAAACAAGCCAACACAAATTCGAGATAAAATTTCTTAACCATAACGCATTTCCACTTAAAAAGTGTTTCACTAGTTTATTACCTATGCTTTCAGCATAATCGTAAAAAAAAAATCTGTTTTGTTTTCCTTGGAAATAAAATAGAACTGAGGTGAAATATCAAACATCAAGCGAACAAATAAACAAATTATACTGCGAATGACTTTAAAAGTAAACCACATACGACAAACTAGTTCCAACATGAATTATTGCACGGCTCTGCCATGGCAAGAGTATGCTGAATCGTAATCAACACAAAACACGCAACTTTTCTCTGTACGTCTTCTTGAGATCAATTCAATTCTGACCTTAATCATCTCATGCGTATCTTCTCACATAACAAACGTAGAAAACTACAAATACCCATGTACATGTGAATATCACAAAGTCTAAACGAATTTGAGTGTAAAACAGCACCATTTCAATCCCTCCTGCATTATCGTACAAATTATTGCAGTTTAATAATACAGCTCCAAGATACACATTATATAGCACAAGTTTGCCCAGCTTTGAGAACCAAGGCTGCAACAGCCTGGTGTCCATACATTTCACCTATTCATTCATCCATCCATTCACGAAAACATATGTCACGATTCTTCATGACATAGACATACATCACAGTAATTCACACTTCATGATGAAAGGACGGTATTCTTCCTACTTCTGATACCATACCACCCGTATAGTATAAATTCGCTGCTACAATGCAAGGGTGGTTGCCAGGGTAGGACGTATTCAAGGTGGTTGAGAGGGGAGTCATCGAAGAGGAAGGAACACACAATGTTCCATTTCTCTTCATGAAACATAACTCCCAAATATTAATTCCTGTATATGATATGGACGATGAAATTGAACCCATTTATATCGTTCACATGAAGTGAGGTGGACTTTTTAGTTTGCAAACAAGATATTAAAAAAGGTTTCATAATTAAAGTGTTAACAAAAATAGACAAACCTTTTATGAATCTTTGACATATAAAATGAAGCAATCAGCCTTTGTTTCATGATCCAGAGCCGATCATTATCAAGTATATACAAGCTTTCTCTAGAAACATGAATACTCAAACGCATATCAAGCACAACATAGATAAACAGACAACGAACTAACAAAAATGAACGGAAAAAAGGCCCTTGTTTCCTCCACGATTGTCTGTCACGGAATGTTCAGTGTTTTCTCACAATTTCAGTCCAATACTTGAAGAGGCAAGTCTTTTAAGTGGCCACAGATCGCCTTTCAAGGCAGCACAGTCTTGTTAGCAGAACAAGGAGAGAGTATTTTAAGTGTCTTGATCTTCACTTATCGTATCACATTGGCGAGTAGAGCGGGCTGGGGGTTGGGCTCAACTCAGGGCACTCCAGAGCGCAGGAACGCGCCCCTGTAGGCGGTAAGACTGGCAGGTTGAAATTGAAGGTGAGGTTGGATTTCCTGGGAGCTGAGGTTGAACATGAGGTTGTGGACGACGAGTTGGTGAGAACGAGCGGCGACGGGAGAGAGATGCTTCGTGCCATTCGTTTCAACAGCAGCGGAGAGCTCCCGAGGCTGAGGTGCCGCGTTGCCGCTCCCTTCTCTGCCGTCATCGGCACCGACGACACGGATGACGATCTCGACTCTGAGTACTTGGACGAGTTGCACGTTGAGCTGTTGAGGAAGGCAGTGTTGTTGGAGTGGTGGCGGCCGCACGGGGGAGCATTCTCGTCGGCGCGGGCTTTCCGATGGCGGGAGAGTTCGTCCTCGAAGCGGAGGAGCTGAAGCATGAAGGCGAGGTTGGGAGAGATGACGGTGCGCTCGCTGCGGACGAACTCGAAGGCCTCCTCCAGACAGATCTGGCGAGCCTTCATCAGGTAGGCGAGGCAGATGGTGGCGGACCGACTGATGCCCGCGTGGCAGTGAACGAGGACTCGACCCTGGCAGCTACGGACAGTTTCTGTGGGGACAGCAAATGACCGAGAACACGAGATGTAAATTTCAGAACTACATAACATCTAGAGCTCTGGATATATAAAGCTTTACATTTACGGTTTATACGGTTTACTGAATGGAGAGCGTACCTACACTTCTATACTTAAAACTGAACATTATCAGATCTAGAATAAGTATGCTGTACATTCCGTCATTAGAATTGTCGAGATGCTGAAAATCTTGTTCTCCTAATCGAGATGATACTTTGCCACTTTCGCTGGGAAAATCTTTTATGTCATTCGAGTAAATACTAGTAAGAATCAATAAACAATGCACTTTAATCTAAACTCAAGACTGACAAGAGGAATTCTAAGCTGTAAGTGCAAGATGGTGAACTGACCTATGAAGTTGTTGGCCTCTTCAAACCAGGGCAGCAAGTCTGCATCGGTGTTGTCGTCCACCAGAATCTGCATGTACCTGAAGCAGGTGGGGAAGTAGTTGGGCAGTCTGGATACATTGAGCACCGCCGTGATGCCGTGCTCCTCCAGGACCGATAGGCGAGACGCGTGGAAGTTACTGCCTAGGTACAGATGTGGTAGGAGCCGCACGGGCGCGTTGCACTCGTACCCGTTCCCGCGGGGGGCGTGAGGGGTGGCGTGGCATTCCCTCGGTGGTGGTGGAGGCTGCATCATCGGGGTGCTGGGGCGCACGGCCGCGTTGGAGGGATTCGAATCCTGACCCGGCGCGTTGATGCACTGGAGGTTGGGGAGGGAGAGAGCCGGGCCGCGGCGGAGCAGCGGGGTGCGTGGGCTGCGAGGCCCCTTGGCGGAGGTAGTCGATGAGGTAGGCGTCGGGGTGATGCAGGTTCGCTGGTCGGTGGGCTTGCGGTTGACGGGTGGTGGCGTGAGTGAGATTGGGGCGGGAGGAGGAGAAGGCATGCTGAACGCGCTCGGTGTGCTCACACACATTGAGGGGCAATCCAGAGAGAACTGGTTAAAGCCACCTGCGAAAACACGAGAAAGAACGACAAGGCCACTATTAATAACAAAGCTGGGAAAAGAACATCATAATTGGGCATAGAATAAAGCATATCCGCTGATGAACGTACATTACATATTTTTGGATTTCACCGTCACTGGCACCTTTTTGTGTTGAAGAAAATGTACAAAATATATAAACATAAGTTATGCTGGCTTCGTGGAAATCGTATGTTGTAACTACACTGAAGAAGCAGTATTACAACATTCTCAGAACACAGTAGAGTCAACAAAATACATCTAAACAGTCCAAAACTTACAAACACTGAATGTTTCATGCCTTTCAATATGATATACCGACAAATACTTTGAAATTGAGCATATCATAATGTTGGGGGACGTTTACAAGAAGGAAAAGAAAAGCAAAATACAGCAAGATAACACGAGAAATAATGGGAACATAAATACACACACACATAATTGGAAAACAAAATACATCTCCTAATTCAACATTAAACTTATTACGAGTTTTATTTCTAAACATCATCAAAATAAATATATACCTGCCAAGGCACACGAAGGCATATCAACAGCGGTAAATTCCAAATCCAAACACGGTATCCAGAATATATTTGCAATGACTGAACTACTCCGATAATGTAATGCGATCCGCTCTGCTGCCTAAACACTAAACAGGTTAAGTGGTACTCCCGATATACTGATCGTGAGCTGTTGTGTATGGTTACAAAGGTAGAGGCAAGAGCAGCAGTGTCGTGTTCTCCGCACAATTAGCTGTCTGGTAAGTGATTGCTTCGGTTGCGGGTAGACAGTGTATAGTACCATGGACCTCTCTAAGCCCGCGCGCACATGTCAATAACAAATACATGCACGATATAAACGTGTGATGATTGGGGTATCCTCGCTCGCGCGTTAAGGGGAGGCGAGGCGCGCGGCCGGAAGTTTTCACATCCTGTGGGAGCTCGGCTCACAACAAATGGAGCACGCGCGCCAGCTGCGCCCTGTCGACAATATGAGCAGACTGCGCTGGTGAGACACACAGCATACACATGGGGTAGTGAATGTATAATATCGGCGCTGTATTTACTTACATCCTCCCATGTGTAATACATGCATTACGGGCTTGGGGTAGCCCCGGGTAGGTATTTCCTCAATCAACGATAGGAGACAAAACCGCAATGCTTTTGTGAAGCATCTCGTATATCAAAACACATGTCACATGTAGGCGCAGTGGTTTGTGGCTGTGCAGTGTGTAGTTAGTTCTCACAATGTTATGCCAGGGTGCGGTTTACTACAGAGCGATTGTATCTCAAAACTTCCGAATGATAACAACCGGTTTCATATGCTGGTGCCATGACATAGGGGATGAAGATTAGGGTCCATGGGAAATGTACAATGTATAAACTCGAGTGCAATAAGGTCGCTGCCTCGGATCAAGGCAAGGAAGGAAAACTGATCAATATCGGCACATGTAAATATGTAGACCGCACGAGGTATATGTACCGGTGACAATAATTAAAATGATATTAAAAAGCTAATGAGTTGTATAAAAATATGTTAATCATGATACAAAATTCACGTTTTCAAACTGTATTTAGAACATACGCCTATTAATTTTTGCAATTCAAGCTGATATTGATATTGGCAAGGATTTTTTTCTTTCTTTCTTCAAATTTCATACAGCAGCCCCTAGTTCCAATTTCCTCTACTGAATGGAGTTGCAGAGCTCTCAATAGAGGGTATCTTTCCACTTCGGTTTATTCCGAGATAAGTCAATTCGGAACGTTGCGTCTCAGGTATTACGTCCACGGCTGTGCTTTTTAAACACTGCCAATATCGCTTTGAAAATGGGCGTTGTTTTGAATATGTTTTAGTTCGGCACGACGTGGGAATGTTGGGTGGACAAGGGCATGAAGGGCGGGCTGTTCCTACCGTGCTTAAATAGATCACGTTTACGTCATGTCGATCTAAAACTCTCTCCCCCCCCCCCCCCCCCCCCCCTCTTTCTGATCTTGAACCTGATTACACCAAGGATGTATAACCTTGATTACACCTCTCAGAATGGCGGGGCACATCCTCCAATTCATCTCAACGACTCAAAGAGCAAGGAGGAAGAAACGTTGAAACATGAAGTTAAAACAGGAAAGGGAAATGATTCAGCAAATATATCAAAGCACTGGATTAAGTATAAAGGCAAAAATAATGCCCAGTGGAACGCCTTCAAAATCTTCCACTGGAAAACAGCCACTTTATATTGTGCTCTCCAACATCCTCCCATCGCAGGGGATTGGAAATTGAATTTAACAGAGATTTTGGGGCATTAATATCTCGCGAATTTTCGACGTGGCACTTATGGCACATCCTGCTATTTAGGTTGTCGTGACTTCGTAGCGGGAATCGGGACTGAAAATAGAAACCCAGTTCATCGATGTCACGATGCAGCTGTTCTTATTTTTAAAGGTTTTGAGGGTAGGGTGTTATCTCTTGATTGTATTTTTTTTTTATTTTATATTCTATATAGGATTATTTGTATTCTATATAATTTGTATACAATGTACAAGTTGGAATGTATACATGTACTTTCATTAAGTTCCACCTTCAAACTATCGATGCACTCTACAAAACAACCACCACAACATAAGTATGTACTAAACTATATATCATAACTCCTACTCCTACTACTACTACTGCTACTACTACATGTACTTCTCCTCCTCCTCCTCCTACTACTACTTCTACTACCAGTCATGTACTACCACTATTATTGTTATCAATGAAATTACTAGAGTCAGACCTATCAATAATATGCTATGTGGATCGGGATGTTATCAAAACTTGATTTCAGTTGATCAACTCTTCCTAAAGAAACTTCGTCCCTGTGAAGACTAACTTGTAGTAATGGTTTCGCTTATTCAGTTTCATAATCGTCATGGTGAATGACTGTTCTCCCCTATCGCCATGGTAATCTGCATCGTGATATCTTTCAATGTATTCTTGTAGGAAAGTGGCCACTTCTGCTTTTCCTCCACGTAAAACATGAAAACGATGCATCCAATTTCCCGCCATCGGTGAGCTTACAGCGCATAATTTTGGCGCGCAAAAAATAACTGTCACGGGAAGCACGGAATAGCTGCCCAATATCCCAATTTCCCTTCGCTTTCCCCAGTCAAATTTAAGAGATCCTTCGCTTCTAAGTGTCTGTCACTACGACATGACGGAACTTATTACTAAGCCGCGTCAAAAATCATGTTCTTGTTTGTGTTCGTGAGAGAGTTCTAGCCGGGTTTTCCGCGCGTAAACTCGTGAAACAAACTGGATGTATAACCGCTTAAATCTCCCCTATGCTTAAAAAAAAAGTAAAATAAGATTGCATTTTTGTCACCAATAAAGCTCAGATTGCTAGTACATTTCACATATGCCCATTAAAACAACCACTGGGGTTCAAAAACACATGGTATACTGTCGAACGTAAAACAAAGCACGGATGTGCCTGTTTTCTTTGCTTTTAAAACATCGACGACCAGCCATAGAATGGAACCGATCTACCGCGATGAATGAATGCATGAAGCTGGCCCTCCTAAAGGAATTACTACGTCACACAGGGACAAGGTTAGTCAGTTCAGTCGGTTGAATGGTGGGTGAGAGCTATTTCCCTGCCTTTCTCCCGCTTAGCTTCTGCATATTACCCGTGCCAATGTACCGATATAGCCTGCATGGCTAGGTCATGGACACTGCAATCTCCACTGATAGCCAGCCAAAGGCGCGCTAGGTGTGCGTCAGACCGTGCATACCATTATCTGATTAGAGGGCCTACATCATTCGCGTTCAATGACCCATTCACATTGTAGACCGTATTGTCTGTATTTCTGAGGCTGTGGATACTAGTATAATACACCAACATCACATCATCCTTTCCATAAACTCGGTGATTAATTATACAGTTACAAATTTGAAAAAAAGGTCTTTCAATAATTTATTCCAAACAAAGTCTCCTCGTAAATATAATAATTGTGTAAGACAAAATATAACTACAGTACGTGATTTTGGCCTGAATGAATGGACAATGACGATGAGCGTTGGTAGACCATTTAAAATGGGGAGGGGGGGGGGGGTGCCTGCAATGAACTTGCCAACAGTGCTCATAAAAATTGTCATGGTAACCAACCTTTCGCCATATCGACGCAAATTTTTCGTCGTCGTCACCCCGCATCTCCCTCTAGCGACATGACAATGGCGGTTATGGTCATGAGACATGGATGTGAACACAAACGCAATACAGCTGTGGACGAACGCTTAAAGCTAAAAGAGAAATCTTAAAACATTATGGTTCACATAATATTCACTCTATGAATGCTTTATATTCTAAATCAGCTTTGATCAAGCAGGGATGTCGTATTCATTATGCTTCATTGTCATTGTTTTGTATATTATTATACCCTCTTACACACTGTTCTATGTGCCTTGTTTTTATCCCAGGGCTCTTTGGAAGAGCAGTCTACGAGACTGAACAAACCATCCTGGTTAAATAACACGTGAAATGAAATAACAAAACATAAACATAATTAAATCAAGGATGTTAAAGCTCGCCTCTTCCTTGTCCAAACGCACTCATTAAATGTGCATGGTCACGCAGCATGATACATGTGCATGTACGTGACTTTGTCATTAATCAGTTTGGACATGTTCAAACTGATTATGACAAAGTCATGTACATTATTTAGCTTTCCATTTAGGAATCTTGAATAAGTTTGAACGTTGATTGTCGGACACGTACAGTATCTCATCGTGTGACCTACAAAAAACGACATCAACTGACACTTGATGATATTTTGTTTGGAAACATTCATTCAAACTTTACTCCTCAACAATGACCTACAAACTATTATGTGTATGCAATGCACGTTGACAGTTTGCGCACTAAAACACGTACACAACATTCCTACTCGCCAATGACCTTGAACTTGGAGAGGCAAATTAAACGCATTTTTGCTACAGGCAAAAGAAACTACAACAAGGAAACACGTAGGACATATCGGGTTATTAGTATGCAAAGAGCAGGCCAGTCGGTCAGTTGGTCAACGGCCTTGGCCGTGACAGATGAAACTGACCGGAGAAGACGCGAGGTCATTGACGTCACAAGAGAAAAACGGTCACTCGCTGGACGCTCGCTCGGTCGAGATGTTGAATTTTATGAACCAGGGGAAACGTCAGAATAAATTTATGAGCGAACTACTACAGACACGTTTCAGTCTACGTAAAACTAGGAGTGGACAAAAACCTTTCTTCCGATCATGCTGATGACATACATGACACTATCTTCACTTTCCTTTCACACTACTTTCACTTTTCTTCCCTTCCGTTCTCAATGATTTAAATGTATATCATGTCATATCAAGTCATCATGTTTCTCTTTGCTACATTACATTAGCTTAGTTCCGTTTGCATTGTATTTCCTCTAAATTCCATTTGTCCTGAATCTAAAACAGCACTCGGTAACAAGATAAACATCAGATACTTGATACCGATACTACAGCACGCCTACATAATTGTGTTTCATACGACGGGTTGCCTTACGATGGCCAGCGTAAAAACTAAAATCATTGCTGATGGATCAAGTAATCAAAAGTGGAGTAAACCAATACAGAAGCGGAAATTGCTACTGCGATGAAACGCTGGCGGTAATTAGACCACGATTAGGCACCGCCCCTGTTACGTATATAAATAAAATAATTACCGAACACGCTTTTCAGCTTTCTCTCCTCCTCTAGATCTTCCTCCTCACACGCACGGACTGTACTCTCTCTTTCTATTCCTTCTTCTCCCGCTTTCTCTCTCTCTCTCTCTCTCTCTCTCTCTCTCTCTCTCTCTCTCTCTCTCTCTCTCTCTCT
The DNA here is from genome assembly GCA_963669155.1 of Arbacia lixula. Classification (NCBI taxonomy): domain Eukaryota; kingdom Metazoa; phylum Echinodermata; class Echinoidea; order Arbacioida; family Arbaciidae; genus Arbacia; species Arbacia lixula. The sequence goes on from OZ022584.1 coordinate 21,843,711, forward strand.
CTCTGTATGTCACCTTTCTTCCGCCCTTCCCCTGGCAGTTCCGTTTCTTTAAATAATGATGTTGCATGCAGTCGGTTCCTACTCTCATACTTAGCTCTGTTCACATAAAAACTGTTAAAAAAATACCATGACGAACATTTAAGATATTTGCAATCGCGATCTGAAGTATCAACTATAGTACTATACCCAGCAAAATTGTAGTCCTATTCTTCTATGTCAATTCATTTTGCAAATAATAGATAAAAGCACAAATTGAGGTGGCATAACTACAGTGCTCGCGTGCATGGTACATATCATAGGCTAGAAATTTTTGGTGACTGATTGTGGGCAAACACTAAATTAGCATGGTTTGCGTATCGTTTTCCACACCCATTCAATTCAAATATCTGCTTGCAAGTGAGCAGATCTGCAACAGGAAATTGTTAACAGACATGAGGGTACCATTACAATGCACCAACAACGCTACACTTAAAGCATCCATCTGTTCACGAGCAATAACATTAGTCTTGCAATTCTTCTCAGGGATTAATATAGCATATTAGTCCAAATTCAACGCAATATTTGATATGAGGCGCGTATGCAGGGGGGGGGGGGGGGGAGGGGGGGGGGCGGGCTTTTCTCCCCAGACGTCGGTCCGGTAGACAAACGTCTGCAACAAAATGTTGCAGGGCTGAAAAAAAAATCATGACTACCACCCCCCCCCCCTCCCCCAGATACTAGTAATAATGGTTATGACACTGAAAGAGTCATCATGTTATGTAGGCATTAAGTCATTAATCATCAATATGCTACATGATATAGACTGTTGAAGAATGTTACTTTCAGCTAGACGTCCGAAGAAAACGATAAATCTAACTTGATATTTTATTTCAATTGTAAACCCATCATGAGAAAATTCGGGCAGAAAATCGACTTCGAAGCACAAGATAGTTTAATCAGTAAACCAGTGTAATCAAATGAGTGCATTTACATGTAAACATTCACTGCAGCTCAAAGGAAATGGCAAAGGGAAAGGGATAGGGAAGAAAGGGAAGGAGTCGCAGTTTTAAACCGCGGTATATATTGTTCAGCATGAACATGGTGAAACGCGATGCTTAAGCCTAAAAAGCATCATGTTCCATGCCGAACTGGACAAAATACACCGCGGTTTAAAACTGCGGTTCCTTCCCTTTCTTTCCTTTCCCTATTCCTTTGAGATGTAGTGTAAACACATGATAGCGGACATGAGTAGAAATACAAAACAGTTAAGCGATTTATATGAAAGACGTTTTTGTGTTTGTTTACCCATGGATCCTAGTACGAATGGTTTACCAGAAGTGGGAAGCGGATTTCTAATATTACAGCATACTACACTTCAGGTAAACGAGATTGACCGAAATTGACCTTATGAAGTGATTGAAAATAACTTCAGAGTGGAAGAGAAAGTATTAAATGTTGTCACCAGTAGCAATCTGATGGCTCACGCTAAAACACATCTCAGATTCTCAGGGAAGGGTTTCTACACTGTAGTGATGAGGGTCGCGACCTCATAACTTCAACGATTTTATTCACATTCTAGAGGATTTCTTCATGGTAGCCAGAAATCAAGCAAGGCTGGGACCCATGATCATGGCAGAGCGGCACCCCATTGATTATAGTTTTTACTTTATCTTCTACTTTCCTTTACATGTACCTTTAAAATAACCTGACAGCGTTTCCGTTTCGACGCTGGTACTTGATAATCACACCATTATTAAAGCCCAGGATCAATGGGAGAAACCTGCTGGTGGTGCATAGGAAGAAAACAACCCGCAACTGCAAACGAGTCATTCGATACAGAAATATATATCAATATCATATCATCAATCAAAACCGAAGCATGATAGAGTTACATATAAATAACACACTCGCTCAAATAATTATCACTTATTGTTGTTTGCTTCAAAGAGACCTACCTGGAGAAGTTGTTGCACATTAAAAATACTCCCACATATAACTTCTACAAGGCTTACAGTGTTTGTACGTGCCACACATATAAGTTAATATACAAATACAGTGCATACAATTTCTTTTCTCATAGCTACTGTACATGTCATGTCCAGACGCTCTCTCTGATCATGCTCTGACAATAGACTATCGCCCAGTTTTAACCATGCACTTCGTTGAATTAGAGTATTATGTGTAACCGATTGAATATAATTATTACAGTGTCATGCCTCACCTCCCCTTGAGTTTCCCCACGGACCTACATACATGAACGTGGCATCTATTTTTCTCCATCCCCATCTTTCCCCTTCCATTCATCACAACGAAGCCACGAAGCCACGCCACGCATGCTAAGCCATTGGAACCCAGCGAAAAGACGGAACAGATGTTACGCTCCCTGCGGGGAGCCTCGGCGCGGGGCGCGCAGCACGTGTTGCGAGTTTGCTCGCTGCGTTTAATGCATTTCTCATATTTTTTCATAGCTTCCGGTGCGTGTAAACAAGCTCAGCTGGAGCCCGAGAGAGGGGGGTTCATGCGCGGCCATTCTGTGGATGAAATATTTCTCCGACTGATGAGGAATGCTGCCTGCCCGCCCGCCTGGCTTCCTTGTCTGCCTGTCGCATGTTATTGCAAGCACGACCAGACCCAATCAACAAGCACTGCTCTGTCATCGTCATGCAATTTTCCCCCGTCCATCTTTGGCGGACTCATGTCGCAAATAAATGCCAATAAATTTACGAAGCAAATCCCAAAGCCGCAAAATGGACAGCCGCAAAAATGCACTCTACAATTACGAACGCCCATGCCCAACCCACGAGCCAATATCACGATTCATATAAGAAAATGAAGGATGGCGTTTCAAGCACAACAGCTTTACTGGATCATCTGGAATCTAGTGAGTAGAAATGAGGGTGGGTGGATGATGCGACTCACAACAATTCTCACCTTCCTACAACTGTTTCTTTTTTTTTCTTTTTTTCTTTTTTTTTTTGTTCAGAGGAGAGTGCGAGACTGCACAAAGCCACAACCACCCTGTTAATGATCCACCCACATGCATGTACACATACCAACCTCGGATATTCCCCTTTCAATTGTGTTATGCTGTGTACTGACTGTATGTGTCTTCGCGCACGAACATGTAGCATACCCCCCCCCCCCCCCCCCTCCAACCTCCAACCTCGTCCTCCCCAACATCACCCGCCCGTTCATGTTAGGTCAAACTATTGCATCCTGTCATGTCACCCCACATTATTCAACATATCATACTAAGCTGTGCTTCAGAGAGCTAGAAAATTGCATTCAATGTAAACAAATGCATCAAATGTCAACCATTATGACCACTGTTTGGGAGATTTAAACTGTGAACAAGCTGCCTTGTCCACACTTGTATGAAATAAACATGAAGCCACTTAAGTTTGATGTAACAGTAAATTGATAAATTCTAGGAATACAAGTGATGGTTTGTATATTCTCGTATTCATGCATGGTAATGACTTTTCAAACAATTCTGATTTTTGTTTTATCCACTTTAAAGTTCTAATTATCATCAGGGATTTATACTTATATTGTAAGACACCAAAGTCTGTGTAGCCTTACACTGTCTGTGCTCTGTAGAAATCTGTGTTCCTTTCTTAGCACCAGACAAAACACTTAAATGATAAATTCTCATGAATCAATTTTCTCATATTGCTTACAAGTACATCATCAACATTTAATTTTTCATTTGATGCACACCACACGCAGTGAAGGTACTGCGACGCTACATGGACATGGACATAAAATTATGAACATGCATTTTATTATCATTTTTAGTAAAGTGTCACACTGTAAGTGTGAATTACAGTTACACTTTGACTTAACAGTCAGGACAGACAGTTTCAACGTTTTTAAAATGATTTATGCTGATGGTATTTCTCATAAGAACAGTATTCTTCTGATGTCCAACAGTGGTTCAAAGTACTTCAAACATGGACAAACATACACAAATCAAGAACATCAAAAAAGGAAGAAGAAGAAAATGGACGAAAGCTACAAATTGTCAGACTAGTATTAAGTGAGAGTGATGATGAGTGGTCGAAGTTGAGGCAACTTATTTTTAGAGCGCACATCATGTCTACGTATAGTAGACTCTATTTACAAAACCAAACAACGTTAAAAGAAGAAACTGAGATTTAACTCCTACTCACCAACAAGAAAACAAGTCTCCATTCCAAGTTGGTGCAGTGGCTCTTGAAACAAAGTTTCTAAAACCCATGTGATGTTGCTTTGAGTTTGGCCAAGACAGCTTCTATCTCCGTGGCTGACGACTTGCGACTGTTCATCGTACACCAGCACCGTGGGGTAGAAACCCGCCAGCAGCCTGGCCCGAGCCTCCGGGCACGGAACTAGGTGGTCTAGTGGCAAGGGCCCGTTGGAGCGCCGCTTCAACAGCAGGGGACAGTGGACGTTGTGTGCATTGACGATGTGATGGTTGTTGTAATAAACAAACGATCTACAGTCCAAAAGAAGCACCTTGAAATCATCTGAAGTCAGCCATGTTTTCAACTGGCTTCCTGAGACGGGCTGAACGTGAACGGATACCGTCATAATAAACCTGCCAGCAAAGCACGATTCGAAACAGAGCTCAAGTTCTTACGTCCCCCCACGGCCTCGGGCGCCTTCGTTGTTTTGCCTACGCTGTTCGTTCTCTTTGTACCATTTACCGCAACACAGATTGATATGCAGTCACTACGCGTTGTCCCCGAGTTCGCCTGTGTAGAAAACCAAGTCGTAGTCGACTGGTATCATGAATACGAGGATACGAGGCTATAGACTTCGATAACCTTGGGTCGAGCTAGCATGAGAAACATGACTCGTACTGGCCAGCTTCAGCAATGATTATTATCGTAGTAGTCCTCTCAA
>OZ022584.1:21853576-22073576 GCA_963669155.1 Arbacia lixula
CCTCCAAAAGGAGGGCATCATCGAGCCCGTCCAGTTCTCAGAATGGGCCGCACCCATTGTACCAGTGATGAAGGCAGACAAGACATCTGTTAGAATATGTGGCGACTACAAAGTCACAGTGAATCGAGCAGCAAAATTGGATCGGTACCCCATACCGAAAATTGAGGATCTCTTTGCGTCACTTGCTGGGGGGAAGAAATTCACGAAGCTGGATATGTCGCAGGCATATCAGCAGCTCATACTTGACGACGAATCTCGCAAATATGTGGTGATCAATACACAGAAGGGCCTATTCCAATACACACGTCTACCATTCGGAGTTTCTTCGGCCCCAGCCATTTTTCAACGCGTGATGGAGGGCTTGCTCCAAGGCATACCACACGTCAGCGTATACCTGGATGACATTCTTATCACCGGAGAGAATGATCATGACCACCTCGCCGCGCTCACAGCCGTGCTTGATCGGTTGCAAGATGCCGGGCTTCGTCTCAAAAGAAGCAAGTGTGTGTTCATGGCCCCATCCGTTGAATATTTGGGCCACACCATCGACGCAGAGGGACTACACCCCACAGCTGCCAAAGTGAGCGCCATCAAAAATGCTCCAGCACCGAAAAATATCACTGAACTGAGGGCCTACTTGGGATTGCTTGCATACTACGGAAAGTTTCTCCCCAACATGTCAACTGTGCTTACGCCCCTGTATGCGCTACTCCACAAAGGCACGAAGTGGAGGTGGGGATCATCTGAGCAAGCGGCTTTTCAACAGTCGAAGGACTTGTTGATCTCATCACAAGTTTTGATGCATTATGATCCTCAGCGGGAGATCATCGTGTCGTGTGATGCATCCCAATATGGCATTGGTGCCGTCATCGCGCACCGCCTCGACGACGGTTCTGAGAAACCTATCGCTTTCGCGTCACGCACTCTCCATGACGCGGAAAAGAAATACTCGCAAATCGAGAAGGAGGGGTTGGCCTGTGTGTTTGCAGTATCGCGATTCCATGCCTACATCTACGGGCGGCATTTCACGCTAGTCACGGATCACAAGCCATTGCTGGGCCTCTTCAATGAAGAACGTTCCGTGCCTGTCCAAGCCTCTGGTAGGATCCAGCGATGGGCATTAACTCTGGCGTCATATGAATATACATTGCGTTTCAAACCGACACAAGCCCACGCCAACGCGGACGCGCTAAGCCGCCTGCCGTTGTCGGAGAAGCCAGCGTCAGTGCCAACACCAGCCGAGACCATACTCCTTCTTGAGATGATCAATGAATCGCCAATATCATCAGCGGACATCAAGACGTGGACTCGGAGAGATCCGGTTCTCTCCCGTGTCCTCGGGTTCGTGGAAAAAGGTTGGCCAAACAAGCATGACAATGACGACATGCGAGCGTACCACACGCGGCGAAATGAACTGTCGGTCCACGATGGCTGTATTTTGTGGGGGAACAGGGTGATCATTCCACCACAGGGTCGATCTCGAGTACTAGAAGAGCTACATGACAGCCATCCCGGTATGGCTAGGATGAAGAGCTTTGCCAGGGCCTTTGCGTGGTGGCCCAACATGGATAAGGACATCGAAGCGACGGTAAAACGTTGTGAAAATTGTCAGCAGACTCACCCGTCACCCGCAAAGGAGCCTCTCCACCCATGGACATGGCCAAGTCGGCCATGGTCGAGGTTACACATCGACTACGCTGGCCCGTTCATGGGAAAAATGTTCCTCATCGTCGTAGATGCTCACTCCAAATGGCTGGAGGTTATGCCATGCAATTCGTCGACATCGACGACCACGATCGACAAGCTGCGGTTGATATTTGCTACTCACGGGCTGCCAGACAGGATCGTTTCGGATAATGGCACATGCTTCACTAGCGGGGAGTTCACCTCCTTTTTGAAAAAAAATGGAGTTCGCCATTCGACCACCGCGCCATACCACCCGTCGTCGAACGGGCTCGCAGAACGCGCCGTGCGTACCTTCAAGGAGGCCATGAAGCGCGCGAGCAGCGGCTCCATCGAGACGAAAGTTGCGCGGTTCTTGTTTCGCTACCGGAACACACCACATTCAACGACAGGTTGCACGCCGGCAGAATTGCTTTTCGGTCGAAAAATGAAAACGCATCTTGAAAACCTGAGACCCGACATCGCCTCCCGCGTTGACGATCAGCAGGAACGGCAAAAGCAACGGCACGACAAACACGCAAAGCACCGCTCATTCCGCGAAGGGGAGGAAGTGTATGCGAAAAACTTCGCAACAAACAACCCAAAATGGTTACGAGGTAAGATACTACAACACGTAGGGCCGATCTCCTTTACCATTGAGCTCAGCGATGGCCGCGTCTGTAAGCGCCACAGTGACCACATACGCAAACGCGACATCTCCGTGGAGACAACACCGCAGAGCGACTTGATCGTCGACAGCGACAGCGACATCGACAACGATGATAGTGGGCCCAGCTCTCCGCCAACTATCGCTGAAAGTCCTGCCCAATCATTGCCACCTGCTCCGAATGCTGAACGACCTCGCCAACCAGGCCAAACTAGCGAACCTAGAGACGCCTATCCGACTCGCAATCGGAAACCACCACAGCACTATGGCTTCCCGATTGCACATTAAAATGTTATTCCTTCACAATGATTGACCCTAAGCGATACATAAATGCATGTTGAATCTGATCCCTTGGACACCGCATATCTTCGACTAGAAATTAATTGGACTATAGGTCTACCGTTATAATCATAATTTCTATGGACCAAATTGAAGTTTCGATGAAAATTCACAAATGTATTATCATGATGTTGAAATCAATTCACCTTGCATTTTGTTTTGTGGTAATACAGTTAGAATATGAAGGTTTCCATATTGCTTCAGGAAGGAACTTGAATTAGAAGAGTAGAAATAATTTTGTCATATGGTATTAAGGATTTTTGTACACGCATAATAAAGTAGAGTAAGTACTATTTAGAGAGGGAGGAAATGTAGTGTATTGAACTACATGATTGCTATGCACATCTGTATTGCATGTATCTGTGTATTATGCTCCTTTAAGTTTCAACCATGCCTTGCATGTAACACTTTCACTTTGTACTTCGCTCTGTCTCAAACTCTCAGTTCTTATCTTATTCTCACATTCCAATTGATATATTCATTTGACCACAGCATCCTGCCACTGGTCGCTCCCCAGATGACTCACTTCTCTAACCCAAAATATTATTGTACCAACCAGTACCAATCATGACTAATGATGGAAATATCATACCCTTGTATATATAAGCAAAAGTATTCCAGAATTAAAACACTTGTAGTTTATACATCAAGCAGACAAGTCACTCTTGCTCTCTGTTCGTGTCTTGTGTATTATCTTTATGTACCTAACCCACTACATAAAACTAGGCCTATTTCATGAGGTACAAATTGTTTCTTTCTTTTGAGGGGAAAAAACTAGTTCAAGAGATTTATAAGAAAAAATGCACAGTACACGTATTTTTGTAAAGAAATGATATTGTCCACTTTGTAAAGCTTATGGATTTCATTCTGCCTGTATTACTCTTCTTTTATTCCTCCTCATGTTATTTTTTAATTTCTTTTTATACCAGGGCAAATCTTTTCAGATGTGATCTCTATTGATGCCCATACGCTTGAAAATGGTCACATTTCTCGTCTCCTTCTACGTGTTTATTAATTTGTGAAATAGTTGTCTGCCTACTTCACTTTGTATCGCGTTAGTAAAGTATAGGACTGTTAATAATTTTTAACGTAACTAAGACATCAACTTATCTAAACCGATAAGGCTCCACCGTGACTTAATTGAAAAGTTCATATTACTCAGTGGAAATTGTGCTCTAGGCCTAAGTATCATTATACATAGAGGGACATACTATCATTCTAAACTATTCCATAGGGCAATAAAAAACAACAACAAATGAGTAGTTTAAAGGTTAAATGAATTAGTGATCAAAAATGAGAGAAACGATGGGATATTGTTCATAACTTCCATGACTTCATAACCCCAAAGTTTGCTTGTATGATGTGTTCTAGATCTAAATCATTCCTAGACCAACAGCTATCACAAAATCATTCTTTCATGGGGTAATGTCTCACTGTCTTTGCCTATGGCCTGAATGTTAAATGATTTAGTGATCAGAATGAGAGACATGAGGCGATATTGTTCACAACCTAATTGTTTGCCTAACCTCTAAAAGTTTGCTATGTCCACGGCAATATCCTGTTATCCGCATCGTGTAGGCATTATCAATTCACTAATCAAAAAGTGTATGTTTTACAGCCCTTGTGTGGTCTTATACGCACAAAATATAACGCCTCTCAAAATGATGATTAAGTTGTAATTAATGCTACAATTTTGTATCATACCTGACAAAGTGTTGCAGCGGAGCACGAAACGTCATGATCTTTTTAGATTCGGTGTTGAGGCTTATATTGCGAGACAAACAATCATCACTAGCAAATTGTAAAACCACTCTGTGATTTATAACAAGGACTATTTATACAATTAGGCAGCATGTGTTATATTACGAATATCAATTAAAAAGTGCTAATGTTGAATTTACATCGTTGTTTCATGTAGAAAAAAAATGAATTCCATTGAAATTATTCGTTATGCATTACCTCCAAGAAAAAGTAAGACTAACATACATGGCTGTGCCTACGCTACGACATTGTCGTACAAAATTCTAAGTAGCCCTCTTTGATCATTGCTGAATTATTGTTACTTTGTGTTCATACCAGAAACAATAATTTGATATCAGATTCACATTTTAATACCCAAGGTGTCTGAAGAAAAGACCTTTGAAAATCTGCCTGAAAATAAAGTAAAACTGAAGATAAAAACGATGATGAACGGCTGTTTGTATGCAGACTTCGTTGCCATGATCAGTGATTGGCTACTATGTGTCCATGTGCACGCATGCAGTGTGACCGCGCATGCGCGCATTCCTGACTCTTTAATAATTCATTCTCAAATGTTAATATACCAATATTCAGCCATTTCTTGTTTTATTGCCATATAGATGCGCCTAACCTATCAAGCCTCTACGGCTTTTAGAGTCGTCCCTTTTTCCCCAATCTTAAACATTCATATATTCTATATTTAAATTGTTGATACATGTCAAATATCACTTGTTTATTTATTATCTATGAAATGTATTTTTCATGTTTTGATCATATTTTACTATGTATGTAAAAATATGTTTTTTATGTTGATGGAAATAAATCAAGGTCAATCAATCAATCAGTCCATAACGTAGAACCAATAGGATAAAGACCACCGCACACGGAATGATTGTGCCACGATTCTGCACGTCGCAAGGGCCTAGGATTGGAAATCTGACGTCACACCTACTTGTACAAATCCAATGATCGGGTCCTACGTTCAGTCAGTGGCAACGTCGTACGACTGATCGGATCGTGTCGTCTGTAGTGACCTGAAAAGTTAACTGACAAAGCATCCGGTATCTTTCTATTTTACTGATCATAATGATTACAGCTTACTTTAGTCGGAAGCGGTTTAGCCAAAGAAAAAGAAAAAGAGTGGAATGTGGTCAAAGCGGAGGTAAAGTTGCTAACCAGTGAAATCCCCAAATTATTGTAGGAAGGGAAACGGATACAATTCATATTGAGTATCGCCAGTCTTCTATTATGTAATACTGTAGACATCCCGCAGTTATCATAATTATGGTTGGCTTTAGAGAGGAAAAACATCCGACAAGAAACTCTAAAATGATACTTTATACCAAAATAGGAGACACCCTATACGATATCATTCTACATGACTATGAATGATATAAAATAACATTCCTTTTTAACTCCATTTACATCTGCATTTTTGCAATGATTAGCTCTCACAAAATTGTGCAAAATAATATTGCAGCGTATAAAGACAATTATTGTTAATGTTGTCATTTATTCTTGAACGTTAATGCTGAATTCGATTGAATATCGGCCAAAACCATTCAAAAATATATAAATCTTAAATATAAGTCTTGATGTCATAATCATGAAAACGAAATCTTTCACATTCTCAAGTATGATCAGTCATTAACATATTCATGTAGAATATAAATACTCACGATATAACATTATAACTTTTAAACATATCTTTACACAGCATTCATACAAAATATTGTCAGACTCTTATTTTAGTTGGTTTTTTTATGAGGCAAGTACATGAACACACAAATCTTACTACCTCTCACTCAATTTAGATTTATCTGAATATGTTGATATCATGCCTAATTATTCTGTCCTACTCTGACAAAAGAAAGCAACTAATGAAAGAGGCTTTTCTTGTAAATGAGCAAAATATGTCTGTCACTTTCATTGGCATCAGTACAACATCACATCATGTTAGATTGAATATCTCGCAGCAAGATGAATATTTCTTGTCCAGATTTTGGCCGTATGTAGGGAACGCTACAGGGTAAATCTAAAAATACCAATAATCCAGATTTGAGTGATTTGTCACCTGCTTCCTTTTTCAGAGTAGGGCAGTATTATGCACCTCATGAGTGCGCAATAAAACGAATACTAGTAGCAGAAAGACACAATTCATCAGAATTTTGATAAATTTGTTTATGATAGGCAGCTTATTAGGGTGAAATACTCCTTTCAGGAAATAAATACTTTGTTGAGAATCAGCATTCAATATTGACTACAATAATAATATTGACAAAAGAGCAACGCTCCACATCGTGACGGCCATTTTGTGGAGAGTTCCAAGGTGTCAAAAAAATTGTCAATCCCTGGAAGTTGGTTTCTGCTGATAAGTTCACCTCACCGGCATTTTTTCTTTCGTTTACTGTTGTCTGTTTCTGAGTAAAATCAGAATCATGTGGCCTTAGTCTTGTCGGTTACTGTGGTAGGTCTATGGTGAGTGTATGATTGAGTTTGTTTGACCACAAATGGCAGTGGACACCGCGACAAACTTCAGCGATTTCGCCTTGAATAAAAGGAAGCGCATTAGACCCGTCTCCCATGGAAGTTTATTGTTCTGATGCGCACTATTGAATAAAGGATGCAAAACACCGCACAATAAACACACAAAACAACAAACACATACAAAAAAAACACTCACACACAAACACAATGGATACAAATATATCTAAAACACACACACAAAAATATAGCATAAGGTCATAAAAACTTGATTATTCAGTGTATTTGATTATTAGATCAGAAAGGTACATTGGGAATAGTCCGAGTATTGTGAATAATTATTCATGATGACTCAGTCGTGTTTAAGCACACCAGAAACGTGGAGCAGGAAATGATTAAACCACAGCTTTACCAACGGGATACTTCCTATTCGTATTCACTTCATCGAATACCTTACTTATTGATTGATTCATCTCAACTCGTGGTTCCTTCCCTCTCCCTTACAGATACCACGATGATGCCATCGATGCTCGAAACTGGAAATACCGTCTCGGGTTTCTGAAAGTTGAAGCAATGTGTTGGATGCTAACTCTCCTCTTTTCGTTCCCCTTTTCACCACATAAATGGGTCAGATATCCTGAAAGAATACAACCACCTGGTGTTACAGAAAGTTGTACCATTTTCTAATAAACATTGTATTAGTACACTCTTACCATGGAAACATTCAACGAACATTGCAAAATATATAACTCCTTTCAAATCAGTTTAAAGTCGTGTCCCTTGTGCAGAAAGAACACCAAATTTGATTTTAAAAATTGTATGAACCACAAGTACAACCAATGGGTCCAGTGTAGGAAATAATAAACTCATGAATAACAGAAGTACAACATGGAAACATTTTACTTCGTAGTTTACCTCTTAGGTTGGGCTTTCTTTTCAAATTCAAAGAGTAGTTATCCATGTAATATCCCTTTATTTCAATAAGTGTATCTGTCGTCATAATGCTAACAATAAATTTTCAGCATTGGTTGGATTCGCTTAGATTGCGGTGTTCAATCTTAGAAATCGCAAGGGTCTGCATGTACTATCCCGTGATTTTAGAAGACCCTAAAAATACATATATAAAAACCTATTAAAAGTAATTTTAGAGTCCCTGTATATGTTCTTAAACAACACGTTTTATTTATATACTGGGGTATGTAGAAAAGATATATTTAAATCTTCTATATTATTGATACATAAACTTACATTTATCGACTCGGTAACCACACGATTAGATATCAACAATATACCTTATCCGTAGATATGGTAGATGTCAAACATCCAACATCTGAATATGGAAAACATAGACCATTGGGCATGTTGGGGGGGGGGGGGGGGGGGATAGAAAGACACTCCGTGGGGGAAAGTGAGGTACCTTTTGCAGTCTAATGACATTTCAAATGCATTATAAGAGGAAAGCACATAGGGGCACCTTATCGGTCTGGTTTAAGCCGGAGGAATTCCCCACTGTCCTCCCACTCTATCTCCTTTGTTTCTTCTCCCCATTCTATACATTCCTTTCATTTACGATCAGCAACCAGACATCTCATTTAACTAAGTGCCACGTTGAAGAAATAACATTTCGTTGCAATTTTGTGCGATCATTATTATGAAAATGCAAAGTTCATATCGCAAGGGACCCTACAATGGCGGTAAACATTAACAACATTTTTGTTTTGTTTTCACTCGGACGAAGAAAATCCAGAGAGTGGATGACATACGAAATACAGGAAAAGTGACCAAAACCGGAAGAGAAGAAGGCGTTTCGATTTCACGGCTTCCTTCAGAACAATGACATCAAAGTACCAATATTGACGACCATGACGACCATGGAAGTGTTCTGCGTTACAACAACGTAAGAAGCTTTAAAAGATATGAGTTGTTTGTTGTTTGTTCCCCGCCTCGTCGTTATCTGATGTAGAACGCATATCTTTCTTTAATCAATAGGAACATAACTATGGAAACGCGCTATTATACAACATTCTATAATCATGCAATAAGTAATTTCAAACATTATACATCGCCTTCACCATTCTTACGTTGATCATAATTATAACTAATGTTTTTAACCCTCCTTCTCCTCCTCCTCCTCCCCATCCTCATCATCATCGTCATCATCATAATTACCATCATCATCATCACCATCATCATCATCATCATCATCATCATCATCATCATCATCATCATCGTCAACAACAACATCATCATTATTCGTCAGCAGCACCATTATCCTCATTGTCATGACCGTCATCAATGCCGACCACCATCACCAACATCACCACCATCACTATCAATATCAACATCTTCAACCTCCTCCTCCTCCTCCTCCTCCTCCTCCTCCTCGTCATCGATATTTCCATCATCCACACCATCATCATCATTATCATCATCATGATCATCATCATCATCATCATCATCATCATCATCATCATCATCATCACCATCATCCACACCTTCATCATCACCGCCGCCACCAATCACCTATATGAGCAATATCGTAGTAGTATTTCTTCTGCAAACCAACAAGACCATGCCATATATTTAGAGCATAAACAAATAAATCACAAGATTTATAAGATCTGCCTCTTAGAGGGCTTGCGCTATTAATGTGTGTGAGTCTGATTTATGTCCGTCCTGTCATATAGGGCTAGTCGGAGACCAGTTTCAGAATACTTAGTATAAGGCAGCCAGTCCCGTTCATTGAAAAACTGCCTACAATAATGCTTTTATGGAAGCCAGGCTATGCTAAAACAAAAGGATTAACCTCCATGGTCCTGCCAAGGCTGCACAAAATTTACTTGAAACATGACGTCATTGAACAAAATATTCATGCATTATACAAAAAGTTGATTTAGACAGCTGTGGTTAGATAAGCATAAAGAGGGGATATTACTGCTTCACAATAGTTTCAAGATGAGTCTTTGACGAAAATAATGGGGTCTTTATGAAGTCACAAAAGCACGTGACATTTTTGAGCAAATTGTAGCCTCAAATTCAGGCTTTTTATAAATAGAAATCGCGCAAAAGACTTTCCCGTAAAATTCATATGAGGCAAAGATAAATAATTGAGCTACCTGTGACAGAGATAAAGTATGCCGTATGTGCCCCTTTTCACAAGTAATTCATCACATAAAGCAGCAGTTATCTGGCACATCATGGGACATATCTATTTTTTATGACAGTTTTATTTATCATTCGTAACCATAAGCTTTTGGGGAAACAATAACGCGGTTGTGACCATCAGAACTGATTTGTAAGCACCATGATCATGACATATAAGCGTGCATACCGTGTGACTACAACAGGCTTTACAGGCTAGATGTCTGAGGAAGCTAACAGATCCAGTTCACGAAAGCTTACCTACCATATGTAAATCCTTTGAAAGTGTTAAAATAACATTTTCATAGGCTTATTTTCAATCAGGCTTGCGATCCAGACTTGGCAAGGAAGAACAGAACAAGAGAGGGCGCCATTACTAAAGATCATGGAGCTATATGAAGCTCCCCCATTTTCTATTTAGCGCTTGTACACTTTCACGGATCGCATCACGGATCATCCCACATCGTCGCTCCGGAATCATCCGTGTTATCTCCGCCATTACCACGTATACACCAGGGAGGCATCCGGCGTGATCCTTGGCGTACCGGCATATCCGGAGTTCACGGATGAACAACAATCCGTCCTCTTCCCTGTAGGTACTGTGTACCTCCGTGCAGCCGCCGAATATGTCCGTGTAGACACCGGGAGGTCCGTATAAACACCGGTTTCATCCGGGTTCGAAATTCCGTATATTTTGCCTCAATACAGTATACGAATGAATAGCCCGTGTGCACAGGATGCCATGTGACGAATACAGATGTACGTATCATTTTGATGACAACAGACGTGCCAAGATCGATGCCTTCTTGCCTTCGGCAAGAAGCGGAAAAAGTCGAAGGGTACTAGACAAAGAGGATCCACCTCCTAATGCCAGCAGAACGATCGAGTGAACTCCTTTATAGTTTTTATTTCAAAGTAATTTCACTACTACCATTCCCCCTTTCTCTCTCTTCTCTCTCTCTCTCTCTCTCTCTCTCTCTCTCTGCGTGTATCTGTCTGTCTGTCTGTCTGTCTATCTGTCTGTCTCTCTCTCTCTCTCTCTCTCTCTCTCTCTCTCTCTCCCTTCTCCTTAATTCTCTTTCTCCTCCTCTCCTCTTTTTACTACACTTTCTACTCGCCACCCCCCTCTCTCTCTCTCTCTCTCATTTTCATTATCTTCCCTCATCTCTCATCGGATTTGTTTTCTCCCTCTGTCGCCTTTCCTTTGACGTCCTCAACTGAATGTCCTTGCTGCTTCCACCATTCGTTCCCATATCCTCGTTCATACCTGGTTCCGCCTCTGTCCCAACCTTGTCCTCCCTACCTATTACACGGACCATCATTGTCCTCACCCACCCTACCCTTCCCCATCAAAGAAATATTATTAATCTTATTTCCAGGCTGTTTTTCCAATACTTTTGAGTGAAAGGGCTTGAACACAAGAAATAGGTCGTGCAGACTTGAAGTCCTGACGTGCCTGCCATGCCTTAGGTTCACTTATTTATTCTGGGGCTCTTAACTCACAGCAAGATTTTCTCGGATGAACATAATTAACATAAAGTACGTTTGCATATTCAAATGAAGTAAAAAAAAAAGAACCAATAGGCCTATAGATAAAAGGAATGGAGCAGGCCAACAAAATGTAGGAACCCTGTTAACCATATCAACAAATGAAAGCAAGAAGGATTATGATGGGTAAATGATCTGAGTGATTATGTAATCAAGAATGTTCAACAAAAGAGCCAGGTGTGAGGATGGAATGAATAAGCACATCTGAATAGGAAAGGAATGAAGGTGATCACAGGAGTAGGATAATGACTGATGAGATGAATGCGAACATAATTCCAAATAGAACTGAACTAAATACCAACTTCATTGAACTAAATAACAAACACGACTAAAGATAAACTAAGCAAAAGATAATTCAAAAGAACAAATAACCACTCCAGTAGGATTCTTGACTAACGATTTAAAACAAACGTGGTCAAGAAATGTATTGAAGTTAGTCTGTTAGTGTGGGTTTTTATTACGCTTTCTTATGAAGTCATTCCATTCTGGACGTCATAGTGAACGGTTGTTCTACTCACAGAAAGGCTGGTAGAGGGTGGAGACTAAAGCTTTCTCCCAGTCGTGCCTGTCTCGACTGTCGTGCCAGTCTCTCGCTCCCATTTTCTTTCTCTTATTTGCCCTCTCTAGCTCAACTCCCTTCTCTTGATCTTTTACTCTTTACAGTTGTAGACTGTAAATGTAACTTTTTTTAGAAACATGCATTGTGAAAATTCATCAATTACTTTCCTTGAAGCTAGAAATCATGTGAATATTAATGCTATTTTCACTTTACGACAAATTTGGGGATTTAAACTTGTGTGTATCAAATACTTAGTAGACCGTTTTCCTCCTACTTTATTTGAATCCTAATTAAGCTCATGCTTATTCCTTTCCTATTCAGATGTGCTCATTCATTCCATCCTCACATCTGGCTCTTTTGTTGAACATTCTTTATTACATAATGGACATGCAGGGAACAGACATACTCCATAAACGGGTTTGCGCGTTATAGTGGGGTGAATAAGGTTAATAATTGTGCACTTTTGTGTTCAAGCGCCAAATT
Source organism: Arbacia lixula (assembly GCA_963669155.1). Classification (NCBI taxonomy): domain Eukaryota; kingdom Metazoa; phylum Echinodermata; class Echinoidea; order Arbacioida; family Arbaciidae; genus Arbacia; species Arbacia lixula. Next base: position 21,866,200 of record OZ022584.1, read on the forward strand.
TAGCACACATGTTCAAAATCGTATTTGGAACAATATTAGATGTAGAGGGCATCTCAAAATATTTTTAGGGGCACCTGGGGGCATCCCCCAAAGTGCCCCTTGAGATCTTAAAATTGTGGACTGGTACGCAAGTGGCAAGTGGCAAGGGGCGGGGTGGGGTGGCGCCCTAAATGGCCCCAGGGGGAAAATTTCATTTATTATTTACTTTTTCTCAAAAGGTACATGACTTTATTTTAACCAAACCTGAAAGAAGTCAGCTCGGAAAAGCGGACCTAAGGTTGTAAAAATGGGATATATATCTAAAAAATGAATGTTAGATCTCATCAAAACTCAACAGATTATTCTCAGGCAATGGGAAAAATTTGTTACAAATGGGGATCCCATCTGACATGAGCTAGCCACCCCCGCCCCATCCTCCTTTCCCCTCACCCACCACCTGAGAAATGCGGTTTGCGGTCCAAAATGTTAAAGAAAAGGGGATCGTTTTCGTAAGTGTATCCAAACTGTGCAGTAACCAAGGATAATCTAACGTACACACGTAGTCGCGTACGCATCTGATGAGGGGACACGGAGGACCCCCCCTCCCCCCCTCCTCGAAATAAACATGGGGCCTTACATGTCAATTACCCTCTTGTTTTCATGGGCGGACTTCGTTCCCTCCCTCAGTGCATGCATTAATATTTCAAGTTTTTTTTCTTTTGTTCTTTTAACTTTTTTTTCTACAAGCACTAGTGCTCAAAACATGAAAGAACAGTGATGCAAATACTATTTCCGTATAAAATAACCATAATGGAAAATATAAACAATATAAATGTAGTCAATCAGTTTTCAAAATAGCCACCAAAATTGTCACATCACTGAATGATGTATAACAGTTTTGATTCTGAAAAGGTTTGATAGAATAGAAATTCGTAAACAAGATTAGTGTCAACGGGAAGATATGCGCTAATTACATTATGTATGTTAAATTAAGTGATGCAAATAAATGCTGTTAGTTTTTTTTTTTTTTTTTTTTTTTTTTTTGGGGGGGGGGGGGGGGGAATAGGTTCATTGTGATATTCTTTTCATACAATGCAAAGTCATGTTCCTCTTCAGGAGCTGCCCAGTCCTTCCTCTGTATAAACTATTGGTCCATGGTATGGCGATGGACCAAGAGTTCTGATAGACATTTCCAGCCATTATGGACATAGTCACCAGTCCTGAGGCCTCAAAACTAATTTCACGTGGGTGTTCCATTGGCTGCAAGACAGCAAGATGAAAATGCAAAAAGGCAGAGCTTGCATATCAGTTATTAATTCTTCTGAAAAAGTAAAAAATAAGGGGAAGTTGCCCAATGGGGGAATTTTTTGGTTGGGGGGGGGGGGGGCTGCTACTCCCTCCCGGCTCCTTGCCATTTGTGTCCACCTCTATATCTAATATTGTTCCAAATATGATTTTGATCATGTGTGCCAAATTTGGGGCTTGTACACAAAAGTGCACAATTCATCTCATTCATGTACTGTGACAACAGTCTCAAATTTGGATCACGTAAATATACGTGGCAAACAATGTACGCATGCGCGGTATCATTATACTTCCCATCTAGTTTCGCGTGCGTGGAAGCCGGATAAAAATTGAAAATGGAGAGGACAGTATTAACGATATTCTTTTTAATTGCCGTTGCAGCTCCTTCTTGGAGTTTGTATTTTCACATTGGTGAGACAGAGAAAAAGTGTTTCATTGAGGAGATTCCAGATGAAACGATGGTTATAGGTAAGTTTGAAAGGCTGAAAGTTTTAACTGTGTTTCCAGATGTTACTGCAGTAGATTTAAACGAGTGGGACTGTAGAAACAAAGTTCAGGCAGAAATGCCAGTGCCAATGGAGGAAATTTCATTTGCATTTGCCCTGTTTCAGCTTACCAAAGTAGAGTCACTCAGCTCAGTTCGACTGAATGTTCAGTTACATATGGACTGTCTCATTTTCTGATATTAAGCACAGTTTATGTGAACAATCTTTTTATTAGCTTACATTGACTGTTGACCATGGTTGACAGTAGATGTTCTACTTTTTTTTTTATATATATTATTGCCTGGTATTCATCAAATCATTCATGGCTTAGACCGGAAAATAGTCCCTATAGGACGTTGGATCTGCTGAGATTGCATCTGGCTCCTCTGAACGCCCTATCTAGAGACTGAGCATTACACCTGTACACTTATTAGTGTATGTTGATCTTCTACGTGGAACCGCCTCGTAATAATTTTGGAATGACCCACAAAGAAAGTGCCGATCATAATGGTGTTGCTACGTGGTCGCAAACCTATCAGACGAACGAGACGCTCTTATCTAAATCCACCTTCCCCTTTTCCTGGCCGTTTGGCCCGTTGCACCACCCGTTCTCTTGTTTGTCCAAACAACTAAACCTCATTTTTTCTTGTCCAGAAGATTACGATAACAATTTTTTTTGACCAGTTTATTTACTGCAAAATAACACCCATCGTATCGGGAATCGTCTATAATTCATTTAATGCAATAAGCTATTAAAACGGCCAAAATATATCAAAGTCGGATTATGTGGTGAGCACAAATAAATCCCCTTTTCAGTTTGAAAACGCATGTTTCTTTAATCCCCTTTTCAGTTTGAATACGCACGTTTCAAATACCTTTTTTCAGTTTGATAACGCATATTTCCAAGATGCCTATGGATATGAAAACATAGTAAAACACAACAAACACACCAGCATACGTGTTTCAATGTGTTTTATTGTTTTTTATTCTGTTTGGATACAACGAGGTTTCGTTATAACGAGGAAGAAGCCCTGGTCCCTACGACCTCGTTATATCGAGAGTAAGCTGTATCATTAAAGAGTTTGTGAGTGTTCTGGAGATCTTGATTACCAAAATTCAGCCAGTAACTTAATGATGAGCTCTATGCTCATGATTAAACTGATAAACTGAAATTCCCTTTAATTCTGCAGGAAACTATAAAATTCAGATGTTTGACAAGAACAAGAATGATTTCCTACCATCGAGCCCAGGCATTGGGATGCACGTAGAAGTCCGTGACCCGGATGATAAGATGGTCTTATCTAAGATGTACAGCTCAGAGGGGCGTTTCACCTTCACCTCACACATCCCTGGAGAACACACTCTCTGCCTCTTCTCTAACTCCTCCAAGTGGGCCATGTTCGGTGGATCAAAACTGGTGGGTATCCTTTATAATGGTTACAAGTTCGCTTTGTGTAGATGAGTACCGTAACTTTTAATTTGTTTAAAGGTTTTTATAATTTTATTGCTTCATTTGTCAATGCCAAATAAAATCAAGAATAATAATTCATCTACAATAAACACAAAATGTAAAATATTTATATTGATAATGAATGGTCATATTTGTAATAATTGTATGAAGTTTAGAAAGATTGTCAGTAACGTGGATGTGACTTGGAAAGATTAGAAGTGACTTTTGATGGCTTGTGGCTTATCTGGTTTGACATGATTGACACATTGTGCAAGGACACATTGAGGTTGTTGTTAGCTTTGTGGCCTCCCAAGTCATTAATCAGATTTCATCTTACCACATGTACATGTAGATGGTTTCTTTGACAGGCACATTCTGGCAAAAAGTTTTGTTCAGTGAGTAATTTAAGAGTGCATATTGAAACTGTAAAATATATCAAACTGGATATCAGAGTATTTTTGGAAAGTAGTACTCCATATTCTACACATATATTTGTGCCGATTTTGCTTGATAAGCAATGATCATCTCTCTGTTGTATTTCTTCTCGATCAGCGTGTACACCTGGACATAGAAGTTGGCGAGCATGCAAACGATTACAAGGAGATTGCAGAGAAGGACAAATTGACGGAACTTCAGCTCCGAGTTCGCCAGCTGCTGGACCAAGTGGAGCAAGTCAAGAAGGAACAAAATTATCAAAGGGTGAGAGTGGATGTGAAACCTTTAATCTCTATGTGTGCCAGTTAAACACTGTCAGTCTAGAGATTTGTGGGTACTGCTAGTGGCAAATTGCAACTTCAGCTCATCAAGTAAATTTAGGTCATATTATAAATTTAGGTCATAATTATAACAGCAGTGATCGTCTGGTTCCAATCTTCTCGTAACTTACAAGCATGGTGAAAAACAACAGAATTTCAGCTATTAGGGCTGCCCCTTAGCAGTGATATACATTGGTATGTTTGCCTTTAAATGTTTCCCTTTTGATGTGATGTTGTAGTGAATAGCCATTGTATTAGATATGTGGTATTCTTGTATTTTGCCTGTGCAGTATCGTGAGGAGCGTTTCCGCCAGACGAGTGAGAGCACGAACCAGCGGGTGCTGTGGTGGTCTATAGCCCAGACGGTCATCCTACTGTCCACAGGCTTCTGGCAGATGAGGCATCTCAAGGGATTTTTTGAGGCCAAGAAGCTTGTATAGCCCCATATCTGCACCCTTCTACCCCCTTTCTACACCCTTCTACTCCCTATCTTTACCCTTCTACCCCTCTATCTTTCCCCTCATACCCCCATATCTTCACCCTTCTACCCCCTATCTGCATCCTTCTACCCCCTTTCTACACCCTTCTACTCCCTATCTTTACCCTTCTACCCCTCTATCTTTCCCCTCATACCCCCATATCTTCACCCTTCTACCCCCTATCTGCATCCTTCTACCCCCTTTCTACACCCTTCTACTCCTTATCTTTACCCTTCTACCCCTCTATCTTTCCCCTCATACCCCCATATCTTCACCCTTCTACCCCCTATCTGCACCCTTCTACCCCCTTTCTACACCCTTCTACTCCTTATCTTTACCCTTCTACCCCTCTATCTTTACCCTCATACCCCCATATCTTCACCCTTCTACCCCATATCTTCACCCTTCTACCCCCTATCTGCATCCTTCTACCCCTTTCTACACCTTCTACTCCGTATCTTTACCCTTCTACCCCTCCAACTTTAACCTTATATCCCCACATCTTCACCCTTTTAGCCCCCTATCTTCACCCTTGAAGTGTTGCGATCACATGGGAGTGGTCTACCATTGTTGCTTGCCACATGTGGTTGGAATCTTATATTTTCCAGCTGCAACGAACCAGTGATATCATTACGTCTTTTCAGTAATGTGTTAAGGGCCCAACGTGATTACTATCATGGCAAGCGTCAAGGGCAACTGCGTCGGTATGAATGTACCTAAATTGTCTAACCGCTTTGTGTTACAGTAGTCTACCATATACCTGATACCAGGGTTGGATACAGTTTGCATGTACCATAGTTACATTTTTGATTACTTAATTACAGTTACAGCCATGATTAGAGTCTCCTATTAATAAACAAACACATATCTTTTGTGGACAGATGGCCAAAATTTCCAGGCTTCTATAGAGTACCGAAGTGTGATGTCATACGAGCATTTTGTCAAGACGACTGGTTCTAAAGTATGTGGGTAGAGCAAGTAGCAATGATTATAGCGGAGACTCTCATTGGGAGTACCCAAGACTAGCCTACTAGACAATGTTGGACCATTAAATCTCTCTCTTGAGGGATGTTGTTTAGAACTGGAAACCGGCATAACAATGGATCTGATGCATCACTTCGGTACTCTATATTGCTGAGTTTTCTTATACCATCTGCTTGTGCTATGTGCAAACAAGCACCCTCAATTTGTAAGTGATGAAATATTCATGATTTGTAAACAGTATGACTAATGACCAGTTACAGGTGAAAGAAGAAGACAGCATAACAGTATCCACAGGATCATTTATGCCCGAGTCAATTATGAAGGAGGAATTGCAACAAACACTTCATGTAGAATTGAGATTCATGAACTAATGGGTATCTATCAGATCACATATAGTTTTCACATTGAGATAGGTGTGCCTGAAAGTTTAATAGCTCCTCCAGTGTCAAGTTTGTTCACAAATTTATCATGATTCACACATCTAGATTTTTTCTTTGGAGGCTTCAGCGAGTCTGAAGCCTGTAATGTACTTTCCTTTTCATTGGCTCTTGCAAGTATTGTTGTACATACCTAAACATATTTAATGTGCCTCTTTTCACATTTCAAAATGTGTCTGATTTCAGTTATATTTGAAAAAAATCCATTTATTTTTGTTTGCTTTTGTTTTTCTTTATTAAAAATATTGTATGTCCTTGCAATAATTATGTTCTTGTCTTTTGAGTATCGAGTTGGTTTCTTCTCTGACATCTTTAGATATTGTCCTTATTTTGTCTGTGTCATGTATGTATAGATATTGAATTACATTTGAAATCCTTTTTATGTTTAGGTAAACATTCATCCTCCACAAATGACAAAATATAGTCTTCTACAATTTATAGTAATTTAACTCCATGGTCTGTGAGAATACATGTACATTGAAGAGAATGTAGGTTCCACAGTTGTATGCATGATGCGATCAGGAATCCTTCCAATTATATCTCATTACACAGCCGACAGAAATATCATTGTCACAGCATTGATTTGAGTTAGTCACATAAATTTTAATGACCAAATGGAAGTTGTCGGTACAAGGATCAGCATCAAATATATTAAGCATTTATTTTCAGACAGCCTGACAAAAAATCAATTGGGAGTGTTTTTAACATTTACACAACTTTGTTTTTTGGTCCGCACAAGGTTAACTCTTTGTGTGCCATATGTGACTTTTTTTTCACCATTAATACACACGATTCCTATTGAAGGACGCATAAAGGGTGAAGACGCATAGTCTACATGCATTGTACAGTCATTTGGCCTTCCTGTATTATGACATGGTATTGCAATTGATTTTAGTGGCGGTAATTTATTGGAAGAAATGAAAATACATGTACTGTAGAGACTGAGAGCCCAAAATCTTGAAAGTCACTACGCCAACCGCTTTGCCACTTCAGCCAGTTTGAATCAAATTGAATACAATTCACACGGTGTATTTATGAGTCCTCAATACTGTCTACATGTGCAACGTGTCCTTGTGTCAATTAAGGTCTACAAAGTCTACAAGACTTGTGTCTATACTGTGAAAGGTCATGGCAAAGACGGTATGTGCATTGTGTAGCTCAAATAAGGTACAGTATTATGTACTTTGTACGTATGTGTGTAGTCAATGATAGCTGTGTACATGTACATGTAGGTGCTAACTTTCTACTCCAAAATTTTCAGCACCAGTATGATTTTCATTGCATTCTATTCCCATTTTTGTTGCTATTTGTTATTTGTTTGGTCCATGTACAATTACTGGATGTTAGCTGTTGTAAATAGTACTTCCTAAGAATCAGAATAATGTTATGTGATGTGAATTATGGATGATTTATTCCGTTCCTCTTTCTGTATATATCGTCCATAGATTTTGTCTTTGTCGCATTTTAGAATTGTAGTGTAGATTTAAGTAAATTTCAGAATTTATCTGCGAAATTGAAGAGTAAGCTAAATATTGCTTTAAAAAAACATTTTGAAGCATGCTGTGCAGACAAGTTATCATGCTGTTCTGCATCAGCACGACAATGATATGCATGAACATGAACTGTACAAGAAGGAAAAGAAAAGGAGAAATGATATGCTGTGTAAGCATCTCAGAATATTTCTTGAAAACTGTCATTATTGTTAGTGTCATGATTCTGTTACTACCTCCGTCTCTTTCCTTTCTAGATACAATTTTTTTCATGGAATTAACATTTTTTTGTGTAATATATTTGGAAATCAATAAAACCAGATTTGCATGAAAGGCAGGTTACATAGCAATCCCTATGACAGGTATTCTCAACAGCATGATTTTTGAACTTGGCGTAACTTGAATCACATGAAAGTTTGTGTTCTAGCGTTAGGTTACAAGGTTGTCTGCAGACAAACTCTCACATACTTTATCTTGAAGCGCGTAATGTGCTCAACAATGAATTACCAGTAGGTTTAAAAGACATATACTGTACTGGGAAGGCAAAAAAGCCTTCAAAATGTAATTGTTAGCAATCTTCTTGGCAATGGTCTTACATTAATGTATTGTCTATTTTAGAAGCTTGCTGAAAGTTATTTGCCCTAAAATGATCTACATTTGGAGTAATGAGTGATTAAATCGCAAATCCTCAAAATGTTCGGCCCGAACATTTTGAGGATCTAATCATTAGTCATTAATTACTCCATATGTGGATCATTTGAGGGCAAATAACTTTCAGCAAGCTTCTAAAATGGTCTATACATGAATTTAAGACCATTGGCAAGAAGATTGCTAACAATTACATTTTGAAGGCTGTTTTGCCTTCCCAGTACAGTATATGCCCTTTAACTCGTTCTGTGCCAAGCAAACGGCTTTCCCTATGGGATGTGTGTATTACCGGTACTTGTTCAAAATGGCCCCCATGGCACATGAAGAGTTTGAAGAGAATATGAGCTTTCTTGTAGGATACCAGCCCTCTACAAACCTTGTAGGTGCATACTGCTTCAGGGATAAGGATGGCTAAATCTTTTGATACAGAACTACATTTGTACAACTGAAGTCATATCATACAATTAAAGCTTCATTAAAAATTAATGATATACATGTATACTGTAATTTCATTGTTTTGTACTTCAAAAGATATGTTGTCTTTCATCAATTCTTACTATTTTACTTTTGAAATCAAAGCTTTGAAATCAAACTTTTTTCTTTCAAAAATAAGAGGAAAGTTTGGTTTCAATGGTTTCTTTTGTTATGTTCAGAATGTAATAATCCTTGATGTATTTTTCAACATCCAGCAGCTCTTTCCCCAGGAAGGAAACAAAACCTTCAGAATTCATAAAAAGCAGAAAAGACTTTCAAAGATTCAAGACCCATTTTTGTTATCCCGTTATCCTAATCTTTGAAATTGTGTACTCTTTCAGCATGAAATCTGAAGGGGTGGGGGGGGGGGGGGGGGGGGTTAATTACTTTTATGTGATAACTTTACCAATTGGGAACAATTCAAAAGTACAGAAATTCTTCTCAACAGCATGCCCTCAAAACCCTCCACATGGTAGAGTGATGCCCGAGATAAACCTCACAGCTGACTTCAATCAATGTGTACAAATGTATGGAGCTGATTGCAATCAATCAAAGTCAGTCAACATGTAGAAGAGCATGGAGCTGATTGCATTTGATTGGAGTCGATGATTGCAATCAATATGGAGCTGATTGCCTTTGATCGCAATTCTCCCTATCGCATATAGCCGATATCAAGCGATATCACCTCACGATACCGATATCTGATCGATTGCTCTTGGGACGTATACTTCCGGTAAGAGTTTGTCGTCGGCAGAAAGTGACCTAGAAATCACCTTGTTTGATGAATTAAGCAGCGAACATTTTGTCTAGGGTTATGGTTAGGGTCAGGGTTAGGTTTAGAATTAGGTTTAGGGTTAGTGTTAGGGTCAGGGTTAGGTTTAGGGTTGAAATTAATAAAATTAGTTGGATACCCTGGTCCCCTATTGTACGGGGTTGCCGGATGTTCGTGGACCGGAAGCTCATATCCCAAGAATCAAAGGTAAAAAAATTAGAGCGCCACACACGTTCAGATTATGAGAGCTATATGCGATAGGGAGAATTGATTACAAGCTTATGGAGCTGACTGCAAACAATTGCAATCAATGATATTAATCAATGTGTACAAATGCGTGGAGCTGCTTGAAATCAACTCAAGTAAGTGATTGTAATCAATGTGAGGTTGGTCTTGGGCGCCACTGTAGAACTGTACATGCTTGTGTGCAAACCTAGAGTGAATTGCCAGCTCAATAAAACAACAGTACAAGTATAATTACAGCCATATAAATCATATATTTCATTATTTCTGAAAATTTTTTTTACAGAAGCATAAATTTCATATATATAATCAATTTACAAAATAGTACAAATATTCCGACTTAACAGCTACAAACATTTTGAAAGACACAGTTGATTGGTATGATAGAAAGTTGAAAAAGGAGGTAAGATCCTATAGAGTTCAGAAATGCACTTGTCCATACACACAAATCACCACAAAAGTTCTGAAGATGTTGTTGCTGTACATTCATGCAGAATTATATACTTGGCAGAGAGAAATACAATATATGTACCATTGAATTGGCAGATTAAATGCATCTGGAGGGAGTTTCATGAACATTTTTCATCTGACAAGCTGTCTTTCTCCGACAGTTAACCATAGTAACAGCCAGAGACTAGTGCCCCTCAGCCAATCAAAATGGAGGAATTCTCTGAAGTTGTCAGCACTGACCATTTAGTCAGTGCTGACAACGTTCATGAAATGCCCTCCTGGTGTCCACTTGCACATTTTTTTTAATTATTGTCCAGCATATTTCAGGAGAAAAGTATGTCTAAAATATTCAAAATACAATGAAATTCATTTACAATTCCTCAAACAGAAGTGATATTAATGTTCTTAAAGAGTGTAAAAAAATACAGGACAAAACTTCAACACAGAGAAAGACTTGTTCGTAGCCGATTCAGTCAAGTTATACAAATTAACGGACTACCTCGGTATACCTCATAAAAAAAACGCTATTTTTCACTTGATTTTGTTCAATTTGGAAATGAGTGCTAACTACATACAAAAACACTTTCATTTTACTTGCAAAACCTGTGAATGGTACTTTTCATATAACCTTGATTAGTTTCTGAAGCACAATGAGTGCACATGCATGTCAGCTTATCAAAAATATCCATTACATTACTTATCTATGAAAGAACAAGTTCAAGTTGTATTCATATAATTTGTATTTAGAAACGAAATTTCTTTAGAATGGATAACAAGCATTATGATCCCTAAAAGTTCTGAAGTACATTATACACCACTGGTATTACCAATAAGACTTATAACAAGAGATAGAATGACAGGCTAATCTTAAATTTGCTCATTATGGGCTGCTTCTCTTTTCTTTTCATTTACAGAAATTTTGAAATGGTATGAATGTCCTACATTATGCGTTTGCTCCATTAAAAACGAGGTCAATTTTGTTTGAATAGGAAATCATTGTATTGTACATTTGGCCATCATAGAACTCGTGAAATTTCTCTTCTCGCTTAGCTTAGTACACATGAACAGTACTTCAATACATATTAATACACATAAACCATATTACGAAGCAAATATTATATCAATTGACAATTTAGCCCAGCTTCAATCTGCAATGTTTTCCAAGTTATATAAAAAAGGCTTTTGGCACTAAACTTTGGTTTCAAAATACAAGGAACACCTGGTGTGTCATTACAGAATTCTGTATTTAGTTATAAAAAATACACATAAAGGAAGTATGGAAACCTCCATAGTAAATGACAATGAACTTGTCCATTACATAATTAAATCACCTTTTTTTTCCTCCAAACCATCATATTAGCCTTCAATGTAACCCAAAGAAAAATAAAGTGGAAGTATCGTATGCTACTTCAGCTAAACAAACTAAGTTTGTCCTGTGCTACTTTCACAATTTTATTACAAAAATTAACACCCTAAAATAGAAATATACCCTGTATTGCATCTAAAAACAGTTCCCTGATAAAAGTCATGAAGAATGGACAAATTATTTTTTTTGTATTTGCTTTGATTAATCCTATAGCCTGAGATTTCACACATTTCTACTCAAGTAGACACAAGAACAAAATAGCCATATCTGTGCATTTAGTTTGCAAAATCAGTTTCCTAATAAAATTCAAGAAGAAGGTGATGTTATTTTTTTCTATATTTGCTTCAATCATGCATAGAATAGCCTGAGTTATAAAAAAAAAACTCAGATAAAGGGTGAATGTTTCACATGAAACTGTTTCTCTTCTTTGGTTGCTATAAGTTGGGCCAAATATGCATTTAAAGTAGCTGCTGCATAAGCTTAGTGTTTGCTTGAATCTATATGAATATAGGCAATACAGATTCAAGCAAAAGGCTAGCACAAGCTAATTATACATTCTATATGCATATATGACCCATTGCCTGTTTGTTAGGATATCTGGTGAACTCAATAGGTTACATATATGAGGAGTGCCTAAATATTGCCTGAATATGGACTGTCCCTTACAGAGTATCCGTGGAAGGGTCGCAAGTCGTCTAGTAAGCGACACTCCCTTTACGGCCTTTCCTCTGACTCCCCCCTCCCCCAGAACCTCCAACCCCCTTCTTCCTGGGAAAAGAAGATTCCTCATCTGCTGTTCCTTCTCCATCGCTCCTCTCCATCCTCTCCTCCTCGTCTTCCTGCTCATTGTCATAGCGATCGGTGGGCGAGTCCACCTGGCCCAGTGGTTCAGGTCTTTGGGAGCTTGAAAAGTGGGACAGAGGTGCTCTACCCCTAGATGATGCATTCTGGTCCTCGTTCTCTGTTCGCAGTGGAGCTAATTTCTTGCCTTTCCTCTTATCTTTCCTGGCGGGGCTGCAATAAACAAGATTCCAGGGTTGCCAACCTGAATCCAAACATTTCAGTATTCTTCAGGCTGAAAATCAGTATATTGCTGGAAATATCAGTATTTTCAAGTAAAGACAATAAAACAACCCATGAACTAGAACTTATGAAATCAGTATTTTGTATGAAACCTTCAGTATTCTTCTCAAATTTCAGTATATAATACTGAAAATCAGTACTACTTGGCAGCTCTGAGATTCAAAGAGAGATCTTATCTATAGCTCAACATTCAGAGCAACTCTTAGGAAACAGTCTTGTCTTTGGGTTTCAGAGAGCTTGTTTCTTTGAAAACTTTCTACAGTCAGTGTTTCTATACATGTATTGAAACACATTTCAGAGAGCTTGAAACATTTCAATACGTGATTCTGTGATGTCACACCTATCAAATCTCATTTGTGATTCTGGCTGATAACGCATTTCATAACGCAGTCACATTTTACTGCGTTACAAAAGGCTATATTAACAAACATATAGCCCTAATCACGTTTTGAAACGCTGGTTTGACTGTGGTGTGAACATGCATGGCTGTACCTACCTGTCTGCCTTAAGCTTGGTCTCCCCCAGCCTCCCCAGGAGGGCCTCCTGCACCTTCTTCTCCAGAGCCCGTCTTGCCTGGCCCCTGCTCAAGACTCTGCAAGATTTTCAGGAAGAGGTGTCTGTGTGTCACATCAATGCACATCAAAACAGTGGGTGTGTGTGTGTGTGGGAGGGGGTGTGTGGGTATGTCACATGAACGGATGTGTGTGTGTTTGAGGGGGTGTTTGTCACATGAATGTTCATCAAGAGAGTGTGTGTGTGTGTGTGTGTGTGGGAGGGGGGGGGGTTGTCACAAGGATGCACATCAATACAGTGTGTGTGTGTGTGTGTGGGGGGGGGGGGTGCATGAGGTATGGTGGGGACAGCGTGAGCACACAACAGCCATCCATTTACCCAGGTCAAATGTTAGTATCGGTATTAAAAAACACAACATACCAACAAATACAAAAAATTAAAATTAAAATGCGAAATTCATATTTTTCATTTTAAGTTATCAGATTAAAACAAAAGAATCCGAGTGTGGAGCATATCACACAACAGCAAAATAAATTGAATTATCAAAATTTAAAAAGAAAGTGAAATACAGTGAAGCAAATATTTGTTAGGGGAGAATATGGTGCAGGGCATTAAAGATTATTTACAGGGAAAGTTTAAGAGAACAGTTCAGCACAAATCAGCATCAAAAGAATTATACAGTGGTTTGGAGGCAATGAGAAAGAAGAAAAAAATGAATGAATTAATTGCATGCAATATTGGTGGGCCGCAAGATTATGGTATTCAGCTATTATGCTTAATGAACTCATGCTGTTAAGACTTTTTAAATAACAATGCTAGGATACTAACATAAAATACAGAATAAAAGCAATGTATTGAGTAAGAGTTGTCTTAGAATTGCATGTTACATCTCGATCATCATGATTTTGTAAAAACAAACAAATGCCACTATGAGCCCATGAAACTGAAGCAATCATTTGCTTCATCAAGCTCACACCAAAACAAAACAAAATTGAACAATTAACTTCATCATCATAATCGTCCTCCACCTTCTTTTGATCTACACCATCATCATTAACATCATTGACATTTTGACTATCATCATCATCATCATCATCATCATCATCATCATCATCATCATTGTTATTATCCCTGTAATCACCATCACCATAACCCTCCTCCTTTTCCTCCTCTCTCTCCTCTTCATTATCCCAATCACCATAATCCTCCTCCTCACTATCACCATCCCCATCATTATGATCCTGCTCCTCATCATCAGCATGCACTCACCCATTGTTACTCTTGGCCGGTGACCCGTCCGACTCCTCCTCATCCTTCTCCACCTTCTCGTAGAGCTTGGTCAGCATCTCATTGACCTGGTCATGGGACTTGGTCGGGAAGAGGAGGTGCAGGACGCTGACCAGCTCTGTCCGCTCGTACTTGCCCACCTTGACCAGCGCAGAAAGGAACTCTAGCTCCTAAAGCAATAGAGGGAGACAATTAAAGAAATTATCTGTCTGTCTTCTGTTCTGAACAGGCCTCAAGGCCATCTTTACTCAAGGCCAGCTCTGCTCAATGTCATCGTCATCATCATCATCATCATCATTATCTTCATCATCATTTTACACATCACAATGAGTGTGTTAAGATTCAAAGTTCAATTTTATTTCCATAAGTCATACAGGAATCTTGAATCTTAAATTCTGAAGTTAAAATTTGTCATTACACATTATTTGTTTAAAATCCTTTTTAATAGTTTGACGTGATACCCTCTTTGTGCTTTACAGTAGGTACAATTCATGTGACTAGATGCATTTAAAATGTACAAACTTTTCAATAGAATGTAAATTCTCTGAGTAAGATTGCATAGAATGAATGAGATCACTGAAATCTTCATAGTAATATGCAAATTTTACCTGTTCTTGTTGATCTTTTAATCGGGTGACTTCTGATTGTCTTCTGATTTCTTCCATGGATTGTGCAATCTCTATCTCCAGTTTGTTCCTGTTAGAAGAAGGGGAACATGTATATGGTAACATATTCAGCCCGTTCACAGGTACAATCTATGTGCAAAATAAGGGCAACATTTGCAGCAATTTTGCCGCATCGCATGTGAGTCACTCAAGTAATGAGGAATCTGCTTCCTCCTTTTTGACAGCTATTTTGCGAAACGAGACCTAGTAATGACACTGCAATATTGCGGTAAGCGACTCTTACCAAATGAATCTGCAAAATAGCCATAAATGTTGCAGCTTGTACAGCTCTGGCATCTGATTTTCTCATCGCAATTCTCGTATTACTTAGCAGAACATGCCACCATGGCAAACTCGCTCTCGCTTAGGATGTGGAGAGAGTTCACTGTTTCCAAAATACTGCAATAGCTTTTTCAATCTATATGAACATCATATAAACTATATCTCTTCAATCTAATGATATAAATCAATCAAATACCCACCTGAATTCCTCCATCTGAACCATGTGTTTGTGTTTGAGGGCAACCTTCTTGAGTCTAGCGGCCGTTCCGCTCTTCTCTCTCTCCATCAAGGCCTTCATCTCTTCGGCCTGCCGCAGGGCGAGCACCTTTTCTCTCTCCGCTGCCTTCTCCTTGAGACGTCTCTTTGTCTCTGCCTCAGACTTGGCTCGTTGTTTCTTCATCTTCTGCTCCACTGCCTCCATTTGCTATGGGCCAAAATCAAACATGGAAGGAACAACATTATATAGTCCTCTATAAGCCTTTTTTATGTTTTCAAAACGTTCTCCCATAATGTGTAGTAACGAGTTTATGACATTCACCTACATCTAGTGATTCAGTTTCAATGGATGGAACGCACTCTGAAGTTATTAGTTGTTGCTACTCAGACAAACCTCGGACAAGCTTTGGGGTTACCATTGGTAACGTATTGTTCAAACAACGTGAATACATAAGGAAAATGGTGTATTCTGATTGACTTGTTTCGCACTGACTTCATCTTAATAAATACTGAATGACCAGCTGAAAGGGATCACGCAGTCACTGGAATGGTCTTTATTGTGAATTTATCTTTTCAATTGATATATGTTCTATTTTTGATGTGGCATAAACAAATCCAGAAGAACAGGTTGTTTTGTTTTCACTAAATTTGACTTACTGACTGCAAAAGCACCTTACTTTCAATATTCACAGTTTCATCTAAAGGCTTCCTTTGAATAAGGATTTCCTGAACAAAAACAAAATAACTCACTAATGAAACCTATAGCGCCAATCCAAAACAAGGCATTAGCAATATTGTGTCTCGCCCACTTGCGAAAATAACCAGAAGTATCGCGATCTCCGTTGCTACGCAAAAGAATTGTATAACGTATGACCTCAAATGACCTTTGACCTTATCCTGTGACCTCCAACAGCACCATAACATGAAGGTACCCCCAGTGCATCTATGACCCAAGTTAGGTTGTAATCCAAGCAACCTATGTGAAGTTATTTGTCAAAAGAGAGTCTTGCAGGTAAACTTTAACGTATGACCTCAAATGACCTTTGACCTTATCCTGTGACCTCCAATGGTACCATAACATGAAGGTACCCCCAGTGCATCTATGACCCAAGTTAGGTTGTAATCCAAGCAACCCATGTGAAGTTATTTGTCAAAAGAGAGTCTTGCAGGTAAACTTTAACGTATGACCTCAAATGACCTTTGACCTTATCCTGTGACCTCCAACGGTACCATAACATGAAGGTACCCCCAGTGCATCTATGACCCAAGTTAGGTTGTAATCCAAGCAACCCATGTTAAGTTATTTGTCAAAAGAGAGTCTTGCAGGTAAACTTTAACGTATGACCTCAAATGACCTTTGACCTTATCCTGTGACCTCCAACGGTACCATAACATGAAGGTACCCCCAGTGCATCTATGACCCAAGTTAGGTTGTAATCCAAGCAACCCATGTGAAGTTATTTGTCAAAAGAGAGTCTTGCAGGTAAACTTTAACGTATGACCTCAAATGACCTTTGACCTTATCCTGTGACCTCCAACGGTACCATAACATGAAGGTACCCCCAGTGCATCTATGACCCAAGTTAGGTTGTAATCCAAGCAACCCATGTTAAGTTATTTGTCAAAAGAGAGTCTTGCAGGTAAACTTTAACGTATGACCTCAAATGACCTTTGACCTTATCCTGTGACCTCCAACGGTACCATAACATGAAGGTACCCCCAGTGCATCTATGACCCAAGTTAGGTTGTAATCCAAGCAACCCATGTGAAGTTATTTGTCAAAAGAGAGTCTTGCAGGTAAACTTTAACATAGAAAAAGAGAGTCTTGCACATACTCTTTAATATATGACCTCAAATGACCTTTGACATCATCACATGACCTCTGACAACACCATAACATGAAGATACCCCTAGTGCTTCTATCAACCAAGTGCGGCTGCCATTGCTGTAACAGTTGCCAAGTTATGGATCATAAGAGAGTCTTGCAGGTAAACTTTAACATTTGTGACGGACGACGGACGACGGACGACGGACGGACGACGGACGGACGACGGACGGACGACGGACGGACGACGGACGGACGACGGACGGACGCCATTTGGATCCCTTAGTCTCGCCTTCACCTCCGGTCGGCGAGACAAAAAGATGAGATCAATGTTTATACCTTTTGGTGCGCCTCTATGACCTTCTTGCACTGAACATTCTACATGACGATTGTTCTTCATGATTGCAATAAGGACGTTATATACGCTGCATGTCATTACTGTCACTCACTAATAAACACTACAAAGCCCACTTTGTCAGGCAGTATGAGTAGTTAAATAATGCTACCACTGCATATAGAGATAATTGAATAATGCTATTGCTACAGATAGAGATGTGTGTACCTTTTGGTGGGTTTCCAAGACCTTCTTGCACTGAGCATTCTTCATGATGCCTGTTTCCGTCAGCTCATCCAGCATGTTCATCTTCAGTTGCAGAAGGGCTCTATGGTGTTCCTCAATAGTTGCAATCTAAGAAAGTGCAAACATACAAATAAAAAAACATCAGTCTTAGCACCTCAAAGGTTTAAATTTGAAAATAATCTTTCAACTTTTGTGTATGTATTGAAATTAAGTATCTAGTATTTGGTATTTGGTATGAAGTAACTCTTGTAATCTTTAGTCATTACATTGTTCTCAAAGTTTGATTTATTTACTAGCTATTTAGATGAAACTAATATACCCAGATAAAAGGTATTTTATATGGGTCCGTGATAGCTACCTCAAGATATTTGTCATTGCACTTTTTTTTTTCAATTGAGGCCAGTTTCAAACTAGAGCTTTTAGTTATTATTTTGAACCAAATAGAACTCGCAAAGTATTCAAGTCTGAATGCTACATCTTTATTGCATTATAAATCTTCAATATTAATCAAAATGATACATTAACCGACTTGTGATCTGTTGATGAATCAAATTGACATATTCATGAAAAATTCTTAAGCCTAGTGAGTTACTTGAGTGCATTCAGCTCCATTTATCAACTACTGAGGCTAGAAAGGGTTTGTGAATATGGCCTCTTGGCCCTGTCTCATAACATTTTTTTGATTAATCGCAATTATACTTGCCATCAATATCAATCAGCCTCTGTACATTTCAGATAGGGGATTGGACTTGCAATCAATTCAGATAAAGCGCAACTCTTTATTAGGTGTATCTGGGGAACTATATGAAGAGTTCATTTGCAAAAGGCCCTAAATCCATTTTAGCTAATTCTGAATAAATCAAGGTTTCATATATCACAAACTCATTCATGTGTATACAAACATGAATTTCATTTCAATTGTTTGGAAACTTCCTGAAAAATGTTTGAGTTCAGATTAGAGTCAGTTTGATGCACATGGTGGATGTCTATTCAGCAATGTTAAAACAATGCAAATTGATCAAAAATTGGATTTAGGGCCTTTTGCGTGCAAGCTCTTTGGAAGTTGCTCACCTCCCTGGCTTTCTCCATCTGGAGCTGAGCCATGATGGCTCCAAGGCGGTCCTCCTGCTCCTTCAGAGCATGAGCTCTCTCATGCAGCATCTCCACTCTCACCTGGAGACGGGGTCAACCACATCAAAATAGTTTAATTTGTATTCTTACCAAAACAGGAGACTAGAGTTTTGATTTGTTCCTTTTTATCTATTTCCAACAACTTGCATTACGGATAAAACACAA
This sequence comes from Arbacia lixula, assembly GCA_963669155.1. Classification (NCBI taxonomy): domain Eukaryota; kingdom Metazoa; phylum Echinodermata; class Echinoidea; order Arbacioida; family Arbaciidae; genus Arbacia; species Arbacia lixula. The sequence goes on from OZ022584.1 coordinate 21,885,264, forward strand.
TATTGATAAAAAAAAAAAACCCACCATCCATTAAGAATACATTAAACAAGAAGATACAATTAGACATTACTCAATCTCTGCCAGACTCCATACTACCCTATGGGAATGGAGTGCATTACAGTGCAAAAAAATCTTCTTCCTCTTCTTTCCCAGAGAGACAGCACACTCTTAACAAATTGATTGTTTATGGAGAGGTAAAGCCTATCTCTCATTTCAACAGACTTCTAGTTCACTAAATGATCTCTATCACTCTTGCTCTCCATCCTGCTAACTTACCGCCTCCATCTCTTCTTCCACCTTATCCCTGTTTGCGTCCTCCTCCGTCATCATGGCGATGCGTTCCTCCGAGTGCTTCTGCATCATCTCCTTCAGGTCTGAGCTAGGCTCCTCCTCCTCATCACCATCACTCCCATCTCGCCTCTTCTCTCTCAGCTTACGCTGGGTGGGGTAACAAAGCGCAAAGTGATAGAAGCCATCAGAATTGTGAGCAAGCGGGTTGCTTCATGATATTCTTGGAAACAAAACATTCCAGCATCATCTTCTCCCTATCCATCGCTATATAGGATAAGCCCCTCTCTCTTCCTATCTTCCCTCCATCTCCCCTGTCCTCCTCAACCGTAGCTGTCCTACCACCCCCTCCCTTACACCCTCCCACTCTCCATCTCTCCCTCTCTCTCTCTCTCACTCTCTCTATCTCTCTCTCCCTCCCTCCCTCCCTCCCTCCCTCCCTCCCTCCCTCCTCCCTCTCTCCCTCCCTCCCTCCCTCCTCCCTCTCTCCCTCCCTCCATCCTTCCTTCCCTCCCACCTCCTTCCACCCTCCCTTCTACCTCCCACACCCCTCCCACCCTCATTCCCTAATCCCTACCTTTGCCTCCTGTTCCTGCTTCCTCGCCAGTCTCTCCATCTGCCTGTTCTTCCTGGCAGCCATTTTCTCCTCCAAGAGGCGTCGCTGCCTCAGCTTGCTCAGCGCCAGGCTGTTCTCCATGGCAACAAGATGCTGCTCGTGTTCTGCAAGGATGCGTCGCCGCTCCTCCTCAGACATGGCAACCTGGGAGGCCATCAGACGGCTGGAAGGAGACACAGCAGATGACAACAAAACATCTTAGCATGTTGGAAACATTATCTTGCAATATCACATCATCTTACATGCTCTTTTTCCATTCTCCTCTTTCATCCTTTTGTATAATGTCTCCAATCCATTTTCTAACCATTACCATTAATCTATTCCTTTCCAATCAATTGCAGCCAGTATGGTAAGATCTGATCCACATTGCTTTATTTCACGCTCATTAATATGCCCACTGTTCTCTCTCTCTCTTTCCTTCTCACTTTGTTTCTTTCTTTTTATTTCTATCTCTCAGTATTTTCTCTCTATACATCTCTTTCTTGTTCCATTTTTCAGACCCCCCCCCTTCTCTTTCTCTCATTGTCTGTCTATTTATATGTATAGACAAACAAATTATGTGTATATCTTACATAAATCTGAATGCAGGTGTATGGCTGTGTTAGTGACATAACCCTAAAACTAAGAAATGAGCCAGACTCGATCTCTGTCTCTTCTTAGATTATTTCCTCATCCAGGGCTGCCAACCTTTGAAAGTCAAAATTCATATTCCGCACCTCCAAAATTCGTATTTTGCCATCAAAATTCGTATTTTTAATGATGAAGGTAGTAAGTCTAAGCCTGTGACTAAACAAATACACTGTATTATCCGATTAGTTCTACTCACTGGCCAACTGCCACTGACAGCTGATCAGCAGCTAGCTAGCAGTGTGTAGCACTACTGCTAGTACAGTGCATCACAGTACAGTGCGCCACCACACTGACCCTAAGTCTAGCTTTCCTTCCCCAGAGTTTAGGGGGAAAACTTAGCTAGTGGTAGGGGTTACAAAATCGTAAATTTTCGATCTTTTTTTTCCCCAAATGATATGAAAATGTTCTTAAAACAACCTGAATATCATTAAAATGCACCATAAACGATATTCTAGTGTCCAACACTTACATTCCAGGTCTCAGTTTCTTCCTATCTTGCAGTGATTTGAGGCAGATTTCGCCGTTTTTTCAGCTCTCCATCTTTAGCCTGGCTTAGTTCATTATTTCAAAAGGGTGCTAAATATCTGTGTTGTGAGGGACAGGTGTGCGGAATTTGAACATAAGCATAGCTTGGGAGCTTGCCTCCCCAGAGTTCTGGGGGAACTCGGCTAGCGGTAGGGGCTCAAAAATCATAAATTTTCGGGTTTTTTTCTTTTTCCAAATGTGATGAAAATGTTATTAAAACAACCTGACTACGATTTCAATGCACTATAAATGATATTCTAGTGATATACACATATATTCCAGGTTTCAGTTTCTTCATATCTTGCAGTAATTTGAGGTGAATTTCTCCACCTTTTTAGCCTGGAAAGGCTGGCCTGGTTCATTTGTTCATTAGGGTACAAGTATCTATGTTGTGAGGGACCAACTAGTGTGTGCTGAATGTACATGTATTGCCATTGGAATGAGTGTCGTGAATGCAGTCGGCAATCAGGTGTTACAGAAAGAGCTACGTGATTGGCTGAATTATTCTACGATGCTTATAGGGGTAGTTTATTAATGCTAACCATAACATTTTACTTTACAAATATATAATTATTCTTCTGAATGATTACAATGGTTATTATATGCCACATTATCGCTCATAAAGAGGCTACTTCTATCCTTTTTGTGAGTTATTTTATTTTTGCCGTGAAATCGTACTTTTACGATGCGCTTTCGTACTTTCGTATTCTCTTCCGATTTTCGTAACAAATACGATTTTTTCGTAACGGTTGGCAGCTCTGCTCATCCATCAGACATTTCTTTTACCATACTTACCCAACCATCTTCTCTTCATGCTCTCTGATCTGTTCTCTCTCATCTTTTTCCTCCTGTTTTCTCAGAACCAATTCCTTCCTCTGCTTTGCCAACCGTTTCTACATCAAACAAAAATTAAAAAATGCATATTAGTAAAATATATCAAACATTATCATACACAACTATTTCCACTTTAAAAACAAAGACTCATGTTGAATAATTTTTTAATATGTAATATATACAAATACACTTCCTATTTCACAAACACTTTATGAAACATTTAAATTTTGAGATATTCATGAACAATATTTAAGAGCTATATAACAAAAGCATAATTAAACTCATAACATAATTACTCAAATAAAGTTTTTCAACAATATGAATGTATTACTTTTTTTTTAGATTAAGGAAGCTCTTGTAGCTCTACTTTCACTTATTACCTATGCATCAGGGTCCAGAACTTAGAGCAATTTGATTGGCAGGCAGTCAATAAACATGCCTCATCCTAAGCTATGTTAGCTTCATCTGGTTGGATATAATCATCTTCTATACTCAGAGAGCAGCTCTAACCTGACAATAGTACTACCGGGCCCCATTGCATAAAACTTACTTGGCTACCAATCGCAACTTCCATGGAAACCTTGAATTTGTTTGGCTGTCGGATGATTTTACCAAGGTAGTTACGGTTGATGGCAGATAGAGTTACCATTAATGGTAAGTTTTATGCAACAGGGCCCTGGATGGTAAGATAAGCCTACTTTGAGAGCCTTTTCTTGTTTCTGTTTCTGTTCTTCTCTCTGCTCCATCAGCTCCTCCACATCTCTCTCATGCTGTTCAATGATCTCTGCTGCTCGCTTCTCAGTCAGACCTGCAAAACAAGGAAAGTGCATATGCTGTCAACCTACTGACACCATTTCAAATCTGGTGGTATATAGTGTTGTTCTTCACTCCGTTGGTCACCGTTAGATTTTCCAACTTTGTGCACCCTGGTCTACTTAGGGTATCAAAATTTGCCATGGAAGTGCAATACCCAAAGGGATGTGGCATAGTCTGCTGTCTATTGTCGGAACAGCAGATTGTGTGGGGGTCATGCTGCTTAGTAACTGCGTGGGAAAAAGCCAGCCCACATACACTTGGGCTCAGTAAAGAAGTAAGAAAATAAATCTATATGTATTTTATTTGCTACTGTAATGGAGAATATTACCCTTTAATTTGATCAATAAGATGTGTGCTTCAGATTCAGTTTTGTTCAGTATGTTAATTTGTATTTGTTTTTAAAAATAGTCAAAATAAATCAGTATAAATGAATGAAGAAAGTTATGATATGTAAGGACGAATCATATTACCTTTGTTTTGGAGATCAGTGTGAACCTTCTTCCTGATGTCAGCGATCTGACCTTTGACCTTGGCGGCCATCTCATCTCGAAGAGTCTCCAGTTCCTGCCGAGACTCCTCATCGACCTCAGTCTCGATGTCGGCCAGCTCACCACGATGGGATGACAGGAGGCTGGACTTGGCCTCAAAGTACTCCTCAGGATCTGTGGCAAGGGAGGTCAAAGGTTACCATCGCGCAAACCTGTATGAGCAAACACTTGCCCCATAAGACGACTTCTATCTCTTGATAAAGTGCATATTACAAGGAAAGTATCTATAAGCAACAAAATTGTGACGTTCTCCGCCAAGTGGAAAACAGCATAACAATGCTGAACCACCTTTTCTGAGAACATTAAATTTTAAGTAACGTATGTCTGCATGTTTTCCCACACTTCACAAGAAATCATAGCTGACACTAAAAACAGACACTGATGTTATCTCATATGCTACATCATGATAAACTATAATCAGTACCGAGGCGATACAATCCCTTACCTCATCAAATTCAATCTCATTGATGTAAGTAAAGAATAATATGAATCAATAATTTTTCTACCAAGAATTATTGGAACATGGATGTACTTACCCAGATCGCCACTTTCAACTTTTGATTTCTTCTCCTTTTCAAATTCAGCGAGCTCCTGTTTTTGTTCTTTTTCCTATAAAGAAACAATTTCAAAGAAGAAAGCATATCTCAGTTCCATGCACATCTCATAGCAATTCACATCATAGCTTAATAAAGCACAATTTTATTTTTCATTTGATATACCCTCAAAGAATTTAAAATGGCAAGTCCGGTTCTTGAACATATTTAGGACTTTATAGACAAGTTTCTAGGAAGATTTTACACTAGAAAATTAATTCATTATCAGAGAAATTAAATCAAAACATCTGTTTAAGTTTTATTTTCAGAGGAGGCATGTCTTTCTCTCTCACTTGTTCTCCCACTGACCATGCGCAATACGGCTTCTGAATGGGCCCACACCATTATCATATAAATGATTTAGACACTAATAGAAATATATATATTTTATAATGAAAGATAGTGAACGAATCCCAACCTTTTTCAGCATGCGTTTCTTCTTCCTGTCGCTCAGCTTCTTGTGTAGAGCCTCCTCCTGCTTGCTTCGCTCCTTCTCGTAGTTCTCCTTGACAGCTCGGACCTCCTTCATCAGCTTCTCCGTCTGGGCCTGGACCTCGGCCGGACTTAGCTGTTCGCTGCTCTCCAGGTCACCCACTGCTGTCATGGTCTGGTGCGCCATGGTGTTCAGCAGCGAACTGTGGTGCTCTGCTTGCGATTCCTGCACAGATTTGATGACAAAATGTACTGAACATCTATACTAGGAAATAATGAATATTTTCAGATGAAAAACCCTGCTGTTACATGTAATAGATTTATTTTCAAATAATTTGAAAAAAATAAAAATAAAAAAAAGTAATGAAAGGGTGTGCAAGAAAATCAATAATGCATATACTGTATCCTCTACACATTGGTTCTATGTTAGTTCATGAACAGGAAAAGTGTTGCCAATTTAAGTCCTTTATGTCCTTGTCTTTGTCCTTGTCATGTCTTTGTCTTTGTCCTTGTCATGTCTTTGTCCCTGTCATGTCCTTGTCTTTATCATTGTCCTTATCATGTCCTTGTCTTTGTCCTTGTCATGTCTTTGTCTTTGTCCTTGTCTTTATCATTGTCCTTATCATGTCCTTGTCCTTATCATGTCCTTGTCCTTGTCATATCTTTGTCTTTGTCCTTGTCATGTCTTTGTCTTTGTCCTTGTCATGTCTTTGTCCTTGTTATGTCTTTGTCTTTGTCCTTGTCATGTCTTTGTCTTTGTCCTTGTCCTGTCCTTGTCTTTATCGCGTCTTTGTCTTTGTCATGTCTTTGTCTTTGTCCTTGTCTTTATCATATCATTGTCCTTATCATGTCCTTGTCTTTGTCTTTGTCCTTGCCATGTCTTTGTCTTTGTCCTTGTCCTGTCGTTGTCTTTATCATTGTCATGTCTTTGTCCTTGTCTTTATCACTGTCCTTGTCATGTCCTTGTCACCCACCACGGCTACAGCGAGCAGCTTGCGTCTGGCCAGCTTCTCTTCCAGAGCCATCCTCTGTCTTGACATCTCCTCGTCCATCAGTCTTTCCACCGTCGCTAGGCGTGACTGGTGCTCAGACAACATCGCCCTCGCCTGGTCCTCATCAAGCTTGCCCCCCAGGATGGCCTGGTCTAGCGTCGTCTGCTGCAGGGCTTTGACTGTGATTCGCTTTTTGGTGGCATACTCCTGGATAGTGGGATAACGAAGAAACTTGATGAGAAATAGTACCTACTACTTACTTCTGCCCTTCTCTGACAAAAGGAAGCAAGTGCAAAATCTGGACAAGAAATGTTCATCTTGCTGTGAAATATTCAATCTAACATGATGTGGTGTTGCACTGATGCCAATGCAAGTGACAGACACATTTTGCTCAATTACAATAAAAGTCTATTTTGTTAGTTGCTTCCTTTTGTCAGAGTAGGGCAGACTAGGACTCCTACTATTGCTACTACATCATTACTACTTCTACTACATGTACTGTAAAACAAGAAAGATTACTAACACTTACACTACTGGTACTCCTTCTTTATTCCAACAAACATGAATGCCACACTAAGTTTATGTCTGCGGAGATCAACTGTGTGTCTGTGAAAACGACATCCCACGAATATGTTGTAGGTGTGCTGTGCCACATAAAAATAATTGCCGGTCTTACAATACTTGCCACAAATCTAAATAAACAAACAAAAAAATGAATACAAAGTGGCTTGATCATAAGAATCTGGTTATTCATATCCCACCTTTCTTAACTTCTCTTGCTCTTCGTCTTGCTTGAGTCTCAGAAGCTGAGACATGCTGGCTACCTCCGCTGCCTGCCCCTTCTTCAATAGCTCCAACACCTCCTTCAGATCCTGCAACATCATATTGGAATATGTTATTCTATATGTTTGTTTCATTTCATCACTTTACTTGTGTACTAAAATCAAACTGTTATTGTATGTCAACTGAACAATTGTTACCATTTCATTGTTTTTAATGTCATATGAATCATTTCTTGAATTGATTAAATTGAATCAAGTATTTATTGATCAATGTTTATTGCCACTTCAATCCAATTCTGCCTTCATTTTAACACAAAATGAAAAATTTTCATGAACAATGAATTCCAGGTATCACCAGAAAGCCGATGGCTTTTAAAGTGTGATAATAAATCAATACATCTTCATTTCATTTATTTTTCTCTGCAAGCTTTACATTTAATATAACACTGATAAAGAAAAACATAATGACAGAAAAATATTTTAAAAATACATCATGATATAGGTCAACATATAATTTAAGATATCTTTTGTAGCTTCACCTCTTTGTTCAGGCTCCTGGCTTGGGCAGCTTTCAGCCGCAGCTCAGCATCATGCTTCTTCTTCAGCATGATCAACTTGCCCTACAGTAAAAATGAAGCAATAATGTTTTATCTGATTGTAAAACCAAATATTTGTAGTATTTTCACTCAAAGAAAACATATTTTTCTTTCTACAGAGAAAAGGACCCATCCTTTTCCTTCCCCTTCACCGCCACTTTCCTCTCCTCCCATTCCTCATTTTCTTCCTCCTTCTTCTCACTTTTTGTTTTTTTGTACGCATTTTCTTTCTTCCTCCTCTTTCCCTGTGTTCAATCTCCTCCCTCCTCTAATTCCTCCTTCTAACCCACTGTCCCATCTAATCTTGCTCTCCCACCCGTCCTCCTCCACTTCTCCTCCTCCCCACTCCACTCCTCCTCACTTCTATCCTCCTTCTCCCGTCCTCCCCTCCTTCCCACTCAACTTCTCTACTCCCCACCTTCTCACCCGCTGCCCTTTTCAACTTGTTATATCTCCCTCCCTATCCACCCTCTCCCTCCCTCTTCCTCCCATCTTCCTCCTGCTTGCCTCCTCCTCCTTCTCACACCATGTCCCTACTCACATTGCCCTCCCTCCCCCCTCCCTCCCTCCCCCTCCCCATCCCCCTCTCTATCCCCCTTCCTCTCTCTCTCTACCCCTCTTCCTCTTCCTCTTCCTCCCCCTCAACCTCCTCCTTTGCTCCCGCCACTCCTCACCTTGTTCTCCCTGCTGAGCTGTTTGATCAGTTCTCTGCTGTCATGGCGATACTCATCATCCAGCCTCTTGATGCTATCCTGGGCTCCTCGTTTGTACTTCTTAGAGAGCTTGGCGAACAAGTCCCTTGGAAGGTGCTCTCTCTGACCCCAAGAGCTGAGGAGCATCATAAACATCTCCATCATTGCGGAGATTCGCTGCTCCTCCAGCTCAATATCAGTAGTGATGGTTCCTATGATGTCCAGGCTACAATCAAGACAGCAAACAAAGTATACTCATTTCTTATCATGCAGTTCAAAATGTGTTTATTGTGCAGGATTGTAAAATGGTATCTTGTATAAGGACCAAGTGTATCTAGACATTTCACATGCCAAACAGAATAAACGACATGTATATTCTAACCATTGTGAATAATACTGATTGATGCAGTTGTATTTCGTTCAGTTATTGCATTCAGTAATCTACACGTTAAAGAAAATGTAAGATTGTTAAATATTTGGGAATCACTTATTTCAGTAAACAAAAGAGTTGAGAGCAAAAATATGACTTATAACTTCCTTATCCTTTGACAGATTTTTCGTCAATCTATCACTGATATGTATTTATTCTATCAAAGCCAACTTATCTCCAGAGTGGACTTTTCATTTAACCCATGAGCTTTGGAAGCATTCCCACGATAATATTGCAAAAAAACACATTAAAAAAATTCCTGCTACTTACTTCTCAAAATCCAGAACCTTCTTTGTCTTGTCTTTCTGCATGAGAATGATGATGATGCTCTCGTTGGCGGTAACGGAGCTGGCAGGGAAGAGGGACACAAAACACATTGTTAGCTCATACAAATCTAATGCAATAATAATATGATTTTAACATTATTAATAATCAGCTGAAAAACGTAATGTGGTAGGGACAAATTGAAAAAGCATAGTTATGTTTCCACAAATTTATCCATTATATCATCAGGTTGAATATATCAATGTAACAAAAATTGATAAAGCATTACAAAAATGCAAAGCGCTATGTGCTGGACTACCAGACCATAAGTATGTACACGTCAAAAAATTTGGCAGAAAAACTGATAGTGCTGTGTACAGTGATATTTTTTTAGTTATTTGCAATATTGAGAATTGCAAGTATTTACAAGAAGGGGCCCTAGAAGATGAGGTCTGTCTGGCTAGCTACCTGTATTCCTCCACCATGTCCAGTCCTGTCCTGCCAGCCCTGGGGTTAATGATCAGGCCCCTCTCCGTGACGTTCCTCGCTATCGTCCCCTCAGGTTGCACCAGGCCGTAGATCCCCTTTGACGACGTCTTGGCGTATAGGAAGCAGCAGAGGACAACCAGCACGAACGCGACGAGGAGGGCGACGAAGAAGAAGAGCGCAGCGAGGCCGTGGTTATAGAGCAGACTCTGCTTGTAGGTTACAGCCTGCGTGAGGCACACACTGTCTGTCTTTGGGCCGTAGTCTAGCCCTGGGTGCTGCTTGTACAACATAGAGGGAGACAGATATAATTTAGAATATATACACACACATTCACATTTCATTGAAACAGCAAATCACTGAACATAGAAACACGGATTCTAGCTGATAAAACTGAATATTAACACATGCACTCAGGAACTGCATGAAATGTATTTTGACAATTGACAATTTAAACAATTTGTATTGTCCACTAAATTCTTGACCTATTACTATATGTACAGTTTGGATTATAGTACATTAAGAATTTCAAGACTTTCAACCTTGCAAGATATTTAATCTATTTGTACATTTCAATGTGACAATTTTGAGTTCAAACTTGAATTCTTGTAGGAAAAGGGTTAAGAGCTCATATCTCACCGCGGTGGTCTTCTCCGAGGTAGGGACGGATGACCAGGTCAGCTGTGAGTCCAGAACAATGTCCGACTCCACGTTACCATCTACGCTGGCCTGGGTCAGTCTGGCCTCGTAGGACAGAATGGCCGTCTCTCCCACTGAGATAAAAAGAGATCACACAAAATCATTTCCATTTAACCCCTTTGTCAAGCAAAGCTGATCTATGTACCTTTATGCATTGTTGTGAAATAATCAAGAAGTAGTATGCTAATGGTGAAGCAACTTTAACAGTGTTTTATCAGAGATGTGCTATCATCTTGAGCTGATGTGATGAGCAATATGAAACTTGTGAACATTCTGGTCCTGAACAGAGGTTTAACGAAAGCATTGAACTAAACCTGCATTAACTTAATAGGACGCAAAACAAATCATCTGGTGCTGGTACAAAATCATTGACTTTCATCACAGAATCACAACAGTGGGTGATTTCAAATATTCTCTGTAATTATCATGTGGACAAACTCAATATACCATAGTGATTCCCAGGAAACTTGATGATATTGAATCATTACTAATGTTTCCTTGTTGTTTGAATTCTCATCCCATAAAGTTAGTCCAGGTTTAATACAATGTTTGTGTTAAACCTGATCAGAATATGGGCCTCTCTGTTCAGTTACCAGTAGGTCTTTGTGATATTATCAAATGTTATTGTCATCAGCATCATCATCACCATCATCTTGAGCAGCATCATAACACCACCACCACTACTACCATCATTACAATCACCACCACCACCGGGCACCATCATCATTTCTACCACCACCACCAATATCCTCCTCCTTGTATTCATATAGCGGCACCTTCCAGTAAGTCGCCCGCTTCTTCCAACCCACCTTGCAAGGTCCCAGGACTGTAGGTGTATCGAGTTGCCGTTTTGGCCAATTGCCCCATTGTCACGTATGGGTCGGGAACCACTGTGTCGAAATCAATGTCAAGACCATCGACTGAGTTGTAAAAGGACACGAGGGAGGCAGGGCCCGTGGAGTAACTGGTGTGGGAGACTGTCGTAGTGAACAGCATGAACTGGTAGGTGTAATCATTCAGCACTTCAGTTCGAGACAGCTACAGATAAATAAGACACAAAAGGAGAGCAGGATCTTTAATAACTTGGCAATTCATATCATGGTAGGAAAAAACTTCAGTCTAGATTTCTTTCTGGCAATTGCTCAATCTATCTTGTTTTGATTTTAATCTTAATTAAAATCAGTGAAATAAATTTCAGGATTCAATTGTTGAATCCTGTTTACGTACATCAATCTACATCTAGTTTAATGTATTTTACCAAAAAAAAATAACTGTATCCTCAATTCTCCTTTGCTCAACTTTTAACTTTCAGACTGAAAACATTAACCATGACACATTCTTAGTATACGCTATACCTCATTTCACATCAGCTATGTAATGATAACAGTCCTTCATATACATGTACACTAAAACAGTCTAGAACATAATCATTAATTCATGCTATTACTTTGGATATTAATTGGTACATCAAATGGAAACACACAACAGTTTTTCTTAGTTCTGACTATGCTTTTCTTTTAGTGCCTTTCTTCGATTTCACTTTCTTAGGTCAATTTTTCTTTGTCTTCTCCATTTTTCTTCCTGTTCTTCAATCTATATTAGCATTTTTTCTTTCTCTTCTTCAATCTATAATAAAAAAATTTCTTTCACTTCTTTGATCTATATTAGCATTTATTCTTTTGCTTCTTCAATCTATATTAGCATCTTTTCTTTTGCTTCTTCAATCTATATTAGCCTTTTTCTTTCTCTTCTTCAATCTATACTAACATTTTTTTATTTCTCTTTTTCAATTTCAATCACTCTTCAATCTATATTAACATTTTTTCTTTCTCTTCTTCAATCTTCAATCAATCTCAATCTATTACATAACATTTTTTTAGACATATGTACTGTACATAGTTCCTGACGGTGTAAATCTTTAGAACAAGGTGAACATACTGTCCTTCCCATATATGTCCTTGCAAGAAAGGAAGACATGATTACATTCCAGTCTTGTCTAATCAGATTTCCTCCCATCATCCCTTGACATAATCTGATTACTTGGGCTTTGCTTTGGGTAATGTGCATAATACAGTTCGGTTTGGTTCACTTTCCAGCGCCATACAAACATTTCACACTCAATGTGTGTATGCTACCTGTAACATCGTACATGTACTATATGTTGCCTCTGCCTCATATAACTAGCTTTTTGAATGCATCTTAAATCTATAAGTTTATTGTTTTGTAAATGTATGACTTTTTATTGTATACAGTGCACCTTAGGGAACCAATGCTTGTCATTGAAAGGACCACACAGTTTGAATAAAAGTGAAAAATAAAAACAAATACAAGTTATTATAATTAATGGCATGTCACAATGGCACTTGCAGCATAACCTATTTATTGAATGGGAAACATACCGCTTGGACCTCTGATGTGATGGTGAGGTCAGGGAGCACAGCGGTCAGTGTGTTACCAGTGATGTGGGTCCATTGACCGTTCAGACCCATGTTGAGGGTGAAATGGACCAGGTCTCCAGGGTCACTAGCTGAGGTCTGGCTGATGGTAAAGGAGATCTAGGAAGACAAACATGCATTATAAAATACAATAAAATCCATGCATAACTACATAATGCCACAAAAAGGTCACAAATCAAGCAGTATTCAAGAACTTGACAATCCACTTGATCAAGGCCTTTTATTTCCCACAGAGTCTTCTATTTAAACTTAACAATGGGGAAGTTTCATGTACAAATGTAAAACACATGATGTTCTCAATAGTGCATGACCAGTTTACATGCCTGTCCATTCAAGAGATGGTCACTTCTTTGTTGTGTACTAGCTATATCGGTCCAGTGTCTTTACATCTTCCATAGATCTACAAGCCTCACATGGAATTCTTCATAATTTTTGCAATTCGTTATCAATGCCTGGACTATTTTCACATTAGAGGGTTTTAAATACTATCTAATTACTGTATTTGACTCCAAATATGAGATGAAGTTTTTGAGGACAACCTCCCCATGTACTTGCACATGGATATAAATGACATCACATGCAACAGCTTGGATAAAGCCAGGGTCATAACAAACCTTTAGAACCCTCTGTAAGCCATACAAAATGTTGATGCATGGAATTTGTATGTATAGATGGTGAAATAATCCACAAGTTTCAGGTAAAGGGTAAATAAAAGAAACATTAATGCTAAATATGTTACTCATTGCGGATAATTCGCTATTGATAGTCGTATGTCTCGTAATGTATGGTCAAAGGAATCTGAATAAAAAACATTATTATAACCCGCATTGCTCAAGTGGAAATGATGTGCCACATACATTTCCAAGCGCATGTATAGTTGAACTATCTACTTCTGTGGGGACTGAACTTTTAAGTAGCAATTCCATATCAGAAGAACCCTCAAATGAAAAGAATTGTTTTTGTCAAAAAATAAAACAAACAATGACAAAATGTATTTCTAATATCAAATATCATATTTCTTGTCATGATGTTTGTGACTTTTGCATAATCCTGGTAATCATAACATTGTTTCATGATCATTAGACAAAATATCTCCCATGATACAAACAATTTAACATTTACCAGAAATTGTACTCCAAAGAATACATAAGTTGCTAAGGAAATATGATATTTTGTGAAAATGCTGCAAAAATGACAAATATCTTGAGGCAAATTTCAGAACAAAAAAATATAAAAGAGAGGAAAGAAGCAAGGAATGAACAGAGTTGATAATCATTCTTGTAACTTCTATACCAATTTTAAGAGTACAAAGACAACATAAAAATATTATTTAAATTTCTTTTAAAGAACAAAAAACAGCGGTGTAAGTACTTAATACAACAAACATTACACTGATTGGCAGAGCACCCAGATGGAACTCAGCTATTTCTATCCACAGATGTCTTGCAAATTATTTATGCTGTCCCCATGGTTATACAACACAATACTCCTGTTTACTGCAATTTACAAACACGCAATGCATCAGCACTAATGAGGGTAGGGGAGAAGCCAGTTACTCGCTACAACAACAGCGCGTTATTTGGCAGTTGTCATGACAACGGATGGAAGATGCGTAATTACCCCTGGATGCAGAATTGATTGGTGTGAGGCCACTGAGGGCACGCACAGGAGAAGATTACACTCAATGATGAGAAGACGTTGATTAATGGATAGATAGTGGCTCATGACAACACAGGTCGTCTTCCCTGTCAAGCAAACCTGCCTTCCCCCTTGCACTTCAGGATACAGTAATTTATTCATATGTTCATCAAATATAACTGTAACTGTAACCCTTTACGCACCATGCATTAATGACATGGTAGCACTTTGCAGGTCTATTTTTTTTTATTAATTAAAAGAAAAAAACACAGAAAATGGAAGAAAATACTTTGCAAGAATTTCACTATTTATACTGTAATAGAGCTCAAAACTGACTTAAAAGGAAAAATATACAGATCGCTAGATTTCAAGGAAACTTCCGATGGGTCATCCAAATACAGTATATTGTATACTGCCAAATTTTAATTGAATTTCATGACTTTTGTAAATGGGCCACCCTGTCTTTATAGGGATAGTTTACCCTGAAAATAAGTTGGTTTCAAGAAAAGCAGAAACAAGAAAGAAACAAATTAGTGAAGGTTTCACGAAAATCTGACAAAGGATAAGAAAGTTATGAGCTTTTCAAATTTCCATTTTGTGACGTCATGTTCGAGGTGCTCTCCCATATATCTTGTGTACAGAATAATTCCATACATGTACATGTAACTTGCTCTTTCTGTTTTTGACAACGAAATGATATACCAGGGTATTACATAGAGGTATGTCATGTGTATGAAAATGTATTTCTGATGATGTATCAAATGCACAGATAAAAGGATGCATATTTTTTTGAGAAAATACATATTTTCAAGAAAAAAAAATTATACAATATATGGGAGAGCACCTCGAAACGTGACGTCACAAAATCGAAATTTAAAAACGACATAACTTTCTTATCCCTTGACGGATTTTCATTAAACCTCCCCTGTGTTTCTTTCATGTGTCCTGGTATTGAAACTGATTCAATTTCAGGGTGAACTATCCTTTTAAACTCTCCACTATACCCACGTCTTTAATTAAAGGTATCACCATTGCCTAGTGATAAAAACTCATGTAAAAAAAACATAGGATGATTATCCTTACTGCTCTACACTCAATATAAATACCTAATTGGAAAGAAATCTAGAAACGTTGAATTTCACCATACATTATCAAATGACCTCTGTTTTTAGAAATCAATCTACATATATACTACACTTTCATTAAATATGGGTTGCAAGTTTAACAATAATTTTACTTTGCATCAGGGGAAACATATATTTGTGTGAGCTTCTTTATTATTTCTTTTTCTCACAGGGGCTCATTTGGGAGGCTTGCTGTGGCTGAATCACCCAGAGCCCTGTTTGATTTGACAACTGTTTTGCATCATCACAATAGATATTAAAAAGCATTATATTCCACATACTAAGAATGTTGCTATATGATTGGTCAAGAGTTGATCACGTGATGAGGCGTAGTTTTTCCTATCAGATCACCTGAGAATAAAAGTTCGTTACACTCTAGGTGATAGTACTTTTTGGTTTCGCTGATCTCTTCACTCCTGACAGTCCTAATGCGTGATTAATATTTTGAGTACGCGCGAAATAAAAGTGCGTTACACTCGGACTATCACTTGACATCTTACGCGCCCTAACGCGCGTCCCAATGCGCGTCCTAATACGCGTCCTAATACGCGTCATAATGCGCGTCCTAATGCGCGTCCTAATGCGCGTCCTAACGCGTGTTCCCCATGGCAGCGGCTCGGGGTTATGGAGATAAGTAAACATTAATTTTTTACGTCAAATTGTCATTTTTGGTATAGATAGTTGGTTTCAGGTGTGGAATATAAAGCAAATAATCAACTTTTGGTTTCAAGCAATGAGACGAGCTATCACTTCCTCGGCGATCTGAATGTATACGCTATCTTTCCTCAGCTGCGCTTCGGAAAGATAGCTACATCCAGATCGCCTCGGAAGTGATAGTTCGTCCCATCACCCTCACCAACGCTGATTATTTGCTTACTAATCATATTAAGGATTGTTCAATATATTTTATGTACAATAAAATAAGAAAATGGTAGGTCATCTTTACGTGTCCTGATTCTCAATCTCCATGATCAAACCCCACCAGCCAAAAAAGAAAGAAAAGGAATTACGCAAATTACTAACAAAAATAATAGATAATAATAACAACAATGAAAACAAAGGAAACAATGTGTGTGTGTGTGGGTGTGTGTGTGTGTGGTGGGGGGGGGAGGGCACATAACATTCACTTTTACTTGTTCACCTACCTGCATCTGTAGGGTGCCATTGGCAGCATACACAACTCCCAGGTTGAGGTCAGGCAGGGTGCAGTAGCTACTGGAGCAGCTAAATGCCCCTGGTGTAGAGGGCTGGGTAAAAGTGATGAAGCTACTATCAGGAACAACTGTCATACTGTTGATGTCTACCGCCAAGGGATCGATGTCAGTGGAAGACAGTACTGGTTTCAAAGAAGAGAATTCATGATTTTATTTCAATTGCTTTTAAAGGGCTTTAAGTGACTCTTTGTCACATTTTTTTCATGTTACAGTAGATCTAGTTTATTGACAAATTTCAATTAACACACCAAAAATTAGGGAAATTGTAATAATTGGTGACCTGCAGAATTAAACCCGCAAGATATCAAGCTTTTTGTGGACTCCATGTTTACGAATGATGTCCTTAAAATTGCAGATATTTAAGGAAGAGTCATCCCATGATGCGCCACTCAGCCACATTTAAAAAAAATATTTTCCAGCCATGTCCTCTTCCGATCCAGCTAAAGTATACTGTAGGAGACTAGGACCTGATAAGACTAAAGCTGTACCTTGCTGTACGGTGTGTATGGGCCAATTTTTCCCTCTATGCACTATGGAGATTTGGACCAACAAAATTAAGAACAGATTTATAATAGTAGCTAGAAACTTGATCCCTTGTCAAAAAAACAAGATTATAAATTTGAAGTCACCATTTCATGAAATCATATCACATGCAAAGTACAATATTGTAGAAAATACCCTAAGATATCTGTACATAAAAAACACCTACAAGATGAATGTTTCATAATCTGAGTATTTTCATCACATATTATTGAACAGATATTTCTATTGCAAGCATTCCTTCTTCTGTTAAGTTCATTTGACACCAAGATTGTTTTGACACTTACAGAAGTAAAACCAATGGTTTTCAGATCGCAAAGAAATTGTACATTGAGCGATAGCATTGAGAAGCCCAGATATAGTCCTGTATGAAACCAATGTAACAGTTGGCAGAAATATTCATGAAATATTCAATAAAAATAATATATTCTTTTTAGAAGCCTTTGGGCTTCTAAAAAAATCAAAGAAAACACTGATGCCTTATTTCCTAATGACTTGGAAATGGCTTTTAAAACTCGATCTTTCCATGGTACTTACATAGGACAATAGCGACATCTGTGACATTTTCTGGAGGAAAGTCCATATCCAAAGTTAACACAGTCGCTCGATCCGGAATAAAGCTTTCCTCGTTCGCACTAAATCCGGAGTTCTGAAATGCTGTCCTCACTCCGGGACCTGCAAAGTCTATGTCACCGGTAATTACCTGCACGGTCTCATTCAATCCATGTTCAACAAACTCTGCAAAAGCTGTGATGAAGAACAATTCACCAATGTTCTCTCGCGGCGCATTCAACCGCAAGCTGAATGATATCATTATCATATCATCTTCCGTCAGATTATCTGACGAGTTTTGATTCTGGATCGTCCCGAAATCCACATCGAGATACGACGCAGCCGCAAAGGTAAAGCTCTGCCGGGTTGTTGCTAGATTATTGCCGACGAGTACAGTGACATTTTTACTTGTCTCTTCAACAAATTCTAGTGGAAACAGAAATTGGATGCTGGAGTTTGTGACGGTGATATTGCTGGCGATGGAAAGATTGAGGGACACGTCTAATGCCTCTCCTAGGAGAATCGACCCCCTTCCTACACCATCGTCATCGGAGGGGGACAGCAGAAGAGACATTTCAGGAATTGGTGAAGAGGTATTCGTGAACGTTTCATGAGAAGCTGCGTGGATGCTTAGTGGTGCAAGGAGAAGGAAGATCGTGAGAATACACTGAAGGCAGGAACCCTGTTTCCATGACTGATTCCCTGTCTCCATCTTGACACGATAATTTCTTCACTCGTTCGTGTGATGTGATTCCTGGGATGGTTCTTTTTCATGTAGTCTATGTGTTGTAGAACTTCAAATTTGTCATGATGCTCTTCAAATTTGCTCACCAAGTGACCTATTGAAAGAAAAGTAAAAATGAACAATGATCATTTGAAATACTGATTTTCCCTTTCTTTGTCCGGCTTATACTTACACTCCAGCTCAAAGGAATTGGCATGCCATAGGGAAAGGAAAGAAAGGGAAGGAGCTACAGTTTTAAACCACAGTATATTTTGTCCAGTTCAGCATTAAATATAATGCTCTTTAGGCCAAAGCACGCATGTTTCATGCTGAACTGGACAAAATATACAACTGTGGGTCCTTCCCTTTCCCTTTCCCTATGCCAATTCCTTTGTCTTTGAGCTGTACATGCATGACCGTAGCCAAATTTGATCAGATAAAATGATCAGATAAAATGGAACTTTTGCCAACTGTTCACATAATGAATAACAATCTTCACCTACTTATACATTCCACCTCATCTAATTGGTATCAACAGCAGGATTTCTGCACAGCTGATCGAGTAGGCTACCATGGCATGCATCAAGACAAGAGGCCTCAATCTGCGTTATCTGCTTTGTGTGTTAACTGTACACAATCCCATCAATTATCCTACCATAATACGCCCGCTGCATGAAGCGAGCTCCCCAGCCAAAGCGATGCGCAGCACGCAATATGAATGGCCTCCTACTACTAGTATACTCCTAGGGAACACACAAAACAATACACACACCCTCATCGAGTCGCAATGTGTACTAGTAATATTTTGGAAGTTAATTCAGCAACACAGCAAAACGCGGTGACTTACACAATGAACGGCATAATGATGAAAATGTTCAGTCCTTCATTCGTGTAACACATATGTCTTTTTTTTAATGGAAATTTGTTCTTTCCCGTAAAAATCACATTGAAATCACGTAGCCACCGTACGTACGTATCCTTAGAAACACCAAGCTTTGCACAGTCAATGACGTAAGGCAACCGATACCGGTAATTGATTGGTTGAATTCTTGCGAGCAGCTCGAGCTCCACGGACACACGTTATGCATGCACTCTATTTCTATGTATACACACACAACCTGCGAGCAGCAGCATACCTTCCTTTGTGAAGGAATAAACGAAACATCGTTATATCGAGCATTACAAGGAGCAGCAACATAAAAGTGCAGTTGATCATATTCATAGAGAGGTGAGAAATATATCTAAGCCAATACTCTATATGAAATACAACGTTTTCAGGCTTTCCCAACGTTGTTTTACTAGCTTTTTAGGACTTACAGACTTGTCGTACGTGTCCAGTTAGTTACGCCGGGTATAGCCCACTGGAAATTTGCTGTGCTCCGTCATTTACATGCATGTATACAGTATAGTCCTATGGCTATGTCACAGCTAAATTTAGACCTCTATAAGTGTTCAAAGTTTTACATTACACTAGCTTACAACTTACTTTGAAGCAGTTTTATTTCTATAAACAATTTACTGGGAGTTGTCACTATTTGATGTACAACTTGTTTATTTACAACCCTGGCAGGGCCAGCCAGGGGATGTTACACTAAGAATAAGATGTTTGTAACTAAATTATGCGCGACCGTACGCATGGCTTGTGACCTGCGCTAAAATGATATTTATTCCTGTTTTAACAAATTTGGAGTGAATTTCCTATGATCCTAATCAAATTTGGCAAATGATGCATTTTGTATTATAACTTAGATATGCTTGAAGAACAAGAATTTTATCTACAAAGAGCAGATTTCAACTTGAGCAGGTGGGAATCAAAATTATTGAGAATCTGATTTTGCATACATTACAAGAACAACTTTCACCCATCTTGGTGAAACACCCCCCAGACTAACTAGATCTTGCTTAACTGTTAGATATTAATTGCTCTGGCCGTTAGTGGGATAGTGGCGGCAACATCTATAGAAGTTCTGAACTTCTGAAGCTTTCTTGAGAAAAATATGCAGGCCTTTTTTAAAGCCTGATGTGTTATGAAAAAAAACACACCCTAGAACGTTTGTTTGCATTAAACCTTATTTCATTTCTACAGGGGCTTTTAAGTTCATTGCAGGCCAGTGCTCAATCCCTGTATCATTGTTTTCATTGTCACATCAGTAATTATTATCGCACCATATAACCATAATTTTAAAATGTAAGAAATTGTTGATCAATGAATGTTTCTGTTAGTTTAAGTAATCCTTACACCTTGAAAAAATAATCCTTTAAGCAGCTCCTCATTAGCTAAACTGGGATGGGATGTGCTGTGGCAGTAGGTGATGGTGCAGACAATATTGTTGAATAAGTAATCAGTTAAATGTACACAAAACTTCATCAGCTCACAAGTTGCTAGTTTTACTTTTAGTTTGTAAAGTCTGAGTTGAGTTTGCAATAAACCCTTTCAATCAATACTTTCCCCTTCCCTGTCGCTGGTGCAGCCACAGCTCAGACTGACCTGCTTGACCCAGGATGTCCTGCCTGGAGATCGTGTCGGTGATTCCGACCTCGGCCTGGAGGCTGGATGCTCTGGAGGTGTCTCTGGGGGTCCTGTTTGGGGTGATTGTTGGCGTGGTGCTGGCCATCATTGTCTCAAAATGCTTTGTCAAGGAGCTGGCGAAGGACAGGGTGAGCTCTCCATCTTCTTCTTTATCCTCCTCCTCCTTCTTTTTATTCTTCTTCTGAAAGTCTCTCTTGTCATACTGCTTCATCTTTTTCTTTCCCTCTTCTCCTCCTGCCCCTTCTCCTTGTTCCTGTTTCTGTTCTTTTGGCTTCTTTTTTCTTTTTCTTTCTCTTCCTCTTTTTCCTCTTCCCTATTTTTGAAAAAAGCACAAATGTATCATATTTCCTGAATAACACATTCTTTTCTTCAAAAGACCCCACACTGCAACCAATGGCATATGTTGTAAAATGGACATGTAGGTATTAAGTCAGAAATAACATTTTCAAATTAAGTTTATGCTGCAAATATGCTTGAACAGATCAATGAAAATGTAATGAATGGTACCCAATGAAAATTGTTCATTTGATTCATTGAAATATGTATGAATATGTTTTAAGGAGGTATGTAAAATTCAATCATCAAGCAAATATGATAAGCCATAATAATAAAATGTTTATTTCTCAGATTTTTCTCAAACACAATAAAACTGTAAGCTATTTGATTTACATGTGGAATTGTGGTAATTGCCCATGCATTTTAAAGGTATTCTGTTTCATGTGACATTTTGACAGGTACAAAAGCATCAAGATGACTCTGTAGTGAAGAATGCTGCCTATGAAACCAAGGTTGCAGGATATGCTGAAATGGTAATGTTTGTGAAAGGCTTGCAAGTTGTTGTACTATGAATTGATGTTCAGGTTTTCTATGTAAATCTTACTATAAATGTAACAAAATTAATGTGTGTATTGTTTTTGTATGAGCAGATTCGATTAAAGTGTTATATTTTAGACATGTTTTTTATCAACTCACAGAGTTTTTTTTACGTTTTCTTCCATAGCTCCCAGTCAATGCTCCATGTATTGTGGTTCTACTATTTATCAAGCAGTTCTTTACTGATCTTGCGTATTTGTGGGCTGGCTTTTTTCCACTCAGATACTAAGCAGTAGATGACAGGCTATGAATAAACTTCAAATTCCATTATATGTGACGCAATTAAGCCTAACCCAGTTGGTTACTGCAATTCCATGGCAATTTTGGACATTTTACTGGACCAGGGTCCACAAAGACAGAAAATCTAACCATAAGCAATGGGTAAACATATGGAGATGATCACAAGTGTAAAAATGATGATAATAGTAATGATAATGATGATACACAAAGACCAGCATTTGAACATCTACCCAATCTTTAGAAATAGAGTAGAATAAAGTGTGTAATTGTCCTGTTTCTTTCCATGTCCCTCTCACAGACCTACCGCAAAACCAAAACCAAAACAATCAATGAGAAGTCCTCGTACTTGGGATCGTCTGAGCGAGGTTACCATAGTGACAATGATGACGAGGTTGACGGAGGCAGAGGGAGGAGAAAGAAGGCGGACGACAGCGGGACAGAAGAGGAGGAGGAGGGAGAGGAAGGAGAGGTGGAGACCAAGGAGCTGAATAGCACAGGCATCATCACTGCACTGACAAAGACCTCAAGGTAGCAAGGATCTGGGGACCATTTTTCCATCGGGGAATGGGGGCTCCCTTCTACTGCATAGAATATATGGATATGAATTAGGAATGAGGAGGGCAGGAGATTTTTGTCAATTGATTTTCGGGGGGGGGGGGGGGTGTAGACATTTTTTCAAGCCTGATGTCAAGATAAAACACATGAAACTATTTGGGGGGTCATACTGTCCTGTGAGGATTATTTTCTTCACAAGGGCTCTTTTGTTAGTTGCAGGGGCTAAATCACTTTGAGCTCTGGTTAAATGTTCATTGGCGAATAGGGTTTGGGGACGCTTTATCCAAAATTAAAATGTTGCGTGTTTTTTTTACTTCACATATGTTATGGTCTGACATTAATAAGGGGGTATTGTCAGGATTCGGGCACCACCAGAAATTATCACAAAGCTTAATGTTGCAGGGTGAGTGCATTTTTTTTTCTATAAAACATTGCAAATGTGGTCAACAAGCAAAGCCCCCACCCCAAAGAAAAAATAATAAAAAAGAAAAGAAAAAAAAACTTTGCAAGATGCAACATAGAACAGAAGAGAACAATTATTTCATTACATTCAAATTTCAACAGCAATTGAGAACAGCTGATATGAAATATGTCATGATCATCCATTATCAAACTCTTTCTAGGAGGATAATGACATGGAATCTGCTGAATATGCTCTTTTCATACGTGTTTTATGTGAATAAAACTTTGCTACAGGCACCATACTAAGATGGTTTCATGTTTATCCAAATAAGCTTCTGCAGCAATACCTT
The DNA here is from genome assembly GCA_963669155.1 of Arbacia lixula. Lineage (NCBI taxonomy): Eukaryota > Metazoa > Echinodermata > Echinoidea > Arbacioida > Arbaciidae > Arbacia > Arbacia lixula. The sequence goes on from OZ022584.1 coordinate 21,908,685, forward strand.
GAGTGCTTTACTGTTCTCTCAGGCATTGTATTCCTTGATTCGATTGGTTTGTTTTTTTGTTGTTTTTCCAGTGAGAAGACCCTGGTAGAACTGAGTCTGCAAGATTTCCAGGCAACCAAGTCCTTGGAACATGAGCTCCTACTGGAAAGAGAATGGGTATGTATTCATGTTGTAGCATATATTTCTTCCTTGTAGTAGCACATTTCATAGCTGATTAATGCTAAAATAACTTGTATCTCAAAGTCAAAACATGTTTATTTTGCATCAATCTATGTTTGCATTTATTTTTAATTTGATTGCTTATGTCTCTCTCTGTTTGCCTCTAGGTCTTCGTTAGAATTCTTCAAATCTTCTTGGGCAAGTTTGTGGCTGCTGAGAAAATGGATGAGAAATTTGCTGAAGAATTCATTGAAAATACTACTCAGGTAAGAACATTTTGTTTTGTGCATATAGTCTTGTCATATATTTCTTATCAAAAGTATTTTTCCTTTATGAAAGAACAGTGTGACCATCTTTCCATAATGATGTACCTTGCACTGGTTATTCAATACTGTGAGAAAGAGATTGCACAATGTTTATTCATATTACCAGTATATTACCACTGGATTTTTCATTTGAGTTTGTGAGTTGAGCGTATTAATCTTTTATTATATGTTTGCATCTTGTGAGACAGATGTTACCATTTATTATGTATACTTGTGGCTGTAATGCTCATGTGAAAACTGGGCCCTGTGTCACAAAGAGTGAGTTGCTATCTATTGCAGATCACCGTATCACAAACTCTTACTTCTTTCTATAGCAAGTCCAAGCCTATCCATGATTTTGCAATCAATCGTATAATATACAAATAATGCACAGTTGTGAGTGCGTTGTGGCTGTGCAGCACAGAGTAGGAGGGTGTTTACTGTGCACTGCACACTATTTGTTTTATAAGACATTATTTGCTTTACAAGATGGTACCTCTGAATTTTGCCCGAAACCTACTCGGCTTCGCCTCATGGGTTCAGGCAATTCAGAGGTACCTTGTGAACACAATTCCTACTGACCCACTCAAACCTGTGCATCATTTGTATAATGCGTTCTTCTGATAGGACCTGGTGGATGCCAAGGAGAGTCTGAAGGGAAGTCAGCTGGTGGTGGAGGAGGAGCTCAAGAAGAACCCAGACCTCATCAAAGACCCTCTCTCCTTAGAGCAAGCCCTGGAGAACTCCCGCATGGACTACCTCCTCAAAATGGTACCAACATCTGTGTGCATCACATCATTGTTTGGAAACTGATAACTGAGGCCTTCATCTTATACGAGCACTAAGCATAACCTTAGATTAAACCAATGCAACTGAAATAGGGTTTGAAGAAATATTTATCATTTATGATTGATTCAGAGCCTGAATACTGAAATACTGAAAAAAAGTATATTTTAAACTACTGGGTAAAGTGATGTTTTAACAGCAAAATACTGAAAATAAGGATAGAAATTTGGCAGTTCTGGTGTTACCCCATCTGTTTTGCTTTTGAAAATAAAAAAAGATTCAAATTTTTATAAGGGTGTGGGGAAATTATAAGTTGAAATATCTAAATTTGTTTGCCTACACAACAATATTTTACTCAGTGGTAAGTTTATATATTAATTTGTTAATTTATTCAATCTACATCACATCTTACCTAGGCCTTACATATTCATGCTTTCTTTTTATTTTGTTGCATACTTAATGTTGTCTAACCCTTTAGTTATTGTTTTCTCCATTTTTCTTCCCCCTTTGTCATTTAATGATAGGATGGTTTAGTCCAAGATGCTCAGATGAGAGTGAAGGATCGGCTGAGCAGAGATGGTGGACTCACATCAGATGAGGTGAAACATAGATTTGTGTGGCTTTCTGATCAAAGTTGGCGATTTCAAGGGACTCATCACTCCAGTAAAACGTTCTTGTAAATAAAAGCATACAATAATAGAAATGGATAAGGATTTGAGTAAAATCTGCAGAGAAATCTAAAAAGAACAACAGAAATTTTAAATTGTTTAAATATGCAATTTGAAATCCTGGGTTGGGCATGTGATCCTGTAGTTTATGCGCAGCTCGCTATTCTCTGAGAGTGAAAATGTTAATTTTCATTTATTTTAGAAACAACATGATCATTCAAACTATTCTTTAAGAAAAGTGAGTACACTTACATGTTAACACCATCACTATGAAAGGACTTTCGTCCTGTAGAGAGGATTAAGGGTGTTTGACCAATAGGATACCCTGTGTTATGACCTCACCTATGACATCTCACATGTGTTTCCAATTTAAAGAGTGGTCAAAATTGGAAAGGTAATAGCTTCTTGTATTACTTGTCCAAATTTGCTGAAGCATTCAATGATCTGCATCTCTGATCTTCCTACATCATATGAAGGCAACATTTTTTCACTGTGATGTACCCTTTAACTGCTATAGGGTATGCTTCCTCGACTTCATATGAGAAGTATTTCGATGGTGAAAACACTGAATTTGACGATGTCAAATGTACACTGGAATGTTTATCTCGAGAACACAGTATATTGATAAGTAAATGTGCCAGCCATAGCAAATATGTTGCTTGACTGTGAGTCGTTTTTACAGACCAACAGGAGTCTCTGTGATAAAGACATTTCATACAAAGATATGTTACTTGATATGATTTCCTCAAAGTTGAATTCTGCTTCATTTGGTTTCATCTTTTCAATGACTTTGAGGTTTATGTGAATTGATTGATTTTTTTTTTTTTACTTTTATGCTTTAACCACCCTCCCCTTCTCCAGATTGAAGCTATCATGAGGAAACTTCTTGAAAACATGGCTGCAGCAGAGAAAATGATTGGTCAAGAACAGAACAGACAAGCAATGGTATGACTAATTATCGATTCTTCGTCATCAACGAGCGATACTTACAAACATGGTCAAAGTCTGAATTTGTTGAAATGTCTGAAATGTTTGATAGGACATGATTTTTTACAAGTCATATTAAAGAGTACTTTTTGATAGCACTCTGTTATAGTGTATGATACAAAGGGTTGGTCACTGATTTGTCTTGCATTCCTGCAACTTCCACCAAAATCAGATTCTTCAGGAATATCTTGAGAAAATATTTAGCATGTTCGATATCAGTAATTCTCATCTGAGCTCTACCTAAAATCCTGTCAGCTAATTCATTTGATTTCTTCCGTTCATTTGAATGTAATGCCAATCTTGCAACCGATTTTTCTACTTTAATTAGTTTCAAATGTTTTGAGCAACTTTATACATTCTTGCCTTATTGCCTTTGTTTCTGTTCCTACGTTTTATAGAGCTATGAATGGTTCTGGAAGAAGTATGATATAATGAATAATATTCACTGATATCATTTAAGTGAAAATCCCTTCCATAAATGCATCCTTAGCCTCTAACATGGTAGAATTGATATCCTTTTCCTGGTGTCCTCTGCAACCCTCGCTGAGCACAGATCCTGCAGGAGCGTCTGGCTAAGCGACAGGCTCTCTCTGAGCAGTACTCCCTGGTGACGACGAGGGAGACCAAGGGCAACCAAGCGAGGGCCGACAGCCTGGAGGAGATGGCCAAGTACCTCGCAGAGGAGAGGGAGCTCAACCAGTCCCAGGCTGACAGGTGAGACCATCTCAGATTTTTTTGTTTTACTTGTACTTGCAATGAGGCACACCATGTGGTAATCTTTAAAGGGAATATACTGTACTGGGAAGACAGAAAAGCCTTCAAAAGATAATCCTGAGCAATCTTCATGCAAATGGTCTTAAATGTAGATATTGTCCATTTTAGACACTTGCTGAACGTTATTTGCCCTCAAATGATCCCCTTTTGGAGTAATTCAAAATTAAATCTCACATCCTCAAAATGTTCGGCCGAACATTTCAAGGATTTTTTTAATCACTAATTACTCCAAATGTGGATCAGTTGAGGGCTAATAACTTTCAGCAAGTTTCTAAAATGGACAATACATGGATTTAAAATCATTGTCATGAAGATTGCTCACGATTACCTTTTGAAGGCTTTTTTATCTTCCCAGTATATTGTATGTCCTGTCCTTTGACCTGTTCTGTACTGATCCCGCATGTACGGGGGATGGCTTTTGCCCATTCAGATACTAAGAAACATGATTTCCCAAACAATCTGCTGTCTGGACAATAGACCACAGGCTATGAATAAGCTTCATATACCTTATAGGACACAATTAGGTGCCATTCCTTTGGTTATTGCAGCTCCATGGCAAATGTTGACATCCTTACTCGACCAGGGTTCACAAAGTCATAAGTAGTTAGCAACAGGTTAAAAGGACTGTTGGGTTATTTACAATAGCTCTGAAAATAGCTGCTCAGAGAGCGAGTGAGAAAGAAAAGAAACCAGGGGGTGTTTCACCAAGATGCTCGTAAGTTACGAACGACTTTACGGACGACTGGTTATCCCTTCTTGTGCTAACTGCATTAGCACACTTTGTTAATTGAGAATCTGATTTAGCACAAGAAGGAATCACCAGTCGTTCGTAAAGTCGTTCGTAACTTACGAACATGTTGGTGAAACACCACCCAGGCAAAGGAAAGTGGATGAGAGTTGAGTATTCTTTCGGAAAGTTTAACTCTGAGAAGAGCTGTTTACTTATTCTTTTTGGAATAGCTCTTAAAAGATCTACTCAGACTCAAGTAAGAAAAGAAAAGAAAACAGATAGAGTCAGAATAATCTTCAAAGAAATTGGCTTTGAAAAGAGCTGTGGTTGTGATGAATCTGATCTTTGGTCATGTTAGCATGTTTCAGCTGGGCTCCTATCCGAATTACATTACGCATTAACACATCTGCTTTTTGTCTGTCCTGCCCAAGATATAGTACTCACAATGAAATGAAGTGAATGTATTGAATATTTTCAAACTCGATGTTATTCTGCTTGTGTACTGCATTTTATTTTGCAGCATCATGAAGCAGTATAAAGCGGATGTCGCCAAGATTCAAGAAAATCACAAAGCAGGTAAGATACAGTGAAGCCTTGTGAAATACAAAGTCTACCCAAATATTCTGATACTTTTGTTAAATATACTTGAAATGTAGTTATACTAATAACCAGGGTGGTCACCAGCGTGTAGAAAGTGCTGTGCAACATTTTGCATTGGGTCCAGAAAGTACACCATGCCAGGAAACCGTGTCCTTCTTATTGATTTTACTTTGATGTTACCATTGAATGGTACACCCAGAGGCAGCTGCATGCCCTGGGGGAGAAACTACCAGAAGAGTTTTGTGTTGCTAGTATTATAAGTGCAACATAAAGACATGCTATATAAGAAATAAAGCTCTCATTGCTCATAGTATATTGACCACTCTCTACAGCTGTCTTACAGCAGAGCCAGCAGCTAGCTGACAAGCTACAGCAGTACAGGCAGAGGCAGCTGCATGCCCTGGAGAAGAAACACCAGGAGCAGAGGGAGAAGCTAGCCTCAAGGGCACCCAAAGTCATCAATCCTCAAGACTTTGTGGAGGTAGGATGGAACAGACCCGTGGCTGAAAAAACCTTAGAGGTGGCAAACAGAAATAGAGCTAATAGCATATTATATAGAAGTACTGTAGAAACAATGTCAAAGATCATCCTAACAATGTATCCTTCCTAAAGTGAAAAGAAAATCCTATCCCATGAGCTGTTTCATTGTATCCTTTCTTCTGCTAGGCCCACCATGACCTGTTGGAGCAGCAGCGGACTGAGAGGAATGATATGGTGGATGAACTCGACTACCACGAGGCAGAGGAGCTCAGTCTCCTCAGAAAGGTGAGTGATCATAATCTTTTGTGTCAGTAAATTTGGACCCTACATCGATTCACCAAATTTGCAAAAATGATAGCTCATACATTTTATGTATTGAGAAGGAGGAAACTGTTGGACTTGCTTGGTTGGTGTCTGAGTGGCAACTCCTTTATTCACATCACAACACTATACATTATACACAGTAACGATGGTGGTTATGTTTTGTAAACATGTCTGGAGGATGGAGACATGTATCAGGGCAAACTGGGAAATGGGGGTCAATAGCTGAGATAGTGGTCATGGAGGGTTCATGGAGATATGAGCGGATAAAAATGATAGAGTGATACAATGGGAGGGAATGGGAGTTGATGTGAACAGCTAGGAACATTTGATTTATAGTATACATAGATAAGTACTTGTTTTACAAACACAATATCCCTCCCCTTCTTACAAAAAATAATCATCTATACCATAACAAACTAATATGCTTCAACTTGAGTCAACTTGAATGACGTCGAAATGTTAAACTGTACAAGGCATATATCGATTGATTACTCCGGTGAAATTTTAAGTTAATATATAAATTATGTGCTGTGCATGATTAACAAGTGCATACCAATCATAAACATCCTCACTAGGAAATGTACAATGCTTGTATCTATACCAGCTAACCCTATGGGGTATCCTGACAGAGACTCATTTGATCAGCACAATTGTATTGAAAGTGCAGTTTACATACTGAAACATATCTGACCTGTGTTGACCATACATGTACCATGTCACGAGTAGACTTTCAATCAAAACTTATAAAACAAAACTTACACCTGTACAAACAAACTGTATGTGCATTTATTGAAATCATCCTTACTTGGAAATAAGTAATTGTATCTTTGAGAGCTTGGTTAACATCAAAAACTGCAAATAAATGGTTTACATAAGTATCTCAACCGACCAACACGAATATATTGAAGGTACAATTAAACTGGAGTAACATGTCATATCTAACTTGAGTACAACATTAATTTTGCGGGTAAATTGAATATCTGAACATGTGAAAACCATGAACACTCTCAATACCTCAAGTGTTTCAGATAAGCAAACCTTGGCCATCAGTTTCGTATCGTCCCATACTGCTTTTGATATTCCTCTCCTTTTGTTATAAGAGAAAACAAGTGAAACTTAACATCCTTTTAAATACAAACTAACCTTGGATCGTTCCAACTAATTTCTTCTTGGTATGATAAAACTACGCTTAACATTGAAACAAGTCTTCACAGAAGAACATTAGTTTAATACATCGTATACAGACAGTTCAAGATTATGCAATCCTCAAAGGCATCATTGGATCAGCATATAAACATCGGTTGCGAAATTCTGAAAGTTTATCTTCAGAGTATCTCCCCCTTGAATTAGATAGAACATTCATGGCTGACATACAACAATGCAAACGTGGACATTCGATATGCTGTGAAATCACAGGGTCAAAACATAACATGATACAATTCAGAAATCAGGATTGTCCTTTGAGATTGTGTCCAATCAAGTTCTGGTTGAAGTCCAATATGCATATAGAGTTCTAACTTTTACAGTTGCAAGGTGGATTCATTAATATTCAAGTTCTTTCAATTTCTTGTCCATTTAAAGTAATTATGCATGGGGCGAGTGTTCTCGTGATTGCGCGTTGAGCGTGCTGTTACGGCAGAATATCATACATTAATTATCAGGATCGAGTGTCAGTCTGTTGTTCGGTCATCGCTATCATCGCGGTCTTCGTCATCATGTTCGTTGTCCTCGCGCTGTCGTCAATCGTAGTGGAGTCATCGCTTTCGTGTCTCGGTTCCCGTTGTCATCATAGTCATCTCAGTTCTCGCTTTCGTCGTGAAGTCATCGCTGTCACGTGTTGTCATCGGTCATTTCTGTTCTCGTTGTCATGGTTGTCGCGGGCTTACTACGCAGGACATCTTGTCGCAGGTTGCCGGACATCATCGCTGCAGGCACCCAGCTAGTCGCGTAGCTTCAGGTCCTCAGCTCATCAGCCGCTGCTCGAGGGCTGGAAACGTCATGAGCGTCGCTGGAGTTGTCCACAGCTCTGTGTAGCTGGATCTCCTCGGCTGCATGGAATCGTCATCATCAAGGGAGTCTTCGTCACACTCATTGTCAAAGGCACAGTCTCGCTGTCGTGTACGTTCTAAAGGTCCTCATGAATGTAGCCGCATGCAGTGGGCTGGAAATGTCGTTGTGGCTCAAGTCGCTGTGTCGTCATTCTCGATCGATCTGCTGTTTCTTTATTACAGTCTCTTTTGTTGCTAACTCGTATTCGTCGTCTGTGTCCAATCCGGTCCTCTTAATTCCCTTCTCCTCCTCCTTCTCCTTTATGGCGCAGCCCAGCATGGGCCCGCCGAGCACCGAAGGCTCTACGTGCTGCTGGTTCAGATCACTTACATCCTCGTCGCCATTTTTATGTATTGAGAAGGAGGAAACTGTTGGACTTGCTTGGTTGGTGTCTGAGTGGCAACTCCTTTATTCACATCACAACACTATACATTATACACAGTAACGATGGTGGTTATGTTTTGTAAACATGTCTGGAGGATGGAGACATGTATCAGGGCAAACTGGGAAATGGGGGTCAATAGCTGAGATAGTGGTCATGGAGGGTTCATGGAGATATGAGCGGATAAAAATGATAGAGTGATACAATGGGAGGGAATGGGAGTTGATGTGAACAGCTAGGAACATTTGATTTATAGTATACATAGATAAGTACTTGTTTTACAAACACAATAATACAGTAAATGGAAGATGCAGTGGTGTTTTTTTTTGTATTCCTGGTTCCTGACGTGGAGCACCAAGGTTAGATGATTGAAATCGAATTTCCTTTTTGCTTCCAAATTTGACAGAAACTGGAGGAGGAGCGATCCCAGACCTTAATGGAGAAGGATGAGTCGATCTTTGAGGATCTGGCAGCAAAGGCTCAGCTGAATGAGAAGGAGGCTCACAAGATCGTCAAGAAGCACCAGGCAAATGTAGCTGCCTATGAAGGTGAGACGATATGCCGTTCAGGGCTGTGTTGCATAAAACTTAACATTAATGCTAACTCCGTCATTAATGGTGACTATTATGGTAACATTGCTAAACAGACAACCACATTCAAGGTTTCTGTAGAAGTTGCCATTGATAGCAAAGTTACCATCAAAGGTAAGTTTTTATGCAACAGGGCCTAGATGTTGGCATGTGGCTCTCTGAGAGAGGGAGACTGGACTGTTGCACTTTAGTCACAGCTCAAATGAAACATCACATTTACTTTAACCTTTTACAAAATGCTTCATAGCCTAACTTTAGATGTAGCTCAACAGTTTCCCCTATGTTTACTGTGTTGATTGTAAGTGCACTAAGAATATCAAATCATGACATAATGCACAGTGCCCTCAGACTGCTGTATATGTATGTCTCTCGAGAAGAACATTCATCTTCTTCCTGTACCCAAAGAGTGATTATTTCTGTGCCACGTCTGCTTTCTCTTAAACCCAGACCAACTTGACCAAGAGAAGAAGCGTCAGAACGCTCTGCTGCAGGAGAAGATCGTCGCACGCAAGGCATTGTGGGAAGAGGAGCAGAAGAGGGCGGCGGTGGAGCAGCAGCAGCTGGCTGAACAGCAGGAGAGAACCATCACCAAGCTGATTGACACACAGGCAACGCTGGACGAGGAGTAAGTCACTACAAGCCAGTTTGGGCTAGAATCATCAATGGCCTACTAACTCGTCTTACAATGAGTATAAGATACTTTGATGAAATTGTTTTCATCTTAATGTTACGCTGATTTTGGCTTGAATCATAGATAACCTACAGATTCATCTTTATCATGAGAAGATACTGTGGTGATATAATTTTTTTCTTAATGATATGCTTATTAAAACAATGATATCTGATGCAGGAAATGAAGACTGCTCCCTACTTGTGCACAAAATATCTGCATTTCTGTTGTTCTGTGACATATATCACCTGCCATTTTTGATGTGGAAATAACCACAATTGAAGCCCTAAGTCTTCACATTGGCAACATATACCACACAATCACAGGGCTGATTGACACCCAGAAAACTCTAGATGAGGAGTGAGTCACAACAAGCCAATTTGGGCTAGAATAATAGATTAAAAGACTTTTCACAATGAATGCCAGATACTGTGGTGATGTTATTTCAGTGTTAAAGGGCTTGACTCATTAAAGCAAAAATTATACCTGATGCAGGAAATAAAAGAACAAACTATTCCTCCATTTGAATGACTGCATATCAGTTCTGTGATACATTTATGTCCAGTAAGAATGTGCCATGGAATTGCACATGGAATTGCAGTTACCAAATGGGTGTGGCTTAAAGATTGTCCGTCCCTTTTGCAAGCTTAAAATTTGAAATCGTCTATCACGATCGTAAATTGAAGAAAGTGTGATTCAAGACCATTTCTAAGAATATAGCATGTTGAAGCTTTCTGTATATGTAAAAATTTCAGCCGTTTTATTTCAAACATACTTTTTTCGTACTACGAAAAAAGTATTAGTCTTTGTTACAGTATCTGTGTGGTTATTATGCATGTGTGAAATCCTAATTTTATGAGTAATTACCAAACTTTGGAGATGATTCCTTCTATAAAACATTTTTTTTTCATAATGAGTTTTATAATTTAATAAACAGATTAATCAATAAAGCAGATATTTCAACACAAACTGCTAAGAGCCTGTGGAAAAGACTATTAATAGACGTTGTTTACGTGCATTATTTGAATTTTACACTACGTATCAGTTTCAAACTAGGAATATACAGTTTGCTAACACTTCTCTATATGTTTTGCTAATGTTTCGATGGTTTTGTGATGATCTGAAAAAGGGACGGGCTGTCTTTAATCATTCCCTGGAAGGTTTTTTAAGTTTATTCATAGTGTATCATCTATTGTCTGTACAGCAGATTACATGGGAGTCGTGCTGCTAAGTATCTAAGTGGAGAAAAGCCAGCTGACAAATATGAAGGCTTAGTAACGAACGGGTTAAATGTTAGTCGTAAAAAGTTATTATATTGTATCATCTTATCTTATCTTATCATCATACAGAGCCAAGAAACAGATTATGTTGCAGCATGAGCAGAACGTGACCGCTCTCAGCAACCATCTTCAGCTCACCAAACTCAAACAGCAGAAACTGTAAGCAATACTTTATGTTCCATTTATTTGAAAAGTTAGCATAGACAGGAACGATGGATTGGAAAAGACGGAGGTGAAGGAGGAAGATTACATGTACTTAGATGAAGCAGCCTGCCTCAGTGCTGCCTTAGCAGACAGAGCAAGGGGCTGTTTACCATGATGTGGAGCTGATGCATAGAGCTCATGACAGATTGTTGTGGCACGCCATGATCACCTAAGGCACAGGATATAGTACTTAGAGGAAGATAAAGTTATCATTCAAAAGTCTTAATATTGATGTTATTGGTTTAAAAAGGAATGAACCAAAATTGTATTTAATGCTGATGTGCATAACAAATTTATTGAATGTGTAATAACACAAATGATAAGAATATATAGTCTTGTTTAATGAAATGACATGTTTAAAAATTGTTTTGTAAATATCCCTTATTAATTCTGCCCTAATCTGACAAAAGGAAGCAAGTAACAAAAGAGACTTTTCTTGTAAATGAGCAAAATGTGTCTGTCACTTATATTGGCATAGTGCAATACCACATCATGTTAGATTGAATATCTCGCAGCAAGATTAATATTTCTTGTCCAGATTTTGGCCGTGTGTAGGGAATGCTGGGTAAAATCTAAGAATACCAGTAACCCAGATTTGAGTTATTTGTCACTTGCTTCCTTTTGTCAGAGTAGGGCAGAATTGACATCATCATGTGTATGTATTTGAATTGTTTGTTGCTTACCCACAGGCTTGAAGCTAAGCTAGCCAAACGGAAGGCCCGCTATGAGTCACTGAAAGCACAGCAAGAAGAGGACCGCAATGCAAGGGGAGAAGATGAAGACAAAGAGAGTGAATTCAAAGAGAAACAGGTGCGAAAATCTTTCTATGAATCTATCACTATCACTATTAGGAGAAGGATCGACTGTATACGCCATATATATCGCGAGTCTAATTTTTCGTGAATCAAGTCTTCTCGACAATTTCGCGAGTGGTTATATTTGCGATCGTGGAGTACTAGTACTATAAGTACATGTGCTTGTGCACCTCGTAATCATGCTTTCGCGTGATGTTAAATTTGCGAATAACACCCGACTCGCGAAATTCACGAAAATAAAAAAAACACGAAATATATGCCGTACACGGTATCTCTAAAGAATGATGATTTTACATCATGTTGTACATGATGTGCTTCAATTGTAGATTGGCAGTTTCTTTACTGATCTTGACTGCTCTTCAATATTGTTGCACTTGGTTGCCTCTTCGCTGCTGTTGGTAGCTTTAGGACCGTTATACTGAAAGTCTGCTGTATATTTCCTGTCCCCTCAGAACGCCGAGCTGGAGGCCGAGGAGGAGGCGTTGCGGGAGGAGCAGCAGGCGGCCATCGCTGCCCTGAGGAGACAGCTCGCCATGGAGACGGAGGCGGTGCTTAGGGACCAGGATGCCAAGATGGGGGTGCTGATTGGCAAGTTGCAGGTGGGCCAGGCCAGGAGGCAGGGTGTCATCAAGAAGCTGGACAAGGCTGTCAAGGACCTCCAGGTGCCTCAAGCCTTTCTTGACTTCATTGCCAGTCGCTTTGTTAATTCTTCATATGCCACATGTGCATTTTTTCACGAGTACAGTGAAGCTTAAGTAAAATTTGTCAAAAATCTAGCTTGGGCAATGCATGAATGTCTCTGGTCTTGCTTCAATTTACATTAGGAAACGTCACGCTTGTGCATGGCATGAACATGTTTTGTCTTGCTTTGAATCTAGATCAGACAATGTCTAGCTTGCAAATGATCTTAATGATATCGACAAGGATTGCTCCCTAGGGAGTGGAGATGGTGCACATATGTGTGCATGATATGTTTTCGCCGTCCCAGGAACCAGGGCCATAATTGTATCGTCCCTCTCAATTCAGTCTCACAACTGCGGAATGGGACAGAACCTCTACACCATGCATAACAACAACAACAAAAAAAGAATTGAACATTATTACTAATTTTGAAAAGAAATATCAACAATGATAATAGTGAAAGGGCTTTCTGAGGTAATTTCAATTGTGAAAATAAATGTAATGCATACACCCAGTAGTAGCAAGGATAGTGTGCTCCATCCTGTGTATAAATGAAAAATGTCTGACTTGTGTTTCATTTATTTACAGGATGGAGCATGCTATTCTTGCTACTACTGGGTGTAGGCATATCATTTATTTTCACAATTAAAATTACCCCAGAAAGCCCTTTCATTATTATTATTATTATGATAAAAATGTTTGAACAACCCTAACCGTAACTGTAACTCTAACCCTAACTTTTACCATGTTTCACCCTGCTCATCTGCAGGACCAGCTGGTGGACTCCATCGCTGACAGCAACGTGATCTCGGAGCGGAAGACGGAGCGCATCATGGCGGCCCACATGGCCGAGATGGAGGAGATCGAGGAGAAGCTCCGCCACGCGAGGGCGCACCAGGAGGACCAGCTCCAGCACAAGATGGAGACCATCAAACTCATCAGGGAGAAGTAAGGAGGGCCCTGTTTCATAAAGCTGTTTGTAAGTTACGCACAGCTTTATGCACAAGTGGTGACCAGTTCTTAGGTTTGTCAAATTTGATTAAGATTAAAGGAAATTCACTCCCACTATGTTAAGACTGGAACAAACTGGGGTAGCTCATGTAGCAAAAGAACAGGTCACAAGTCGTGCGTAAAGTCATGCGTAATTTACCAACAGCTCTATGGAGCAAGGCACAGGGCCTCATATTCCAATGCCAATGTCACAGTCTCTTGTGACACATAGTCATCATTTTTTGGCTTCCTCATTTGCCCTTCAATCCACACTCTATCACTTTCAGCCTTTTCTTTCCTGCATATTTCATGTTTTTATGCCTCCGCCACAAAGTGGCCGGAGGCATTATGTTTTCGGGTTGTCCGTCCGTCCGTCCGTCCGTCCGTCCCGAATCCGTTTAGGCAATATCTTAAGAACCGTTAACCAGATTTGCTTCAAACTTGGTACATATATGTATTGCATGACACTAATGATGCGTGTAAAATTGGGGTCAAATCTGATTGAGGTCAAAGGTCAAAGGTCAATGAACTTTGTAAAAATTGCCCAAAAATGACCTTTTCCACAATAAATCCAAATCCAAGCATGCAATTGTCATTAAACATGGTACAAAGATGGATCACTACTTGGAGATAGACTGGTGACATTTTTGGTAAAATTCCTGAAAGGTCAGAGGTCAAAGGTCAAAGAAATTTGTGAAAATTTGCCAAAAATTGACCTTTTTCACAATAAATCCAAATCCAAGGATGCAATTCTCATTAAACATGGTACAAAGATAGATCACTACTTGGGGATAGACTGGTAAAATTCCTGAAAGTTCAGAGGTCAAAGGTCAATGAACTTTGCCAGAATTGGCTAGAAATTGCCCCAAACTTTAAATTTTTCACAATAAATCCAAATCCAATGGTGCAATTCCAACCAAACATAGTGAAACGATGGATCACTACTTGGGGGTAGACTGGTGATATTGTTGGTGAAATTGCTGGAAGGTCAGAGGTCAAAGGTCAATGAACTTTGCAAAAATTTATATTTTTCACAATAAACCCAAGTCCAAATCCAATGGCGCAATTCTAACCAAACATGGTACGAGATGTATCACTTCATGGAGGTAGACTGGTGAAAGTTTGGGTAAAACTCCTGAGAGTTCAAAGGTCAAAGGTCAATGAACTTTGCCAAAAAATAGCTAAAAATTGCTCCTAAAGTGATAATTTTCAAAATATATCCAGATCCAATGGAGCAATACTAATCAAACATGGTGCAAAGATGGGTCACTACTGGACTGATGACATTTTTGGTGACATTTCTCAAAGGTCAGGGATCAAAGGTCACTGAACTTTGCCAAAAATTGGCTAAAAATTGCCCCCAAATAGATATTTTTCACATTGAATCCAATACTAATGATTCAATTCAAACCAAACATAGTACAGAGATGTATCACTTCATTGAGGTAGACTGGTGAAGTTTGGGTAAAATTCCTGAAAGATCAAAGGTCAATGAACTTCACCCAAAATTGGCTAATTTTAAACAAACTTTATACAAGGATGGATTTAGACATACTGGTTAGATTGGAAGGCAAAGAAGTAAGAGGTCAAAAGTCAATGAACATTGCTAAACTTGGCTAAACTTGAAAAAGCAGAATGTGATATTTTTATTTCACATAAGCAGCAATGGTGCATTGCCCACCAAACATATACATTTTCTGAGAATAGCAAAGAGGCGGAGGCATATTTATCGACTGCGTGGCAGTCGAATTGCTCTAGTTCTCTGCTGTGATGTGAACAGTGCTTGGACTGGCAGTAATGCACGGCTGTCCACTGCTATGAATGTATACTATGGTCGTTAGGAACCTGGGCGTTTCATAAGTAAATTAGGATAGTATTTCACTTTTCTTGAAAAGGTTCCTGAAGCTGTGACTGAGATTTCATGCATGTTATGGTAATGGTATATTGGTGATCCCTGCCAGGTTTTGTGCCTTTTGGAAATGGGTGGTCTTGTCTTTAAGTGTGTCATATCCCCATCTACAACCTTACCGATTATGTTGCTCACAGCCAGGGTGTAATCATACAAGTACATGTACGTATGATGGAAACTCAATATGAAAATTGAAGATGCAGTGTGGTTTGTCTAATCATCATCATCATCATCATCATCATCATCATCATCATCATCATCATCAACGTTTAAGATCCGTTTTTCCCACTTTGTGGGGTTGGACAGTTCATTTTCTTGATGGCTCTCCTCCATAGTGTCCTGTCATTTGGGTGAAAGTGGGTAATGTTGAACACTTTTCTGTCTGCTTTGATTGATTCCTCCCATGTCTTGCGAGGTCTTCCAAGCGTGTTCCTCCCAACAACTATGAAATTTAGTACTTTCTGGAGCCAGTGGGTCTCTTCTTTCCTTGGATCAAATAATGAGAAAGTACATCGATATGGAATTTTAGCTATACAGCTATTCAGTATAAAAATTAATAGAATGATGATTTTATGATAATAAATAAGACAAAGCTATACATTTGAGGCACTTACATACCTTGAGCTGATTAGGATGTTTTGTTCTATGTTATTCTCTACCACAGAACTTTGGCAGAAAACTTGAAGAAGAATGAAAAGAACCCATCTTTAGACAACCGCAGAAAGTCTAGCGCGTAAGTATTGTCGGTTGTCGGCTCTCTGACACCACCATTGTGTTTGATGTTGTGCTGGGTATTTTCTGGTTATTTGCACTGTATGTAGAGGCTTTGTCCTTTGTCTTGCACATGGTTGGGGCTTGCTAACATGTTACACTTGCAATGCCTGGAGGCTGTGTGTTTTGAAACACCATCAGTTAGGCTTAAAGGGATAGTCCACCCTAAAGATGAATTGTTTTAATAAAAACAGGGATATGGAAGAAACGTAGAAGTAAAGGTTTGATGAAAATCCGTCAAAGGATAAGAAAGTTATGATATTTTGACATTTCAATTTTGTGACATCATGTGCGAGGTGCTCTCCCATACGTTGTGTGCTGTATGATTCCATAAACCGCTCTGTCTATTTTGATGAAGGAATTTCTTTTTCATAGATTTATAAAAATGTGTTTCTAATGATGTATCAAGCACACAGGTTAAAATGATGCATATCCTTTTGAGAAAAATTGACATTTTCAAAAAAAAAATTGTACACATCGCATGGGAAAGCACCTAGCTCATGACGTCACAAAATAAAGAAGATCAAAACTTTCTTATTCTTTGATGGATTTTCATCAAACCTTCACTAATATGTTTCTTTCATATTTCTGCTTTTATTGAAACCAACTTAACTTCAGGCTGGACTATTCCTTAACCCTAATACTCCCGGGGTATTTCAAAGCTTGATATTACTGGAGGGGGGGGGGGGCCATTATGGCCCCCCCTGAGATCTCGGCCATGGGTCGCCCGATTGCCTCAAAATTTTGCACAAGTGTAAAGAATTATGTAATCTACAAAGTTGTATAGCTAAATTTACGAAAGTCCTTTTATTTTTTTTTAACTAATTAATTTATGCTAATTTATGCGAGAAATCATAGATTTTGGTATTTCTCACTAAATAAAGCCTCAGGAATAGCAATTTTTGGTACAAATGTCTTTCATAAATCATCAATTCTTGAAAGAAAAAGATAGGTTGTGGTAATTATTTCTTATGTATTTTATTGTTTTTCAATTTTCTTATGTATTTCTTTGTTTTTCGTTGTGATTCAGATGCGTATGCATGGGTGTGGGTGTGTGTGAATTGTGGGTGTGTGTGTGTGTGTGTGTGGGTGTGTGTTTGTGTGTGTGTGTGTGTGTGTGTGTGGTAATTATTTACACTATTTGAAACAATGATAACACTTATTAGAAAAGTATTTACATAAATTGGAAAAGCTCCTGATTTTATCCATAGGGTTATACACAGTCACATAGAGAAATAGCGAAATTTCAGTGACATATGTTCGGTAAACGTAATCTGACACCCGCACGGTAGGTCCGATCGCCATAAATTTGGTATCAAAATGTGTGGGTAGGATCAGAGAAAAAAGTCAAGAAATTTCGTTTCGAAATATTGAGGCGTTAGGAAGTACCGACAAAACTTCGACAGGGGGGGCCATGATGCCCCCCCCCCCCCCCCCCCCCGGGAGTATTAGGGTTAATATGTAAGGAGTAGTAGTGGTAAAGATTAAGAGACCAATAGTCAGTGGAGTGCAATTATGCTATGACCATGTATGGGTCCTATTTTTGATTGATTTCAGGAGAACAGGAGTGAATCTTCTCAAAAAATAAATCAATAAATCATTGGAGTTAAACAGTGATGAGAAGGTCATCATTATCACTACTACCTTTGACCTTTAAACCTATTCTAGACAGTGAATATCATATTTCATTAAAAGCTTGAATTTCCAGAAGGCCTCTTATTTCAAATTTTATTTAGAGAAAAAAATGGAAAAATGAGAATGATTGACTGATTTAAACCATCAGAATTTGAATCATGAATACAAATATTAACCTACCAGTCCCTCAAGTAAATCTAATATGTAATTCTTTTTAAAAATATGACTGAGTAAAATATGGCATTGTTTTAATTTGTGGTTCACTGTCTCTTGGTACAGTGTATATCTGCTATGTGTGCTTCCCACGGTAAATTAAAAAAAAAAAAGAGCATGGTAATGCTCACTTCTTTGTCAATGGCATTAAAGAAATGTCTAAAAACTCCTTGCAGACCAAATCTTCAGATTGCAACAGTATTGATCTCTGTGACACAAAAATCCTCTGCATACTAATAAATACTCTCATGTTTCAGTATGTATTCTTATGGGTGTATTGGCATATCTTATATACTCTCATTGTGTTACTAATCACATCATTTATTTACCAACCGTCACCTGACCCCCACCCCATGTCACCTGACTACATGCACCACTCCCTCGTCATGTGACCAACATTGCACCACACAGCACATTGAAAGCGTAAGTTCCCACACCTCATTATGTACTGCACATGTTGTTTTGTATTGACAGCAAGGTTTTATACAATTTTGCTTTCTGTATAAAATTATATAACCGTTTCAGTACTAACCACTCATAGTCCCATGTCAATTAGAAGCACAGCTTAATGCCTATGAGACTAAAAGCTCTTGTGTATTCAGTTATAAAGGCACACTACATTTCATGATATTTGTGCTCCAAAGTCAAGAAGGAAGGGGATACAATGTGAAACTATTTAGCATGATTCATGAGATATTCATTTCATCTTCATGACATACAGAATGAACAGATAAATCCCGTCTTTCTTTCATGCAGTCATGATTTGCAAAAATATTTGGTAATCGCAAATGTATTTGCTTTTGAAGGACTGATCCTCCAATGTTTGCCTCTAAGTCTGTCTTCCCCTATATTTACCTTTCTGTCAATATCTCTGGCTACATCTTTCTCTTTGAAGTACTTGCTCTGTTTATATCTCTGTCCCTCTGTGTGTATGTCTATGTCTGCCATCCTTTGTCTCTCTCTGTATATATCTCTCCAACTACCCTCCTCCTCCCTCTTCGTTTATTACCTCTCACCCCTGCCGCTCTGCCCCTCTCATGCTGTCTCTCTTAACCTCCATTTCTCACTCTCTCTATCGTGCCCATCTTTCCCTTCATTTTCACCCCATCCCCTCTCTCCCTGTTTTTGTCTCCTTCAAGTCTTTGTCTCTGCTGACCCCGTCTCTCTGTAAAGGTCTCTTTGTCTCTCTCTTTCTCTATCTTTCTATCTTGCTCTCTTTCTCTCAATATTGCTCTTTCCCCTCCTTCTCTCTGTCTCTCACGCTCATATAATATGCATATGAATATTTGCTGTTTACATATGATCACCTCTTTCTTTCTCTCTCTCCACAGAGATGCCCTGCAGTACATGAGTGGCATGCTTGCTGCCAATAGACAGAAGCAGGCCATGAGACAGCTGGAGCAGGAGATGACTGTCGAGGCTCTCAGACAGAAGGAGGAGCTTCACGAACAGCTGGAAGAAGCTCTGGAGCAAGAACTCCATGTAAGAGGTCAAAGGGTGAAAGGTCAATGGTGGAAGGTCAGGGGTTCAAAGGTCAATATGTGTAAAGCTGGAGCAGAGGATGACTGTCGAGATTCTGAGATAGAAGGAGAAGCACCATGATTAGCTGCAAGAAGCTTTGGAACAAGAACTCCATGTAAGAGGTCAAGGGTGAAAGGTCAAGTAATGAGAGCTCTGAAGAAGTTAGGACGAATAAGATCAGACACTTTAAACTCTGGACCAGGGGAAGTTGATGTAAATATGGACGTTCAATGCAAAACAGAACTTCAAACTGGAAGAAGTTAAATGTTGAGTTAGAATATACTATCTGCTGGTTTTGTTATTGTCCTTATTGTGTTTATGGATTTTTGTTTTTTTTATTTTATTTGTTGCCGCTTCATGTGTAGGAGCGTGAGAGAGATTTCCTGGGTCAGCTAGCTGCTCTAAGTGAACTCAGCAAGGAAGATCTGAACAACATGGTGCATTCAGCCATTGCAGGTAAGCTCATATTGTACTGGTATAGAAACTATTAAGGAGCTTGTGTTTCACTTGCATTGACAAAAAGCCATCATACACAGGGTGAACCATTCAAAGCTTTAAGTTTATTACAAGGTGAGGTACGCACATGTATATAGCAGTGGATAATCAATCTTCATGCAATACAGAAGAGTGCAAAATGGTTTGAAAACAGGAAAACATATTCCATATTTTTGTTATATTTTAGGACGGTTTTTAATAAGATATTGAATGTGCCTGATCAAAGTATACAAGTAGGCTTAGATCCAGGCTTGTCAATGCAATAATAATATTTTGTGTAATCACTTCATGTTTTTTATGACTTCTTGTGTTGATAGCTAGAATCTCAAATGTTTGATTTAACAACATGAAGGAAAGACAGATAATTTTAGTATTTATCTAAACAATTTGTCATGAGATTTTCAGTCCACGATTTTATTACCCTTCTTTCATGGTCTGTGTGTTTGTAGAGGGAGGAGGGGATGAGAAGGATGTGAAGAAACTGACCAAGGACCTCAACAAGAGAATCAAGACGGCCAGAGCAAGGCCAGACATGGATCCCAATGCACAGGAGATGGAGGAGGAGGAAGAGGTGGAGAAACCAAAGAAGAAGAAGAAAGGGAAGAAGAACAAGAAGCCTCCACCTGAAGACTTATGAGATGGTGAATGAGAAGGAAAAGGAGAGAGAGAAAGAGAAAGATAAATAGGGAGGGAGGGAGGGAGGGAGAGAGAGAGAGAGAGAGAGAGAGAGAGAGAGAGAGAGAGAGAGAGAGAGAGAGATGAAGAGGGAGGGAGAGAGAGAGAGAGAGAGAGAGAGAGAGAGAGAGAGAGAGAGAGAGAGATAGAGAGAGAGTGAGAGAGAGAGGGGGGGAGAGAGAGAGAGAGAGAGAGATGAAGAGGGAGGGAGAGAGAAAGTGACAGATAAGGAGAGATGGAAGAAGACAATAAAGAGGGGGAGAGAGAGAAGAAAGGGGAAAGAGATAGAGGGAGGGAGGGAAAGAGGGAGATAGTATGAACCGTATACAGAGAGAAAGAGAGGGGAGAGAAAGAGAAGGGAATGGAGCAAGGGTGAAGGGAAGAGAAAGACTAAGAGATATGTGTGTTAATGTGTCCAAGAGAAAGAGAAAGAGATTGAGCGGAGCTCAAGGATTACTTGAACTTGAGGATTACATGAAAAAAAAAAAGTTGTGCTGGGGGGGGGGGGGGTCTTTTTTGGAAGGGTGAGGGGAAATAAAGTAAGAAAAGGGGAAATGGGATTTAGAACAATGAAAAGACCACTAATAGTGCACATGCAGCACATGCAACAATCGTCACCTTGAACAATACTGCGGCATAATCTAGCAATGCAGAAGTGTAAATATTTATTCTGAAATGTGTGGCAAGAATTAGTTTTATTGCTATTTTATAAAGTATCATCTGTATATATTGCTATGGATTTAAATTCATCTATTGCATAGATATCATACTGGTAGTCTATGAATATATCTCTTTTTTCAAGTCGATTCATTCATCAGATATCATCAGATATTCTCTGATAACAATGATACTGTAGAGGAAATTGTGAAAAGTTTTAACTTTGTGAAAAGATCAAACCTACTAAAAAATAAATGTAACAAATTTAAAACCAAGAACCAGGAAAGGAAACAATTATTATTCTTTTTTGATCATGCAAAAAAGACACACACTATGTCAAACAAATAAAAGTAGATAAAATACTTTTTTTTAAACTTGGTATTACACAAAAAAAAATGAGCAATATTATGTGTTGTGCATGGCTGTTCCAGTGTCACATGAAACTTTTTTTTTTAATCTTGAGACTTAAATTTTAAAATACATGAAGGGATTTAATTGAGCGTCATTCATTGCATACTACAGCTGCTGTTAAAAGCATTGTTTGCTACTTGTATTCTAGAGCATGCAAGTTCTTTAGTTGATGATATGGCTGCATCGACACATGGACGTGGACAGGGTAGTATTTTGCTGGAATATATGACCCATTATTTTCATATCACTTTTATATCAATTTAACCTACGTTTAGATACTAGTGCAATGTCTAGTTTGCTTAATGATGATTCTAAATGTATACTGTCTGTGTCTTGCACCCATTCTTTATTACAGGTATGATACTGTAGGCAATACATTTTATTGCAATTCAATTTCAGTACTGTTCCTTTATGTTCATGCTATCATATCTATGGTATGGTTTGTTTCTTTTGAAATGTATTTGATAGTGAGCTAATGATTTATCAATGATGTAAATTTACATACATATTGACTTTTATTATTAGTGGCATCCTATGTAATCGCAATCTTTATTCGTCTTTCAATTGTGTGTCATTTTCATTTCATCAATCTGGTATGATTATGCTCAACCCAAACAAAAGTAAGCCTCATTCTGACCACAAAACCCTAAAATGGTTATTTGAATAACTTGATCACAAAGACATATTTCAATGGTGGTCTACTATAGTACGCACACTAAACCTGGAATATGGGGAGCGAAATGGAAACAAATGGAATCTATACTTAATACCAGTATGCAAATCACTGTCAAGAATACAGGCCAAAGTGTATTACATGTATAAATGTGCTTTTTTGTTGATTACAGAAAAATATCTCCTCTTTGTGTTTGAGGTAACTTCAGGAAATGCTATTTTTTACCCTTTTTTAAAGCCAAGATCTTTACGAGTCAGGATGCGGGTTCATGCAAATGTCCTCATCTGGAACAAAAAGGTTCAGATACCGAATTGGGCATATTTCAAATGTCGCATGCATTGCGGTTATCAATGGATTACATAGAAAACTTGTATCATTTACCTTTGTGGCAGTGATCTTGAAATTGCAATCACTACTATTATTTTACTTTCAGGAATGTACATTGGAAAGAACGGGTCTGTACTATGATTAAACTCAACACAATACAAAGTGTATCTTCATGCAACATTTTTTGTCAAGATGAGCCCAGTTGAAATTTAAAAACAAATCACGTTTTCTTTCTTTCAGAATCAAGAAGAGTTTTTTTTTTAATCTGACCCGGTCATACTGCAATGATTTCCATGATATTGTAGACAAGTGTTCTGATGCTCTGTAAACTTGTCATGGTAGTTTCAGTGTTGTATAATTGTGATATGGGAATTTGCCCCAATAAACTGGATTGTCTAAAGCGAGATTGGTACATTGCAATCATCTAAAAAGTGTACTGCATTGCAAATGAGTCTGTTAATATCATCCTGTAATACTCCACTTGAAAATATTCCTTACAATGGAGTTGCACACAAGAAATCAACAACAGTACAGCTTGTTAAAAGTAATATCTTGCCAGAGGAAAACAAATTCTGACAACAGTATCATTTCATTTAGCATTTGATCTTTATTCAGTTATAATACAGCACACATCATACTATTATCATACATATGGATTACATCTCTAATATATACATTTAAAATGCTTACACTTCACCATACCCAAATAAATAACTCTTGTACACATATCCAACACACTGCTCTATTTCAATTTGCTCATAAATTGACCAAAACTAAACATTCAAAAATGCCACTTCAATTTAAATGATATAATAAATAAGGCAACATATTCAAGTAATGTTTTTTTTAATAGAATCAGACCTATCCTTTTCATAAATTGTTTTTTCCAGGCTTTGATCCAAGTGATTGGTTGTGGTGATTACGCTTGGAATGTAAGGAATGCTATTGTTATATCCTTGGTCATGTGACTGGAATCATGGGAGTAATTTGCTACGACAAATCCCTGGAATGGTGAGCAATGCTTAAAGGGAAATGATTGCACTGCTGATTTGACAGAACAAACACAAGTGACAAGTTTATTTCTATCGCAGACAGACAAATCAGACTTTGAAAAAAACATGAATTATTTGCCTTTGGATTATAACACATATTGCCAAATTCACTTGTGCTTGGCATCGCCTTCTGAATGCATCAAGTGAACAGGCAATGACCAATAACCAAATGTGACGTGTTCGGACAAGCACTCTACGGGGCTACATTGCAATGGCAATGCAGGATCAGGCTTGTGATTACAATATAAAATGAAAAGGATAGTTTACAAAGAAATTTTAGGCATACACCCAGTAATAAGGATAGCGTGCTCCATCCTGTAAATGAACGAAAAACAAGTCAGACAAAAATCTTGGAACCAGACGGGATTTGAACCTGCAGTCTACTGCTTACCGGGCAGCGACTTAACCACGCAAGCTATTTCTAGTTCACGGGTCAAGACACGACAACATGGAAACAAATACCCGAAAGAGTCTCATTTCATCTGACTCATTAATATTCATGAGTAGTCCGCCGGAGGGACAATTTTGGTGAAAAGGTTTTCTGGGGTAATTTCAATTTACAAAGAAATTTTAGGCATACACCCAGTAATAAGGATAGCGTGCTCCATCCTGTAAATGAACGAAAAACAAGTCAGACAAAAATCTTGGAACCAGACGGGATTTGAACCTGCAGTCTACTGCTTATCGGGCAGCGACTTAACCTCGCAAGCTATTTCTAGTTTACGGGTCAAGACACGACAACATGGAAACAAATACCCGAAAGAGTCTCATTTACAGGATGGAGCACGCTATCCTTATTACTGGGTGTATGCCTAAAATTTCTTTGTAAATTGAAATTACCCCAGGAAACCTTTTCACCGAAAAGGATAGTGTTGGTAAATGTCACGAGAGCCATAATCACGGTAGCGCGTTCTGCTGTGACCACGGATACCATGCGGTTTTCACTTCAATTTCATGTGAAGGAATCAATTGATCAAATCAAAAGAGACAGGGAACCTGTGAGAAGGGCAAAACAGACCCGCCCTGATTAAAGATCTTGTAAGCTTTACCAATACATATACCATACATCTTTTTATACCATGAAACAACTTTCAGATGTCTCATCATATCCACTTCTTTGATTCTTCTCAAACTTCACAACATCCGCTTTTGTGATTTATTTGATTTATTTATATCAACTTGTCGTTTTGGTGTTGTTTCCCTTCAATATGGAATACTTCCTTTTTGGTCATAAGAATACAGAGGTAGACAAGAACGTGTCTGAACAAAAAATCAGCTGTCTGATTGAAAAGGCAAGACTGCATTACACTACAAAGATACTTCACATAAATTCATAGAAATTGGAGAACAAGCTGCAAGTTGGAGGAAAGAAGACTTAGAGATATTTGTATACTAATGATTTGAAAGCAATTCTGAGAGAAAATGCAATGTAGTGAAACAAAGTGACAAGATGGGATGAGAGGAATAATGGAAAGGGTGCCAACCGATTGAAAGAAATTATTATTTCTATCGATTGTACTCTTAAATTCAGACATGACATAGCCAACCCTCTTACTATTTGCTATGCTAGCAATGTACATTTTTCAAGCCATTCATCTTCCCAGTATTGCATTAAAAATCTGACCAAAAGTTGAAACATGTTGTCAAACTGAAAAAGAGGTAGAAAGAAGAAGGAAGACCAAAAATCAAAGACCATCCTTCTACCCCTATTTAATTTGTTATAAAATAATATAGCTTTCCAAAACCTTACATAAAATGGTGCATCTTCATGATATCTTACATTATCATTGAGTATCCGTGAACAAATGACATCTGACTATTACAATTTCATTTGTTCAGAAAATTGACAATCACACCAATACAAATACAGATATAATGTCGTCGGAGCTCTCATCACTAACAAATAAAACTACTTGTTGATTCTATCATGAATATCGAAGTGGGGAGAAAGCTATTGAACAAAAACTTACTTTATTCATGAGAAGCTGAAACTAATCAAAATGCAATGAAGAATACATTCAGAAATGCAACGGGTTTAACCCAGAGCAATTTGACAACATCCATTCAAGAAACATGCCTCCACCTCTTTTAGCTTCATGTGGTTCGAATTTATATTCTTCATTTATGAAGTTTTAAAGCTCATTGGTGCTTGATGAAAATTTGTTAAAGACATTCTCTTTTTTTTTTATTCAGTTCTCATGGTCCTTCCGAGCCCAAACAGCTACTGATTTAACCAAAAATATTAATTTGATCTTTAATTGCAGTATGTTATATCTTTATTTATGTACCAATCTTAGCTTACTGAATTTGAATACCTAGCGCATGACAAAAAGACAATTCAATAGCATTATAACCTTTTACCTCTTACGATATTATCTCAAAGCCCATGAATTTATCTTCATGTGGTGATTCAACTTTATACATAATATGTGGTTGACTTTGAATTTTGGGGGTTTTGAGTGATTCAATTGTTTGGAAAAGGTTCATTGACCTTTGACCTCACACCAATTTCAACACACTTCTACACGATTCATTGGTTCCATGAATTTCATACAGGTACCAAGTTTGAAGTAAGTTTGTTGAAGATTTTGTGTGGAGTAAACGTATGGGGGACGGACGGACGGACAACACAAAACCATAATACAGTGCCTCCTGCCAATTTGTGGCAGAGGCATAGAAAACTATTCTTACCAAAGGGATATGCACTTCATATCACATAAAGCAGCACAAGAGAAACATGTGCTCCCCATAAAAATACAACATTGTACATGCTGTACAATGAAGCTCAACTCTTCATGGACATAATGTTTATGATATTTATTGTGGGGGGAAACACACTCATACTGCATACTGGTATGCTTGATGTTGCTAATAGCATTCATAACCATTTCTCTGAAATCATTTTGATACCTCTACACTAGAACTGAACTGATCTGCACATGCTATCAGAGTCATAAGGTCAATGCTCCCTCTACAATTGAAGACAAGAAAGAACCTTTAAAAGCACCTGAGAACTTGAAAGTAAGTACATTTCTCTGAAACCACAAGCCACAAGCAAACGGACATCATAAAGAAAGCTTTTTCATCATCCTATTTACAAATTCTTCTTCAGTTTATTTCACAATTGTACATCACATGCAATTTATCATTTCTAGCAAGAGATCAGTTTGTTGTAAAGAAACAACAAAAGTATAATTTTACAGTACATCATATGTAAGAATCACTTTTTCATTATGTATAATTAAAAATAATACTCTGATGAATCATATACACATTTGTGAATGCAGGAACAGCAACTACAATACAATATTTCAGCACATGGGCAACAAACTTGCCCTCCACTGTAGAGGCACATATAAGCACTTTAAAAGAACGTAACAATGGGGGGCACAAACTTGGGTGATTTAGAGGGGAACTGAACTTGAATAATGTCACATTACATCAAATATTGTTTCCTTTTTCAAAAATAAATACTAAGATGGCAAGGACTCCTACTATGATTACAAGGCAAATGAAGAATACTTATTTCGCTATGTACTGTTCTACTTTCACTTTGGCCAAATTGGAACTAACATGAATACCTATTTCATCTTGAAACACAAACGGGGAGAATTTCAGATGTCACTGCCTACTGTACAGGTTTTCCAAATTCCACACTATAAATCATTCACAGAATTAAGCTTATACACATACAGCAGCTGTGTACATGCAGTTAAGTGTCATCTGAATTATTCATTTAAATTCCAATTCAGTTGCCACTGTTCTCCTCTCATAATGGTAACTTCACAAACTTAAAGGAAATTTTAAGGAGAAAATAACCTTCATAAATTCATTAAGGTTCTGATCCCCTTAAATCAAGTAGATCTTAGATTCGGCTATTAAAGTCCATTTTTATTACACCCTTGTCACCGGCTTTCTGTGTAAAACTGCTTCATATTTCCTTTCCATATATTACGTTCCAGTCCATGGTTTCCCCTTCACCTTGTCACTCAGTTTCTGGAAATAAAAATATATAGAAATAAACAAAATTGGTTAAGTGAAAGCTTTACACAAGAGAACTTTACACAGTCAGGAAGAAAGACAGGGAAAGAAATACAGAGAGAAATGAGAGGGACAAAGTCTGTGTATGTGCATATGTGAGGGAGAGAGACAGGGAGAGAGACAGACAGACAGACAGACAGACAGACATATATATGATACTTTTATCATTTGATTGATAGATGGGGAGAGAAATATGAATTGAATACATAAAACCAACAAGAGTTTGGCTATATATCTACATATAAAGATTTCCTTACCTTTCTATACATCTGAGCTCTGATTCTATTCAGCTCAGTGTCTTGGACTTTCTTCTTCTCCTTCTCCTTCTGCTTTACTTCGGGCAGGCGGTTGTACAACCTAGAACAGGGAAATTAAAAAAAAAAATCATGTTTTACATTTACACCATCTGACTTCAACTGTCAGACTGTCAACTGTCAACTACCATCTCCTGATTTGCTTGACTTAGAATTGTTAGTGCAGAAATCACATATCGTCATTACACTTTTTTTTTACTTATTGTTTTTATTGGGCTTAAATGATAAAGCTTGATGCCTGTATGAAGGGCTACTTGGCATGAGAAAGTCCACATGAGTGAAAGTTTGCCTGATGAAAATTAAGGATGGAAGATGCTTAAAATCTAAATGGTATAGGCACCCCAAACAAAGGATGTTTTCTGTAATGAAGCCTTTTTGTAATTACATTAAAAATCTTCTTTAATCATCCCTATGAGGATTTGCTTCAATCAATCGGCACGCATTAACTCTCACATGTACATGTATGTGCGCTAATCCTGGTATACCAAATGATTTTATTTTATACATACAAACTCAGTCAGCGTCCATTAATGTAAATGGAACAGCAAATGAATGAAGCATATTTTGTGTGTTTTTATGTGCTTCATTTCAACCCATATATTGTAGTAGTAATGTATGTTCACTGTTTATCCACAGGAAGCTGTATTTATAGTTGGACAGGATTCATTCAACTTGATTGTAATGCAATTAAAATAGTATCCTGAAGAAATTTAAACTAATCAAAGCAAGGCATTTCAAACAAAGGATGAAGTAGTAATTGTTCTTGTCATCACCTTTTGTTCTCCAAGAAATTAACCACACTGTTTACCAGCTACACATTCCAAACTAGAAATTAACCTGCCAGTGCATTCCACAAGGCTGCCAGGGCAGGAAGAAATCAACACATGATATGTACACACAGATTTAAAGAAGAATAAACCATTCCATTACTTCACTGGAATGTAGGCTGGTAATACTGTCAGAAGAGGTAAGACATGTCCAGACATGATTGGAAGAGAAACTTACTTCTCGGTCTGCTCTCTCATCTGTCTCCTTGATATTGCACGCTTCTTTGGCTTGTGTAGTTGGTCTAAAATTGAAATAAGAGCATCAGAGTTATAAAACTGTAGAGCATTGCGTTGAGACTAAAGCAAGCTATGAAGCATTTTGTACCTACGAGAACACTATTTTGTGTCAATCAATATTTCGACCACTATCATTATCATTATCATGACCATTATCATCACAGTAATTTTCCATATGATAAACTAATGACTGCTAAAGCCTGTGCTACTTATTACACAGAAATGGTTGCCAGCTACCTTGTAAATATAGAGTCATCTGGGGGGTGTTTCACCAAGCTGTTCGTAAGTTACAAACGACTTTACAAACGACTGGTGATCCTTTCTTGTGCTAAATTCGATGCCACACTTGGTTCATTGAGAATCTAATTTAGCACAAGAAGGGATCACCAGTCATTCGTGAAGTCGTTTGTAACTTACGAACAGCTTGGTGAAAACCCCCCCTGATTTCATTTACATTTTGATGGCCCAGTATATAGCTACATACCTGGCAGAAAAACTACATATAAATCACTACTTTCACTACAAACCAGCTTTTCGCTCTAATGACATAATCCTGGAAAGGGTCCTGCTCAAATTGACATCTTTTCTCCTTGCAGATGAGTGCTGTTATTTAACAGACCAAGGCAATCTAGCACAAGTTACAATTACACAGTCCCAAACTTAAATGCAACTCTTTAAAATGAACATAACTTTGCATTTCATTTGCATTCCATTGCACAGAGAGTTGCGTTTAATGTCAAATGCAACTATTAACCGTAATTATCAAACGCAACATTGCATTTTGTATATGATCTAATGCAAATTTGCGTTTCATCTGAGTTGCGTTTAATCACAACCTTACTTTAGTGCAAGACGGCCCAATTCCATTTATACATTGATATTTGCCGACTTACCGCTGAGAGGGTGGGCGTTAGGGTTGGGCTTCTTGCTCCTCTGATCA
Organism: Arbacia lixula; assembly: GCA_963669155.1. Lineage (NCBI taxonomy): Eukaryota > Metazoa > Echinodermata > Echinoidea > Arbacioida > Arbaciidae > Arbacia > Arbacia lixula. The sequence continues at coordinate 21,938,857 of OZ022584.1, forward strand.
TGGAATATCTGGGCGCGGTCGAGCTCAAACTGGGCCTGGACATGGCGCTCCTCTGCGGCGAGCTTCATCTTGCGCTGGCGCTCTCGGGACTTAGATATGAAGTCGCTGCGATGCCTTTCAAAAGCTTCCTACAGGTTTGAGAACCAGACAATTGCAACAATGTTGAAACGTGGCTGTTTCAATTAACTTCAATATTATTCTGATGTTTTGTCCTATATCAATTCATTATTTTTATATCTTTTTTTTTTATTAAGGAATCAAAATATATTATACAATACAATATACATGAAGAGACATAAACTGAAAAGACAAATTACAATATTTACAAATGATTGGGATGACCAGTGAAAAAACAAGGTGGTTCGCGAACCACAAGTTTTGTTTTTAATATCTTTTTCAAACCTTTTGACCCCATCAGCCTCATGAAGAGACACATGTGGCATTACCCAAGGATCATTTGTACCAAGTGTGCTTAAAATTGATGCAGAAATAAAGAAATGAAAGCAAAGTCAAACGAAAATTTGAGAAAAGATGATGCACATAGCCTCGTATCATTTGACCTTTTGACCCCTAGATGACCTCTGACCCCACAATCCTCATAACGACACATGTGGTATTACCCAAGGATCATTTGTACCTAGTATTATCACAATTGATGCAGAAATAAAGAAATGAGAGCAAGTTAAAGAAAAACTTTAACATTTTTGTAACAGAGCAACAGACCAACAGACTAACAGGAAAAGTGATCACTAGGTCTCTACCGAACTTCGTTCAGGCGATACAAAAAGAAAGAAAAAATGTGTCAGTTAATCATGCTATACATGCTACAGCTATGTTTCTCATCTTCTTCATCCCTTCTACTTATTCTTCTTCTACCATCTTCCACCTTACCTGCAGAGAAGCCTTGGTGGGGCCCTTGGGGGCAGCAGGCTCTTCCTCTTTGACAGGGAAGCTCATTGGCTGCGGCTTCTCCTTGGAGGGTGTGTCCTGTTGCCAGGGCATCTTCTTGCTGAGAGGTTGGAACCATGCAACAGGTTGCACAATCTTGGTTGGAATTCTGACAAGTCAATACAGAGATGCAGAGAATGGGTCTGTTAAAAAGACATCATTCATACAACCACAGAAGCACATATTAACAGTTACAGATGGAAAGTTACAGATGGAAAGAGAGTACGATAGAATGAGAGAGGGGGAGAAAGAGAAAGAGAGAGAAATAGTAAAGAGGAGACATAAATTATGCCAAGATGGATATCAAACACAAAGGTTATGAGTATTATGAAGTGTTATGGAATTGAAATGTGTATTCCAATGCACTACATGCAGGGTCTGAAAGCAAACCCAGCACGAATACAGATAAACGACTATTAAAAGTGTTTGTTACCTTGAGGGTGCTTCGTTCTCCTTGGCCTCCTTCTCCATCCCTGCCTTCTTCTCCGCCTTCCTTCTCCTTCTCTCCTCCTCCTGGTCCTCAGACTCCTTGTTGTTGTAGTTCTGTCTCCTGGTAAGGACATTGTCCTTGGTTCCAAGGTCCTTCTCTCCCTTCCCTACGTCGATTACGAAGGCCGTTCCTGGCTTGACCCTCTGCGGCGCGGTCTGGCTCCCAGGGTCCGAACCCCTCACAGGTATCCGGGATTGACCGTTGGCCGGTTTCTTGAAGACCTCGTCCCGCTCAGCATCCATCTTGGTTTCCTTGCTCATGTTGTCCGTGGCCTGCTCCCGGGCTCTACTTGTGAAACCGTGGATGGAGTGGGACCTCTTTGGTTTGCACGAACAGGGATCGCTGCTCTCTGACCCCACTTCGCTTAAGGATTCCGTGCTGTACGCGACACCAAAGTCATCTTTATGCGCGACATCTCTGGCCAGCCTGGGAATCTCACGATGCTTCTTGTTTGCCCCGCCATTAGCAGTTTTCCTCTCCCTGGTGGGGGCTTCTGGTGGACTGCTCTCTGTCGTGTCGTAGACCAAGTCCTCTGACGATCTGATTGACGCTTCCTGGACGGGACTCAAACAGGGCTCCAGTGACGCTTGCTTCCCAAGACGCTGATACCCAGCCAACATATCGGAAACTTCCTCTAAACCGCTTGAAGTGCTCGATGGCTCATCTACGGGCGGCGTGCTTGTAACGGGGAGGTCATCTTGTCCTTGCGAGGCCCCTGACCTCTTCCTCCCCTGCTCGCTCTTCTTTTCCTCCTCCCGTTTCCGATGGTGCTCTCGCTGCCGGTCAATCTTGCGTTGCAGCTTCACCAGCTTGGAGCTCAGTTTGCGGACGCCGTCTGGTCCCAGGAGCTGCAGCAATCGGTCCGACTCCAGACTCATGTCAGAGAGCAGCGATTCTTGAGTTGTCATCAGGTCTGACAGCAACTCCTGCGTCGCTTCATCTTCGGGGGAATATGCTGAGCTGCTGGACTCCATCTCTTCTTCGGTGGGGGATCGCTTGGCTGGTTGCTTGCCATCCTTTCTTCTGTCCTTATCATGAGGCTGTTGACCATTTTGGCGCCCGGCAGCTCGGGGTATCCTTGATTCCTTTGTGGGAGATGTGCGCACAACCGCAGCAATCTCTTCTGGTGACACTTTCTGCTTAAATCTGTACAAGGGTGCAAAAGTCCAAAAGGAAATGATTATGAAGCCATACATGTACAATAGCAACAGACACATATCAAGATATAGACTACTGATAATACTAAGTTTGCACATATGACTTGCTGTCAATGTTAGGCCTACCTAACACTGTTTTAAATCTGTCTGAACAGAATCATTTAACACTGCTCGATTAAAAAAAATTGGTACATGTATTTCAATTGATACAATTTATCTTAAACGAGAAACTAGCTGCCTTTTAGTGGACAAGCTATAGCTTATGAACGCATTGTACTTAATATTCTATGCTTGCATATGATTGTCATATACTATGTAAGTTCACATAATTAAAACCCCACAGACATAAAGTGCTGAATACAATGAGGATTATTTTCTTTTCATAGGGGCTCTATCCTTATTCTCAGGGGCTCTTTTTGGCTTTACAGGGGGCTAATATCCCCTTGAGCCCCCACACATATTTCCCCATAGCCCCGAACTGCATTTGCCCGCAGCCAGCTGACAGGTGGTTGCGTCTCACCCTGTGTTTCTGGGTAGCTTATCTGGCGACTGCTCCCTGGGAGTGAAGCCCTGCTGCCGATCCCAGCGACGCCTCTGCCTCGGGGTGCCAGAGTCTGTCAGCGTGCTGCTGCTGCTGTCTACCTCATCTACACACATACGTCAGAGATTCACACAGGATTTATTACAGTCTATGTACCTCATTCTGAAAAATCCTGTGATCTGATCAGTTGACATATCATAATATCACAATGCAGATATAACACTAATTTCTTAAAGAGCATCTTTTGCAGACTTAGAATAATGGAATGATGGATTGTGCAAGTTCAAATAATTGATTTTGTTTCTTTCATTCTCACAGATCACAGGCATAGTTATGGTCATACTAATAGTCATTGTTACATTTATAGTCATATTTCATCTGTAGGTATAGACTGATCAACTTATTTCATGGATATAGCGAGTTATAGTAGTTAAGAACCCCCTCATACCTTGCACAAATTGCTCGACAGTATGTTTGACTGGGTCCTGCACCATGCGGGCGAGGTTGGTTACCCTCCTCGAGTCAAGGCTAGATACATCCGAGTCCAGCTCTTGACCTTTGACCTCTCGCCTGGCCTCCCTGCGAGCCTCCTTCTGCTGCTGTAGCCGCTGGTACTGGTCCCACATCACAGAGGCCTCGTTGTACAGCGGGTCTGATTCATTCTGAAGGTAGAAACAGGAGGACAGAGCTCATGTATTGTCAGTGTGGAAGGGTCAGATGGTGCAAAGCGAGAAAGAGATGTTGGAAAAATGAGAAGAGGAAAAGAATGAGAGGAGGACAAAGAGAAGGAGAGGGAAAAGATGGGGAGGAGGAGGAGGAAGAAGAGAGAGAGAGAGAAAGAGAGAGAGAGAGAGAGAGAGAGAAAGAGAGAGAGAGAGAGAGAAAGATAAAGGAAGAGTAAGAGGAGAGAGGAAGAGTAGGAAGAGGAGTAATATAAAATAAGGAGTATGAGGAGGAGTATCAGGAGGAGTATCAGGAGGAGGAGGAGGAGGAAGAAGAAGAAGAAGAAGAGAGAGAGAGAGAGAGAGAGAGAGAGAGAGAGAGAGAGACGGAGGGAGAGAGAGAGAGAGGGAGAGAGAGAGAGAGAGAGAGGGAGGGAGAGAGAGAGAGATGGAGAGTAGGAGGAGAGAGGAAGATTAGGAAGAGGAGTAATATAAATAAGGAGTATGGGGAAGAGGAGGAGGAGGAGGAAGAAGAATAAGAAGAGTATGAAGAGGAAGAGGCTAAAAAGATATGTGAAGAAGGCTTAGAAGACTCTTAAAGACTAACAAAACAGGAAAATATAAAGTCCTTGCTTTATAATTGCTTTGTTGAGCAACAATGTATCATTATCATTCCTCTTACACTAACAATTTCAGTTTAACCCGATTCTCTGCTTCAACAATTTCATTTGATTTCATTATTTTTCAAAATGCCCTAAAAATTTGTGTATCAAGCACATCTGTTAAGTGCAGCTGTTGTTTCAAAACACATTTTTATCACACAGGTAAAAAAAAAATTGAAGCCAAACTCTAATTCCATTTAATGTCCTTGTAATCAGATTTACTGGTACCTATTTTATACACGAGACTTGACAGCCGTACAGATGGTTTAACTGATATCGAGCTGCCAAAATCATGGGCAAAACCTTACATGTAATCATTTTTACATGCAAAGTCATGAAAAAACACTTATTCATTGGCAAAGTACAGAATATAAATTCAAACATTAGAATTTCAAAATAATTATGAATGAAGAAGGAAAGAGAGAAGGAAAACCGGTTGATCCCCTTTAATAAAGGAAAAAACAAATGTACAGCACATTATGAAATGTAGATCTTCTTTGCCCATATTCTTTTAAAGCATGCTAAGCCTTTGATGCTGCACAACACATTTCAGCCATGTTGTGATCAAATTGTCTGCCAATCCAATTACTGCTAATTTATCAAATACCCGATTTGTGACGTAAATCGTGGCATGCTTCCAGGAGGATCCCGTGGCTGTAATACGCCTAAATTGTATCTCCCTACAGGACTCCTAATGTAATACAGAATCCCACATGTCTATAAAAACTAAAAGGTCTCATGTCCATCGGTGGAATTTCTGGAATGTTGATGACAATGCTTGTCGGCATAAGTTTAGAATTTAGTTTAACTGAACATGACATGAAAAATGGAACACCTTCATGGCAATGGAAATGTCAATTTGTGTTTGACCCTTCCATTTCCATTGACATAAAGTAGTGCACAGTAGTAATTCAATGGGATTTACCAGGGTTTGGGACTTACAAGGACATAGGGTTAAAGCTTTTACTCCAATGTACATGTACAGTATCATACATTCCTGTTTTTCACAAAGTTATCTGGACTTTTCAAAATCATGCTGGATCCTTTCTTTAAACTTTCACCAAATGTCCTTCATAAATCTGTTACTTAGAAATTCACACTACATGTTTAATGATACACTATGATACTTTAAATTTGCTGAATTAAGTTAACGGAAGTAATATTCAAATGTGCATGTATCTTTCACACTTCTCTCCGATTGAAAACTTCCAAGTAGATTTTCCACACACTGCCCTAAGCCGTCCTCCTTGCTTTACCAGACATTCTATGAACATGCCATGTACAGTAACAAATTTCATACATTGTCAATACTTTTTACTCCATTATATTTACATTGCAAGGAGCATGCTTTAAGGTGGCATATCCACCGTTGAAGATAAAAGAAGCAACTTGTATTAATGCAAAGTCAAATAGAAGAAACTACCATCTTAGAACATCCCTCACAACATAGAAACTAACACCTAAACTATACCAAGTGTTACATCTTAAATTAATGTTTATTAAAATTCATTATAAAATCATAGTCTACATAGTTTTCATTTTAATTGAATCTGCAAATAAAGATTCACATTTTTTGTTCTTCTTTGATCATTATTCATTGTAGTCCTTTGTATAGACAACTTCATATTAAGCATCACTGCATCACACTTAAAGGAACTCTATCAGATAATTACAAAACACAATTACTGGTAAAGCAAATGGAATATTATGAATACTTTGCGTTGGCAAATAAGCTGAGCTTGAAAGATTAATCACTACATGTACATGTACTAGGTAGTTCAATTTTCATGCATCATTTGTATCCTATGGCAATACTTTTACTTTTCAAACCCACCCAATGTATTTCTTTTTGGTTCATGCAAGTTTCTACTGAATGTGAAATGAATGCACTACATGTACCCATATTTTTTTGCCCACTACATGTATACTGCTCCAAGAAATTGATAGCACTGCTTTTCTGGAACTACTGTAAAGGCATGCCACTACGCTACATCTACAGTAATTCAAATCAAGGAAATTGATATTCCAAAACTAATTAAGTATGCCCACCTCATGACATGCGACTAATAGTGTCATATTGACCTACGGATAGAATGGGCAATGATAATGATTATTCAATAAGGGTGCTACCATGAGAAATGTATGTACTACCACTAAGAACAATAATAATAATAATAATAATAATAATAATGTTAATGATAATGATAATAATAATAATAATAATAATAATAATAATGGCAATAATAATAATAATAATAATAATAATAATAATAATAATAATAATAATAATAATAATAATAATCCTGCCTCTTCTTCCTAAATTTCTTTATTTATCCTCATAATTTGTACTGTTGTTATTATTCATTGAGAACAAAGATGTTTTTTAAAACATTTTTTTTTGTCATGTTCAATTGATCGCAATGGTGCAATGCTATCAAATTTATATGCGTTGCATCCACATGAGGAGCACTTTGCTACAAAAGAATTCTTCAATTCTTCAATTCTTGACCTATTTACACATTTTATATCAAAGTCATTTATTGTCAGGACTCCTCGAATGGAAAAAATTACTAAGTGCCATTTCCTAAAAATGGCGGCATTGCTTTTAAAACTTAATGCCACACATCCAGTGATATGTGGAGGTTGAAAGTTCACTCACCTGAAGGATGTCTTCCAACACCTGTCTGCTGTAGGTGCCAGGCAACTGGGGCACCTGGCCCACCTCAGGGCCGTATCGGGCTCCGTACTGTGGCAGCCGCCCTTGTGGGTAGGAGACGGGCCGCGGTCTCCTCTCTGACCCTGCGCCTGCATACCCAGGACGAGCCTGATCTGGTCCTTGGCGGAATCTGGGGATCTTGGAAGGGGAGGTAAGCCCTCCAGATGCAGTGGGGGGAACAGGTGGTGGAGCTTCACTGGTCCTCACGAACTGTTGCCTGTAGTGTCCGTCCACTGGGTACGCCCCTCCAGATGGCACCCCTTGATGGGCAGGATCCCAGCCTTGTGGTGGGGGTTGTTGGACACCCTGGTATCCAAAGCCAAACCTCTCTGGCGACGCCCGTCTCCTCACTCCACCTGTCGGGTCCGTTCCATTCCCGAGTGGGAGACTTATGGTGTGTCCAATTCTGGGATGCATACCGCTTCGCTCGTTCCTGGGGTCGTAGGCTATCTGCGGGGCTGGAACTGATTCTGGAGGGGAACGGGAGTGTTCTCGCTTCAGCCCCGAAGGCCTGGTGGTCGAGGGAATCCTAGATCGCCCAGGCCTGTGCTGAGGACTCAGTGAGATCTGTCTGGAGAGTTTCTCCTTATCCATCCCTTCCTGCCTGCTACTGTCGCTCAGAGACCGCCGGTAGCTTCGGGGATCCTTGGACTCGGCCAGACCAAAGGTCCTGCTTCTGTCTTGAGGACTCCTGGGCGGGGACGTGACACCCATGTCAAAACGAGGGATCTTGGAGGAGTGAGGGGCAGTGTTGCTGGAGTCTTGATTTGGTCTGGTTCCATAGACTCCAGCAGGGAATGAAGGGGCATGGGCATCATCAGAGCCTGAGAAAAATAATGGCAAACACAACAATGGCATGGCTAAATATAATATGGGAAATGTTAATGATGAGAGATTAAGTTATCCATGGTTGATCAGTTGAGCATTTGAGTTTATCCATAATCCTTACCAATTCACACATTCTTTTTAAAAGCAGCCTTTAGTCATAACCATACAATGCAACACATTATCATTCTAACCAACAAATTGCTGAATTATAAAAAAAAAGTTGTTTATATGAAAAAAAAATTCTAGTTGTATACATTTTTTTACAATCAATAATTACTTTATCTGAATTATGATAATTTATCTTGATGGGCAACTCAATTTCTCCTTGTATGACTTGTGCAGAACCAGATTTCTCAAACTATCAGCAAATATGTAAAATACTTCTGTTTAACTTTTGCCAGTCTTTTTTCACTGATTTCCGTATGTCTATATTTACTTCAACTGATCATGAATGGTTTTGCCTCCTGAATCATCATTATTCGCCACATCTGTGAGGCTTGTCATGAAATGCATTCTACTCACCAAGGTGAGAACTCTCCAAAGTTGAATTGGTAACAGTGGGAGACCCATCCACAGCCTTCATTCCTTGGCCATCAACCGCATAAGTGTAGATCACTTCAGAACTTCCTGGAGGCCTGTAAGGCCTGAGGAACTCTTCAGTCATAGATGAGTCCTTCCCAGATTTCTGCCCTGCCTGTGTGCTAGGACTGATCCTGAACTCTGCTTGCCCATGTTGGCCTCCATGTGATCTTGCTTTGGACAGCGACCGTGGCCAGCTGTTGGTGCTGTAGTCCTGATGAACGGCCTGGTGCTTCTGGGAAGGAAGGTGCTGGGGTGTCTGGGAAGCTGCAGGAAGATACTCCCCTGACTGCCTCTCCTGGGGATAGGCTTGTCCACGTACAGCCCCACTGCGAGATGGAACAGGAAGCTTACTGGCTGGCAATGGTTGCTCCTTTGGCTCAAATTGATCCTGCCTTCCCCATGCATCAGATCGATGATGAGATGGGGCTGCTGCATGGATATCCGGGAACATCTGTCCATCAACCTTGATTTCAGGGGAGGAGTTTGATCTGGGGATTGCGAAAAGGCTATCATCTATAACTTGGGAATCCTGATCTTCAGGCACGTTGTCATTATGTTGGTACATATTTTCATATTGTGGATAAGAATGGTACTGGTGATGAGGGCTACTGGTGACCGGCAGCTGTTGAAATTCCTCTGCGCTTTGGCCCTGAGAATACTGCAAGTGACTTGGTATCTGTTCTGGTAGCAGGCCATAGAAGACATGTTCAGAGGAAATGGGTTTTGTGACGGAACCTGAGGAACCTGTCCTGAAGTCATGTTCTGATAGCTGCTGTGAGGAATTGATAGCGGGTGACTGATACTCCCCCGTTCTGACAATGTTTGCATTGTCATCCTGGCGGACAGGGGTCCTTGTGACAACACTATGATCAAATGTCCTGTCTGCTAATCGCTGCAAGTGAAGAGTCAGCATATCTCTAGCTCGGTCAAAAGCTCCAAAGGGCCTCTCGATCAAATCTGTGACTGATGCATTGGGTGCCACGTCAGATTGGGCACTGGAATACTTGCTGGCGACAGACATGTTGGATTGGTTCCTATCATGAACAGACTGCTCAACTGAGCTGAGTGCTTCTGATATGATGCGATCGACCCTTTCTCCTGGTGCTTCGTTTCCAAGAATAGCCTGAACCCTGAGAGCAAGAGAATCTGCACTGACAGTAGACGCGTCTTTGGCAGACGCTGAACTACTGATGCCATCTCGACTCAGCACAGCTTGGGAGTATTGAGAAGACCTTGATGTAAGTGGCCTTTGGCTCATTCTAGATTCACTGAGCCGTTTCTCTAGTTCAGCAACTTGGACCAGTGCTATCAAATCTTCACGAGATAACGTGTCCCTTGCATCAGCTGAATGATGAGGACTTCCACCATCTGTAAGATTCAACAGTTGCTGTACCCTATTCGACAGTGAGTCATTCGTCAGCGTACTAGTAGCTGACAAACTTGAGTCACCCAGTCTCGCATCATTTCTTGAACGGCTTGCTTGGAAAGTTTGTTGGAAAGTAACCTTACTGCCGTCACCGATTTCTGAATTATCTTTCGATCTGCTACTGGTGGAACCCATTGGCACAGTTGTGCTTCCTGTCATTGCAGGAGATACAGACAGGTAGGATTCCTCTGGCTTACGCCCAACATTGTCACTCTCACTTCCAGTATTTGAGCGTCTCGCCACTCTATTGATAATCTCTCTCACAGAACTGGAGGTGCTTGCCTCAGAGAGAGTAGGAGAACCTCTGCCCATTTCACTTTGTGCTGTCAAGAGCTGCTGAGGATCAATCCCTGCCTCATGCAGTTTACGCAAGCTCTCAGACTCTAAGAGGAGTCTGCGGACATGTTCTGCAAGTGAATCTGTGGATGAGCTCCCATTAGATTCTGACCTGGGTAAGGACTGTCCATCTCCTCTTCTCTGACCTGGCTGTGAGTTGTACGCCTCCTGAAGGATCCCTGGTGGCAGGTTGGCTTCCTCAATACTGTCTGGGCTACCAGTGTGTGAGGAAGAAAGACTGCCTGGTAGAGAACCACTGCGTGTTGGGCGAAAATCTGTATCAGAATTCACTTGCAACAGGAGAGCTACTCTCCTTGCTAAGAGGTCTCGTTCGTTTTCCTCTCTCCTCCGCGAGTGGCTTTCATTCATTTCTCTTGCTCTTTTGGACCGATTTCTTTCATCTTGAATTTCTTTGTTGCTATCAGTATCACTTGAAAACCCTAAATTAGGAGAACTGTGAAGGTCCGCAGGATATTGAATGTATGCCTGTGCATCTCTGGATGTATTTCCTTCAGTTGGTGACAGGTACTGCGAAGGTAGAGATTCCCTTGATTGACCTTCCAATGGATGTATCTGATTGTCAGCTCTGTTTGATGCATCTTGTGAAATCTCATCCAATGTTACTGACTTTTGTTGCAAGGAGACATTCTTGATGGAATTGTTCACTTGATTTTCAGGAGTAAAGTCCTCAGCAGAACCTCTCACAATGACAACATCTGCACCAGCAGCAACATGCTCCTGGATGTCCAAAGGTTGCAGACTGTCCAAGTCCAGAGGAAGCTTATTAGGGGAACCTCTTGTCAAAACTTCAGAGGATGGTTTTGGGGTGGGCCTCGGTGAAGCAGACCTGACAGTGTTAACCTCAGCACTGAAACTGCTACTCTTTGAAGACCTTGTTGCACTAGATTCAAGGCTACTTGATACCTGTCCTAGATTAGGAGAATGATCTTCACGTAAGATTTGATCGGTAATCAAGTTCATATTAGGTGAGGGTGTTGCTTGCTCCCCACCAGTTTCTGACTGCCATGGTGTAGTAGCTGCAGAGCTATGCACTTCTTGTGAATTTGTGGTGACATTCCTCATGTTACCATCAACAATATCAGAGCTACTCTTGTCTTCAGCTTGGTCGCCGTCCAAGCTGTGCTGTGACACTGACATGGACAACACTCCACTCACGAAATCAGCTGACACCTCAGCAATGGCTTCTTGTACGGCATCTTTTGTCAGACCCCCTTCTTCAAGATATCCTGGACCATCAACCTCATCATCTGACAGTGGAATGGGGATATCCATATCACTGCTCATCACTGCACTGTCATCTTCCTCCACGAACGGGGAGGCCACTCCTGCAGACTCCATGGAGGTAGCCAACATACTCTTGAACTGGGCACCATCCTGGGAGTCCAAGCTGGCATCCAGATTCAGAAGTGGGATGTCTAGGACCGTTCCTGCAGCAGACTTATCGTCTTGTTGGGCACCCAAGGGGGATATCACATCTACATCCTGACGTCTAAGACTACTAGCAGACGTGCTTTTGCCGCCTGCTAAGACACTATCATCCTTCAAGGGATACTGGCTGAGGATGGCGCTGTCTTCTTCCAGAGGATGTTGTGAGAGGGTGGTGCTCTGGAGCAGGGACTGTCCATGGTCGTCTGCTCCCGCTGCAGCAGATGAGGTAGTCAGGTGCTGGGTAAGTTTTGGAGTGGAAGACACACTGCTGGCTTTGGACGAGGCTCGGCTGCCACTGCTGGAGCCTGATCGTCTGGGGGAGGGGCTCGGAGACGAGACCAGGATCTCTTCCTGTACCAGGGTGTACCAGGAGTCCTGCAGTCAGGAGGACACGATGTAAAGAGAGCAGTCAATTACAAAGAAACTTGTGGAAGATCTCATCTGGAAATGAATGTGGGTCACTAAATTAGTATCCAAATGAGCTTGTACCGTAGTCTTTAAATGCAAATTGCTTTAAACAGTAGTATAGACACATCCATCCATATTTCTTTCATCTATTAGTATCCATGTGCCCAACCTTGCGTGCATAGTACAGAGAAGGCATTTGAAAATATATCACTTACATGTAATGTATGTAATGTATCCTGCCTAATCCATTCACATCTACTGGAATGTATATTTTTAGAGAACTTTTATCAGATATTGCTCTGCATACAAATCACAGAAGTATACTGTATTTATTTTGAGTATTAAGTATTATCATAATTTAAACTACACTTAATAGCCTAAATATCTTGCCAATCTTAAATCAGTAGTTAAGCATTGATTCTACTTCGTAGGTACCGGTACATGTACTGTATACATGTGCAATTCCCCAATGAGAAATTCCCATTGAAATCATTGATATCATGTTACTCACATGTCGAAGACCTTCACTTATAATCAAAGTAGAATTAATGTTTGATTAGGAATTGATGATTCACTGACTGTCTCTAATTGCAACTCAATTTTCTACATAGATTGGAAGTGGTGCAGGTACAGTGTACATAATGGACTGCTTAATCACTGTAGTGTCATGTATGAGAGAAAGAGAAAGAGAGAGAGAGAGAGAGAGAGAGAGAGGGAGAGAGAGAGATATATAGAGCAAAAGAGAGTGCAATATAGAAAGAGAAAGTGAAAGAGAAAGACAGAGCAATAGAGAGTGAGCAAAGGAAAGAGAGAGGCGGAGAGAGAGAGAGAGAGAGAGAGAAGGGGAGGGACAGAAAGAGACTGAGTACTAAATTATTGCTATCACTACATGTAAAACACAATCAACACAACAGAAGAAGATGATTCTAGGAAGAAGTGGGAGATGAGTGAGAATATAGTATGGGGAAAAGACAAAAGAAAAGGAAGAAGCAGAAGAGGAAAAGAAGCAAATGAAAACAAGTAAAAAGAGGGAAAGCAGCTCTAAACTTAAGTATACAGGTACATATAGAACTGTGAAGAGAAGAGAGAGAAGATGAAGCAAAAGAAGCAACACAAGAATAAGAAGAAAATTAAGAAGACACAGGGAAAAATAAAAAGAAGAAGGAAAACAACAGAAAAAGAAAGAATAACAGAAAATAAACTAGAGGGGAGATAAATTACCTGTCTAGGCGAGCGTGAAGCCGACCTACTTCGTGGCCTCTCGTGGTCACTCATGACTCAAACCAAGCACCACTGCACCGTGATGAGATCCTGCGAGAGTTTCAGACTGCGTCTTGGCATAGCTCAGTGAGTGGTACAGTCGGTAGCATCTGCAGGGAGAACAACATTAACATAAACTCCTAGATGGAAATAGTGCCAAGAGTATGGTTACAGACAAGGTTTACTGCAATGATTTGTTCCTATACTACCAGAGTCAAGCAGATTTACATGTACAGTTGTAGTCTGGCTTCCATGCTTTTAGACATAATTAATTCAAACACAGCAACACAGAACAGAATGACACTAGACAGCAAATAGAAGCAAATAGAAATTGATTGAGGAGGGCTTCATCCAACAATGGTTGAACAATGCCTCATGATGATGATGAATTCAAATTTACAGATAAGAGTGTAGTACTCACTAGTCACTCTTCTCACTTCCAAAAAAGGAATTGAGATTGATTAGTCTACAGTAGCCAGACCCGTTTGCAGAATATTATACTTTGGATTGAAAATGCCCAACAGCCTGCATAGAAACCTAATCATTGCAGACTCAGCATTTGTAAAAAAAAAAAAAAAAAAAAAAAAAAAATGCAAGGTGAAGGATGCAATTAATACCTCTATCAGTGGAAAGATTAGACAGGGACTCAGGGTGACTTAGCCCCCGCAATGCAATACAAATCCTCTACACTTGCTGAGTTAATGTAGAGCCTCTGTGAAAAAAATCCTCAAAGGCCATATTCACAGTGGTGATTTAACGTAAAAACATGTGAAATCTCGACTACTGGTAACTTCATGGGTCACCATTTAAAACAGCATGAAACATTCATAATTATTCAATATCACTGACTATTTCCTCAGAACTACTTGAGTATAGGAGTTTGTCCAAATAATAATCACAGCGAATAATTCAAACCACCCACTGTGGTTATTCTGTGATGAAAGTGAATGATTTTGTGACAGCATCGGGTGATAATTACACACATTTTTGGCCCCACAGATATGTTTATGTGGTCTTAGTTAATTTAGTTAAACTACCATTGTGAATACAAGCCAAAGGGCAGAATGCACATTATGCACTGTAACAGGGTTCAGAGTTATCAGGCTAGAGAAATAGCCCTGCAAACTTCAAGGTTCCTCTTCAACAGTCAACAGAACAGCAGCAGGCATTGCTGGCATTATACATGTATGTCTGTTAAGTTTACTTCTCAATATTCAATTCCCAGTTCTCCCTTACACTACAGGTATTTATTTCACACTTGATCTTCACACACCACATGTGCAAACTCCCATACATGTAGGCCAGCAATACAACTTCATGTTGAGGGTTCAAACTAAAGAAGGATGCTTTTGGCTTCGTGGCAATAACTCCTTCCATGTGAATTTATAACAGTTCAGGGTAAAGAGTGTAATTAATCATGATATACTACACCAAAGTCAGCACAGTACGATATCCATGTCATTTGCAAAGTTTAATAGGAAGTCGCACCGAATCAAGTTTCAGACAGATTTGTGAAATGAGATTTCACGCCTAGCACCTTTTTCTCCTTTGCAATTTGGACACAAATACACAGTACCAGTATGTACATGTACAGTATAACTCACATTTGTGTACAATATGTTTTCTGCACTGTTTGTCCCTCTTGAAATGCAACCTATTTTAACAAATATGTAACATAAGTTCTCTTTGAAGTTCTTGGTCGTAGAGGGGCTGATACCGTTAATTTTCTTTTCTAGATTGGCCCAGAAAGATGTACACTGTATTGGTAATTTTATTTAAATTAGCGTGCCCATTTAATTTCACAACTGCAGCTTACATACATGTACATATTTATCTCCTACATAAAACAAACTGACAAGATGCTACAAATGTCACTTTGTTTGACATTGCAACACATCTGCAAGATATGTTTTTCATAATATGTTAAATCTTCTACAATTTATGATTTAAAAAACAAAACTTTTCCTATGTTTTACTACTTCATAAGTAATATAATCAGCGATGGAAAGAAAAAAAGATCTTTGATGACACCATAGCCAGATAACGCTCCCAAATGTACAGTACATATTCCAAGTTTACAACCAAAGTGACTGTACCGGTAGTTGCGGCATGGTTTATACAAGTGTATACTGCCACCTGACAGTTTAATATAAACATTCGAGCATACATTTGCCTCCACTGGCTAATTTTACGATCTCCTATCCAGCTATCAATCAAATCATGCAGTCTTCTAATGGCTGGAGACACAAGTCTCCTCAGAGCTAGCCTGGCTTTCAGGCTGTTAGACATTTCTCATCCCAACGGACAATTAGAGTCTAGTACTCTCAGACTAGTCACTGCATCGTTCTCCACTTCTCTCAGTCGGTCCCAGCTGGAGAAGAAATCAAGAATGATTAGTCTTGATAGTATTGCAGCCAGACCCATTTATTGGAAACATGTACTTTGATTTAGTAATGCCCCAACAGTCTGAAGGCAAGACTACCTACGAGCCTGTTTACAGAAAGGATTCACAAGGAGCCCTAGCTCCCATTGCATGCATCTCCGTACTGTATGCTGAGCAGGTCCATTCAGGCCGAAATGGCTAGGGAAACCTGAGTCGGCAGGATTATCATTAACAGGCAGAGGCCGCAATGAGGGATTCATGACAGGTGGGCTTAGAAGCCTCGTCCCAAAAATCCTTCTTCAATAAGACACAGTTGTTTATATAATCAACATATACAGGTATGTTCAGGCATATTCAAATCTTATGGAGGTCATTCGAACAATATATTATTATTGGTAACCCCAAAGCTTGTCTGAGGTTTGTCCAAGTAGCAACAACTAATGTATTCAGTGTGCCATTCACAAACAATTGAAATTTGAAACTAAATCACAACATACATTTGAAAACATTACCACATTTAGAGGAATGAATTTGAATTCATAATGAAATTTGTTTAAAAATGTACCCGAAGTACCGACACCGTAATGTAATCTTCTACAATAGAAAATTTAAATGACGCATGGTGCGTTTATCATCTCTTTTCTTGGGTAGAATTAAGGTTTCCAAATGCCTTTCAGGGAATTTTTATGAGATGATAAATGCAAAGGTGTTTTGATTATGGGGTTCGGAAAGCCTTTTTGAAATGCACAAATTTGTGCGATCTGGAACGCCTTTGAGCCAGTAACGCGTTTATAGAAGCGAGATAAACACAAAGCTGTTTTGAAACGACTTTCTACTTTGAGCACAAAGTGTGTGCCGCACCTCCTTCCTCAGTCAAACGGCGCAGTACAGTTGCACAGTGACAAGGCCAGTTTTCGACTGGGCGACTTTGAGTTGATAAACAGGTTTTTTGAAATGCGTTCATAAAGGCCTTTGGAAACGCCTTTTGATAGTGGGTATTTAAAGGTGTTTCAAATTCTGGAAAGATGATAAATCTGGCCACAAAAAATCACCATGAATTTTCAGTATAAACAAAGTAACTGAACATGTACCAGTACAGGCCTTTAAAAGTACTGAAGATCTAATACATCCCTTTTGCAAATAAAATCAAATACCAATCAAATTAATGCAATACATGAATATGTACCATAGAGTAAATCTATGTACAAGTAGATGTTTTGCACATTTATATGTGTCTAGTTTGTGAAGCATGAAAAGCACCAGTGACATACAGCTGTATCATACAAACACAAAATAACAATCCTCAAAATATTAGCTGAGCAAATTTTTTTTTTAAATTACCTTATACTTCATCTCACAATTCCATCTAAAGCATTTTCTTACTAATATTTAGTGTACTTGTGCGGTATTTGTGATGACGCACATACACATAAAACAAATTTTCTTCCAACTGTTCCAGAGTCCTGCTACTCGCTGCCAGATGTTGTATCCTGTATGATATGGATACAGCAATGCACCTTCATTAATTTGTGCGATGATTCATTCATACAGTATAAAAGGTCATACTCGTTTGTCTGAGCACTACATTCAAACTCCGAGAGATAGTCATCTCTAGCCCACTGGAGACGACCCTCTAGGCACATGCACGCATCGCAAAAAAACAGTTTGCTACACCGGCACATACATCAATAACTGAATGAGTCACAACCTCATTCTCTCACCACCTTCTCTTTTTTTTTTCTTCTTCAGATTCCTTTTCAAGAAAAAGTCAAGAGTGTGATGAATTTATCCAGTTAAAAGGGTTCTGCGTAAACATGCGTCTCAGGAGATGAATCTCCTGACAAAGACTGGATTAAAATTTGATAGCATGTGGGGATAGAGCCGATTGCGTGATTCTGAATTGTGTTGCTGAACCGGTAGAATGTTTCCTCCCCTCACACTATTTCTAGCATACATGTCGGAAGAAACTTGCGGTTTCTCCTAAATGTTAAGTTAAAGACAGAGTAGCCCATCTGAAAAATCAAAAAGTCATGAAACTTGGCAGGAATCAACAGGAAAAACCTCCTTTGGAGACCACTTGTCTATAAAGGCCATGATGTTTATTTCCCTTGAACAATGTTTATTAACCTAACTACATAACAGGCACTTAGTGACAAAATTAACAATCCAGGTGAACGTGACGCAATAGAGTATGCATCATATTGTTGAGAGCAGCTGCTAGTCATGAATATTAAGTGGCGGCTTCAAACCTTGTTCAAAGCGATGTGTATCCATGTGCTTAAACATCCTTGATTCCACGAAGTTGGGGCAAAAAATGTGATGATGTTCATTTAATGGAGGTGTAAGATATTCTATTACACACTGAAGAAGAGATCAGTTGCTGAAGATGTGTGATGTAATACTAACCATGCCCTGTCAGTGTCATGTCTATTGCCTACAGTATAAATTAATCTAAAAAAAACACATTTAATTTGTTTGTTTACCTTTGTTACATGGACATAAATTCATAAAACATTACCAGTTCACTAATATAATTTCTCTATTTTGTACACAATTTGATGCTTAACCAAGTACCTCTCATGATAGTTACACGTACATATACCTGTCCGTACCCTAAAATCAATATTGCTAAATTGATCATTTCTCAGTTCTGGTATGTCACAACAAATTGCCCCAACCTGATGAAATTTCCTGTTTTTAATGTGAACCTGGAGTTATGCTCTCCATAGATGCATGTACATGTACAAGGCAAATAATACACAGGGGCTCAGGGCGATTTTTCCCCCAAAATGCTTAAAAAGAGCCCTGGCAAATATCAAAAGAGCCCCAATATTCCCATAGACACAATGAAAAATTGTAACAAAATGCCCAATGTGCTGAAAAAGAAAATGTTTAATTATTTTTTCCCCTGACAACTACACAGGCTGACTTTACAGGGTGACACTTACGTACATGTACATGTTCAGTGTGTATAGACATGAATGTGAATGTAAACAAAATATATGGGGGCAATATGTGTACCCGTACTCTGTGTAGATTGAAGAAAGAATACAAAGAACATACACGATCTGACCAACAGAAAAAGGTTAGCCCTTTTTGAGTTTGGGGAGGGGGGTTGTAACAAGGTAACCAACTGTATGTTTCAGCAGTAAAATAATTGCAACAGCTGCAGTGCACAAGTTCACAAGTTCATTGTATACCCATACATGGAAGGGACCGTAAGAGGAGTGTACTGTATAATTTATCAAAATATGCTTAGCATAAATTTGTGCAGAGCACTCTGTGGATTCTACAAAGACAAACTGCTACTTTGTACATCGGATATCTTTGAGTATAGTGTACCTTCAAATCATCTGCTATTGAGCGAGTCAGTAATACTATGCACATACATATGAGTACAGTATACATATATGCTTATACTCTTCAAAAATGTCACTGTGTGTATGCTTTGTCATCATATGTATAGTCATCTCACATACATTACAGGGTACAGTACATGTATGAGTGCATACTTATGTTCTTCTCAAAATCAAAAATAATTTTGATTTTAACTGGGAAAAAATATCAAAATTACAGTAGTAATCAGAATAATTAATGGAGTATGTTCTAGTGCTGCTGCACAAACAGCACAAGAGGATGAATTTTAAATCTTCGTACATTACATGTACACAGTAGATGGCCTGACATGAGACAGTCTGATACATTCCATAGCAAAATGTGATTTTTCATTGTATGGGTATGCAAGAGAACTGTCACACTCATACATGTACGTACATTATACAGTAGCTAGCTAATGGCTTCACATCTAAGCAAGATGCACTGCACACTCAATTATGTACAATATTGAATAGGCCCTGGGGTACAGTACAGTTGTACATAATGTATTGGAGTAAATGAACTGTGCATTGCTCATGAATGCACAAATCCTATATTGGTGACATTTTGATTATTTTATTTGACAAGTGCACTTGGGGAAGAAACCGAATACCACAATGTACATATGGGCTGTGAGTGCAGTACAGTGCACATACAGTGTACTGTATGTATGGTATATCATGCAAAACAAAATGCATTTGTATTGAGTGGCAAAACCTACTTGACTGCATGTAGCAAGCAGGATAATTTCCAATCATTTAGTGCTAAAAGGCAAAATATCTGAATGAAACACTTTGTGGAAAGCCTAATATTGTGACTGGATAAATGAATCAACAGAGTAAAGAGAGAGACATACATACTATACTGTACAACACACACTCACATCATGACTTACAATGTATGGTATAGTGAGGAGAGATGGGAATACAAGGGGAGACACAGAGAGAAGGGGGGGGGGGAGGAGAGAGAGAAAAGAGAGAGAAAGGAGATAGAGAGGAGATAAAAGTTAAGATAGAGAAAGAGGAGAGAGAATGTAGAGATATAAACCATGTTTATATACACTACCTATCCGCGAAAAAGGCGCAACATTTGCGGCAATTTTGCCGATGCATTACCGATAGCTGCATATATGAATGGGAATCGCTCAAATAATGCGGTATTTGCTTCCTCCTTTTTTGCGCTTATTTTGCGGCTTTTTCGCGGATCGAGACCTAGTAATAATACCGCAATATTGCGGTCAGCGAATCTTATAAACTGCGTCTGCAAAAAAAACGTAAATGTTGCGCCTTTAGCATCGCGCTCTGGCCTGTTGGTCGCTAATCCTATCGCTCGTATGGCTGAGCGGAGCATGTCACCATTGGTTTGGAGAGAGTCCAGCTGTCCAAAACACCGCAACATTACGGCTTTTGGGGGTGTGTATGAACGGTGCTTTTGCGGCTCCCTGGAAACTTGCTTACCGATGTGCATCGGTAATAATAGCGGTATATGAACGGGGCTATAGAGAGAAAGAGAGAGGGGGGAGGGGGAGAAAAGAGAAGGTGAGAGAGAAGGAGATAAAATGAGAGAGGGGGTGACAGATAGGGAAAGAGAGATCAAAACTTCACAACAGGAATGCTACTTGAAGTGTACAGTGTACGGTATTTTTCTGGGTGTAAAATTTACTGTTTCACTTTTACTTTTACACAAAATGTATCACATTTATATGCTGAGGTTTATGAGTGTATTGTATGACAATGACATTTGTTTGGGATATATGTTCAAATTACAAGTGGTCAGAACTCTCAAACTACAGTCATAGTACATGTACAAGTGGTTAAACAGTTTGATTGTGTACTAATGTACACATGTCAGGTCAGGGTGCTTTTTATGACACCAGGGGCCTACATGTACAGTACTGTATCTCACTAACAATTATTTTAGCAATCATCACTCAATCATTTGCAAACTTAATTTCATTGATACATGTAGAGCATCAGTAAAGCTTATCAACGAAGAATTTCCCTACTTTGCATGTGACCATTTGCGTTTGGCTTAACATTAACAACCATAATATGCTGTTTAGCAATGAATTTCAGACTTACACATAATAGGCAACAGGCTTGATATGTATTTTCTTGCTTTTGGGAATAAGTGTTGTCATTTCCATCTAACGCTGAATTTGAAAATTAAAATTGAACCGTTGGCTAACTTTAAACTACCTTCATCACTAGAATCTATCAAAAATGGCATTACCAATCCATTGCATTGAATACACTCTCATTGCACCCCCCATATTCTCTGGGCACATTCTAGAAATTTCAGGAGAATTGATTATCCATACCTTCCAAGTGCAAACTTTTTAACAAATGAACAATTTATCTAAGGTAATGGTAAGATTTACTTAGAATAAATGCACTGTATGTACATGAACATGGACAGTACATTATTTTATCACACATTCTTATCAAACCACCGGGCACCTTGTAAGCCTTAGTATCTAGGCCTTACACAGTATGAGCTCCAGTCGAATGGCAATTCTTGGCATTCAAGTGAAAATGGCTGGAGGAGAAAGCTGTAATTACTTGCATACTACACATATTACATGACAGGAGTAATATCCTCTCTCTTGTCAACTGTCGCTGCGAGGCTTATAACATTTCAGAGCATCCCCAATGCAGGTCACAGGAAGCAGACACACTACTACAAAATCATCTTTACTTTAAAAGATTCACACTTGAAAGATGAAATGTGAGCTAGAAATGTGAATATGAACCCTGGGTATTAAAACTGACTGAATTAAATCTAATAACACATTAAATGTGACATAATATTAGCTCTTAGTGAGAAAAAAATTTTATGGAAGACTTAATTTTGTCACACAAAATGATTAAACTCACCATTTTCATCTACGGTAATCCTGAAATGAATCCATCATCACATGGCATGACATTATCACATCTAATCAGAATGGAGCATTACAGCCAATGAAATATTCCCACGGTCTATGATCCAAAAGAACACAACAGATGATGAAACTAGTGCACCACCTGTGCTTCACACTGAGGCTGAACTCTCCCCGATACCTTGAATTCTCTCATCACCCACACAACCTCGCCTGGATGAGAGAGAGAACCCAGCATATTGTGCACCGCACTGTGCACTCAATGCATGCACACACCCAGAGCAAGTGGAGGTACGATTCCACTATTAAAGCACAGTCCGCACAAGCTGATCACAAGGCACACACACACACACAGAATATGTACCCTATCTCCAGACACACACACACTAACACACTCACACACACATACGCAGATGCGCAGCCACCAATGCACTAATAGCACACAATGTACATGTACACCTTGCGGTACATGCACTCCATATGCCTGACTTTGCCTTGCCTGATCATAATGAGCTCATGAATAAACATGAGCAGTGAATCTTCCCCCCCATTATACCACCAACCACTGCTGGGAGCGAGGGAGGGAGGGAAGGAGGAGGGAGGCAGAGGGAGGCCAGAGGCAAAAACTACAAAAAGCCAAGCTCAGCTCGTTTCAGTCACGCAAACATCTCAAATGTATGGCCATAATCATGTGCCCTCAGCCAACCTCCAATGCATAATTTAGGGACTCATCCCGTGCAATCAAAGTCACGCCACAGTGGAATATCGTCCTCCTTTATCATCGTTCTTTGACAAGTTGAACAATGATAGGTCCATCCTTCGCTCGCTATGTTTTTTTAGTTTTTGTACAATAATTTGATCCATGTATGTGCATATTTGCATTTTGAACAATTAAAGCATATTTGTACAATAGCATAATGTCAGTCTGCAAATGTTGATTTTATTCATAACTTCAGGGGAGATGAATTGAATCTATAGATCACTCAATTTCAAGAAAAATAATGTCTTTCTTGAAAATGAGTGATTCGCGTAGAACTACACATGTTTGTATCCATGCATCCATACATATTTGTACTGTATGCAATGAATTGTTTTGTACTGTACATGTACTGTACGTATGTACGAACACATTATTTACCTGTATCTACAATGTAGTGATTTAGTTTCAAGACATGGAACGAACTCTATATTAGTTGTTGCTAGTCAGACAAACCTTGAACAAACTTTGGGGTTACCATTAGTAGTGTATTGTTTGATATGTACACGAGCAATGCATGCATCATTGGAGATCTACAGTTAGCATTTCAAAATCTGATTTCAATTACCTTTTTCTAGCATAGAGACCTGTATTTTTTTTCCTGTCAGAGATACCCTTCCTAAGGAATTAGCAGTTACAAATTTTCTTGGGCTATTTCTTAAAAGAGCTGTTTTTTTTTATACAGCTTACTCTCGATACAACGAGCACGGATATAACGAGGTTTCGTTATAACGAGAGAAATCTCTCGGTCCCAAATGTTTCTACATGCAAACCTATGGTGCAACACGTCGCTTACAACGAGCACGGTTACAACGAGATTTCGTTATAACGAGCTTACTCTGTTGACCCCAAGACAAAGAAAAACATAACAATTGCGTCCCGTTACAACGAGGAAGGAAAACTCGAGACATGAAAACACCGGAACCGCAAGGAGCCAGACACACATCTCGTAATAAACGGCCACACAACGCGAGCATGTGCACAGTTTCTAATACATCACTCCTTCGCGATCGCGCAGCTTACGTACATTGAAAGCACATGGCTTCCAAGTCCGATCCCATCGCGGCAATCAATGATATACGGCGCGTGCACAGTTTTTGATACATCACTCCTTCGCACAGCGTACGTACATTGAAAGCACATGGTTTGCAAGTCCGATCCCATCGCGGCAATCAATGACACGGTGCGTGCTGAATTGGCATGATTGGGTGTGTGTCTGATGAGCAGCGATTGATTGGGTTTCTTGACAAAAACAAATGTGATCTCGGACGGGTGAAGTACATTTCACGCCCTGAAATATGACATGGAAAGATTCGAAGAGATAATAAAAAATTCTTCTTGAAATTAGAATACCGCTGGAAATCATCACGATATAAAATGAAATACATGTATGAGCATGCAGGGCAGCGTTAATCTTCTACATGGAACCCCTCGTAATAATTTTGGAATGACCCACAAAGAAAGTGCCGGTCATAACGGTGTTGCTACGTCGTTGTGCAAAACCTATCAGGTGAGCGAGACGCTCTTATCTAACTCCACCTTCCCCTCATATCCCGGCCGTTCAACCCGTTGCGCCGCCTGTTCTCTTGTTTGTCCAAACAATGAAACATGTTTTCTTGTCCAGAAGATTACGAGAACGATTGACCTATTAATTTACTGCAAAATAACACCCATCGTATCGGGAATGGTCTATAATTCATTGAATGCAATTAGTTATTGAAACGTCAAAATGTATCAAGGTAGGATAATGTGTTGAGCAAAAATAAATCCCCTTTTCAGTTTGAAAACGCATGTTTCCAATCCCTTTTCAGTTTGAAAACGCACGATCCAATCCCCTTTTTTTCAGTTTGATAACGCATGTTTCCAAGACGGCTATGGATATGAAAACATAGTAAAACACAATGAACACACAAGCACACATGTTTTCAATGTATTTTATTGTTTTTTATTCTGTTTGGATACAACGAAGTTTCGTTATAACGAGGAAAAAGCCCTGGTCCCGACGACCTCGTTATATCGAGAGTAAGCTGTATAGTCATAGTGCTAAGGTTGTTTACTTAATTCTCGACTTGTATGATCACATTGCAATCATTGAAGATCATAATTGATAAAGTGGAACAAAATAATCAGAAAATGCTTCTTTCCCATGTTCAGATTCCAGGATACAGTAGATCCTCTCATTATGCTGTCTAATAAATTAGTGCTGCACATGTATGTGTCCATGTGGCTTGTGCAATCTAATCCAAATTTGGGGGAAGGAGGTACAATGTACATACATGAAGAACTGTTGCACTCTAAAAATAACATTGATTTTTGACAATATCAAGGAAACTCAGAATCTACAAACTAACAACGTAACACTTCATATTTTAGCACAAATTAATGTAAAATATGAAAATATGCATTCTTAATACATTTTACATACAAAATTTGCACTTAGTGCATTACTGTGCTTTTCCTTGCAACAAGTATGTACACCAAATCATTAGCATCTGTTCTGCCTGTTCTATAAAAACATTTGCACAGCATATGGTCAAAATTGATTTCCTCTTGAAATCTGAATCCAAACAAACACATCTGATTTTCAATGTAGACAACGTCTACTATCGTCTAGAAATGAAAATCAATGTTGTACATGTAGTTAGTTGACACAACCATCACAGGGCAGCAACTGTAAAAGTGGCAATTATGCAATTGACAATAATTCATTTGCAAGCTACATCAAATCAGTGATACACTGTACATGTGTGTACACATCCAGTGCATCAATTACCTTGAAGTTCAGTACTGTACAAAGTAATTTAAATCAGTGCTTCGAATGCCACAATGTACACAATGTATGTATGTAAGGGAGAAGTGAAATGGAAAAAAAAAAACACCATTAAACACAGTACAGATCTTAGTACAGATCTACAAAATACGTGTATACTAAGGCCATGTTTCAAAGGTTTCAAAATGTTTCAACTTATCATCAATGGTAACTACCATGGCAACAGCCAATGAGCTCTCATTATTGCACCCAAGGCAAAAATTTATTCATTTTTTTTAATTTTATTTATTTATTTTTTTTTTTTGGGGGGGGGGGCTATTTTTTAGCACATTAGCTATTTGGCTACAATTTTATGGAGATTTGGGGGGCTCTTTCAATATTTTCCTGGGCTCTTTTAAGCATTTAGGGGGCAAAATCGACCCGAGCCCCTTCCATGATATGTATGTTGCCATGATAGTTACCACTGATGGTAAGTTACAATAATATAAAACCTGTCTGCAACATGGCCTGGTAACCTGGGCCCTGTTGCATAGAACTTACCATTAATGGTAACTTCATGTACCATGGTAACATCACTTGACAGCCAATCAAATTCAAGGTTTCCGTCAAAGTTGCCATTGGTAGCAAAGTTACCATTAATTGTATTTAAGTTTTATGCAACAGGGCCATGGAGTTAAAAATGTGAGATTGTGTGTAGAAGTATGTAAAAACTAAAAAGAAATGTACAGTGTGTCCCTCCCTGTAAGCCTCCAATTTTAACTGAAAACATTTCAGTGGACAAAGCAGCCAAGAAGAATTAAAAAGAAAAAAATACTGGACCAGAGTTCCCTTGAATATTATCAACAGTAAGAGTCAAACATATTTTTTTTAATACATGTACATGTATGTTAAATTCTACAGGCCTGTTTCTGCTTTTAGAATCACAACAAACAAATCATGGAGTATCTGGGCAAGTTCACGACAGATGGACATCCCTCTCATTTTTCAAACGGGTCTACTTCAAAACTTATTGTTTTCAAAGTTCACTGCATCAGGAAATATACAGAAACTATGAGGCTACCATTTACCACCTTTATTTCTTTTTGTGACGTTTCTGTTAATGAGTATACGAACAACACATAAAATGGTATACATGTGGGACAATATATCACCAAAATTCAATTATATGGGAAAAATCTTAGTTGTTACCAATTCTTTTGCAGTTTTTTTCAGTTGGATGTTATTAATTTTGATAAGTCTGAGATTTGAGATCTTACAAACTGATACCTAACCATGGCTGTCTATGTAAATCGAACAACAAAAGTAAGTGTAACGTCAGTTACTAACATGGTCATGAAAAAAACTATCGTAGCCCTCAAAATACAATAACAAATCATTTGATATTTTGACATATCTTAACCTAGTAACAAAGGTATATTTACACATTGAACTCATCACTCTATCCAATCAGGGACATGAGATATTTCAATTTTTACTGAACACCCTAAAATTGCATGTCCTTTTCGTGTACAACATTTTTGCTCACTGAAGTGTAATGAATGCAGTTGCAACGAAAATCTTGGTATCAGTTTACACACCAAGGTTAACTTTATTGACTGTATCAATAACAAACTCCAGTTATTTGTAGCAAGAGGGATATTTTACACACATTGAAATATGTGTAAAATGTTGCCATGTAATGTCAGTTACCATGAAAATGCCCATTGATGAATTTCTCTAAAAGAGTGTTTACAGAGCAGATCAGTGACTTCTTGTGTACATGTATGTTAAGAGTGATAGTGATGGGTTTTTCCCAACCAACTGATAAATTTTCTCAAGACACTCCACAATGAAGGTACAGGCAATTTCAGGCTATGATCATGCTTAATCATAATCTTAAAAGAGTATCTGTCATTTGATCATGATGTCAATCCCTAGTTTACTCAAGAACCGGGCTATCATTAATTTTCATAGTAACCAATTTATAACATGATACATGTACAAAGAGACGAAATCCTGGTGAAATTTCGTAAACGCACTTGTTAAACTAACGGATAAGAGCAAGGATGTTGCAAATTATTGACAAAACGAGATGGGTACGTTTCAGCGAAAAGAATGCACCGATGCTCTGGACAATTAAGCCACTAGAAGGCTGTATTACTGTAAAACGTAAATATGCAGAAATGCAGTACTTATGAATAAAAACAGTAATGAGTATCATGGAACACACATCAATTGGTGTTACCAGCCTGAGCTGGTACTGTATTTCAGGATACTCATTTCAAGACATCACATTTTCAGGCTTTAATAAGTAGCCCTTGATAATATTTTTCCCCCAATCTGTTTCATGTGAGAAGGCTTCCCAAGCCGATTGCAATACCATTTTGTGAAGTTGAATCCAGTGGCTATAAACGTCAAGTTAAATTGAAGCATGATCTAAAAAAATCTTGATTATCATTGAATGCAGTTAAAAAAACCAAGTACTTATCACACCAATAAATGACTAGTATAGGCCTAAGTATGCAGTATGGGATGTATATTATTACTAGACCTCTGTCTGAGTGCAGCTTCAGTCGTCGAATAGGGATTTTTCTCACCGATTGTGATACACATTATGGTTTCTTGACTAATATGACTCAAAAGCTTAGTCTAGTAGTAAGGAAGGGTAGCATTTAAAGAAAAGTCATGAACCTCGGCATGGATTAGCGGACAGCAGTACACCGTACAATAACATTGTATGAAATTTCCATCATACTAGGAACCGCAGAGGTATTGAACGTTCAAAACCTACCTAGGCTATACCGTATTCAAAATCTAAGTAAAGATCAATATAATTCCGCTCAAACAAAGTCAGTTTTCGGGTATTATGCACTCATTTGACTGACTGGTGCTGCAACTGTGATGCTGATGGTTACGCTTTACATGTTAGATAGGTGAATATGTTTTTACTGGGATTTTTCTTCTTCAGATAACAGTACAGGCCACCGTCTGGTGAATTGTCATACTGGTGAAGACTGCAGTTTGCATGTGTATGTACAACGTCTGACAGAAGATTGCTTACAGCCTTACATACAGCGTGCAAGTAAAAACTATAAAGTTGTTGCACTCTGTCTCTGGAACGAGCGAGTCTAGCGAGTCGCTAGAAACCCATGCATGCCAATCGTATATCGCCCTTAAACTATGTATCAGTTCACATCAGGATTGATATATAACGTTGGCTACTCGTGGCGAACATTCTTGACCTGGCTTGTTGCTAGAAATAAAACTGGGTCTGAGACGAAAGTCAGTAAAGACTATACCTCAGCAGCACCCAGCTGGACAGGAATAACCGTCTCATTCGGGGAATTCTTTAATCGAAATTACATTTTTGGACATACCCCCGGAGCCAGGTGCAATCTCAGCGGATCCAACGTACAAATACAGAGAGTGATTTTTCGGTCTACGCCCAGCCAGCACGGCGGCATGCGGGAGTGCCACAGCCGAGCGGCCCGGCGACCAGTGCCTCTGAATTCGGTCACGTCAGCTCAATCTCGAATGAGCTGAGGAGCCTGAGTCTGAGACACAATAATATTATTTCAAAATATTTTTAAGTTCTAGAACACAGCGTCCTGGTTTAATTTCTCGAATTGTACAACTATCACACAATACTGATCATCGAAAATAGACGTGAACTGACTTTACTTACCGTAAAACAACTGAAATGGTAAACAATCACCCCGTTCCGACGCCAAAATTTCAAACAGAATCCAGACACATTAACGCTTATATGTTTAGTCTATATTTCAGGCTGTGTTGTTCAATATCTACGAATGGCTTTTCTCAAATTTTGCAAATTCATTCATTTTCTGAGTTTCTGTACTTTATATCCCGCCATCAATTTAATGTTCCAGGCTAAATACTATTTTATATGTCTTTTATCCACATTTTTTATTGTAATTCATATGGCGCTTAAACGTACAATTAGACAGAAAATATAATATCAGCCTTGAAACAAACCTATGATTCCTCATTCTAAAAATACTATACACGCTTTTCGATGTTGTGAAACTCGTTAGATGGATTGAGAACCCTCAATCATCATAATATATAAAATGAGGAACGGGTGGCTTTAATCAGTTTTGATATACATCTGGCAACCTGCACTGTCAGTGGTACGTACACGTCGTTACAAAAATAGCTAACTAGGCTTAATTTCATAAGTAAAACGTTACTGACTTGAGTTTGATTTCGTCCTCGGGCTTCATCCAACCCAGATCTGACTGGGGAGCGTGGACGCTTGGCGCGGCCCGGGCCCGGCCCGGGCCGAGGTACTCCCAGCCAGGTGAAGGGACAGGTTTACATTTGATTGAAAGGGATTTCTGGGGTAATTTCAATTTACAAAGAAATGTTAGGCATGCACCCAGTAGTAAGGATAGCGTGCTCCATCATGTAAATGAAATAAAAACAAGTCAGACAAAAATCTTGAAACCAGACGGGATTTGAACCTGCAGTCTTAGTCTTACCGGGCAGCGACTGAACCACGCAAGCTATTTCTAGTTCACGGGTCAAGACACGACAACATGGAAACAAATACCCGAAAGAGTCTCATTTCATCTGACTCATTAATATTCGTTAGTTGTCCGCAGTAGCCGTAGGTTTACATTTATTTAGGCTAGATAGGATATGAATTAAACTTTCAAGTTTGGGGTTGAACTTGAAAAGTAAAGCTGGTGTACATGTTTTTGTCAACAAAAAACACCTGATATGCATGTTTTTCACCTTTGTTTAGACCAAAAACTAAGAAAAAAAAATCATATTATCAATAGAGATGATCTAGTTCTAGAATCTTGTTATATCGGAAGTAAAAAGTGAGAAGTCTAATTTTGGCCCCTCTTCTTACATGTCTTAGTATCAATCATGCATGGTTCAGCTAGACTTTTAGAGAATTTAAGATAGAAGGTAAATTTTCCCTTTTTTCCACATGTTTTAAGAGTGTAGATACCACAACATTTCCCAATGGTAATGGCAGAAGCGGGCTTGTCCAGCTTGTCGCGCCTGCATGGACTGTTTGCTGTGCAGAAGCCTATGGGAATCACATCGGCCAAAGTTGTGGAAAAGCTGAAGGCTGCCCTCAAGAGGGACCTTGACGGAGAAAGGCAGGATGAAGGCGGCAGTAAAGAAAGACATGAGAGAGAAGATTTCAGCAGTTCACAGTGTGAGCATTTTGAGTCAAACTTAAAGGTGTTTTCCTTGTTCTTTGGCTTTTCTTGATGTTTAACCAAGAAAACATTTCTTCATCAGTATGATAGCATAGCTGATGCCTCACTGGTAAATGATATTTATTATGTGTACTAAGTAAGTTGATTGTTAATTATCCTATTATTTGTATTCAATGACCATTCAAATATACCCGAGCTGCTTTTATAATAGATAAAGGTATCTAACCCAGTACACCAACCTGTGAACACATGATTGATCATGGTGGTATCATGGAGTATTCAAAGTGTATTAACTCTCTCATTACCATTGGAATGAAGTTGCATAGTAATCCAATGGGGTTTTCAGACCGGTAATATAAAGGTTAAGCGATCCAAATAGTCATGCAATGCTGCATCCTGAATCCTGAAGTTGCAATCCTCAAATGTCAAACCTTATGTTTTGCTGTACAGCTGTTACAGAGATATCATCCCACACACGCCTTGGTGCTTCTGGAGGGAGACAGCAACAGCACAGGTCTCGTCTTAAGCTGCCCAAGATGGGGCATGGTGGAACCCTGGACATGGATGCCTCAGGGGTGCTGGTGATCGGTTGTGGAAATGCGACCAAGAAACTTGCAACTTTCTTGCAAGGTGAAAAGGTACATGTAGGACAATATTTATTTATTTAGTAGTTTTATATACCCAGGGTAGCCCCTTCAGATGTTTAACACTGCTTTACTAGGGGGCCTGCATTTTTTAAGCAGTAGAAACAAAAGTTATGTATTAATAGCATTGTAACCAAGAAACTCATGATTTTCTTATACGGTGAAAAAGGAGAACTAATTTTCTAATCATTAGAAACAAAAGTTATATTGTATGGAACTACAACTAAGAAAAGCACAATGTTCTTGCAAAATGAAGAGGTGGAACTTATTTTCTAATTACTAGAAACGAAAGGAATTAGATTCTATGCTACGGCCAGCACAACCTCTTACATATTTTTTATAATAGTTCATTAAATCAGGAACAGTATTCTGAGCATTCTGATGTAATTCCAATGAGCCTCCTTAATACATTTTGTTTATAATACAGCATTTTCAGTTGTAAAATCATGCACAGGTAATTCCCATACACATACCCCGTCTAAGGCTGAATTTATCTGTTTTATCTCTCAGACTTACCAAGCTGAAGGGAGACTTGGAACAGCTACTGATACAATGGATGCTGGTGGGAAAGTTGTAGAAACTGCCACATATGGTGTGTGCACAATTATGACAGTATTGGAAGCCAGTCCAAAGTAAAAATATATTTGTGAAAATATTCTGATCAATCGAGGATAAACTACAAATTGTACTTAGATATCTCTTTGTACTAAAAAGTTAAATCCTATTTTACTGTATATTATGCAAATGGGTGCCTTTTTTTATCACAGTTCTTACTTCTTATTTGATTTTCAAAGCAATTGTATATTTATATATTATTTTTTATAGATATATTATTTATATATTATAGAGAGGGGAGGGGGTGGGGGGGTGATGGCTAATTTAAAAACAATTCCAAAAAATATGTCTAAGGGGGCTCTTGTAGTAGACATATCCTTGGTCACTTGTAGTGCTCATAATTAATCTAAGAACAGGATTACTTTCATGAGGGATATGATAGATTACAGTTTGACAATGATAGCATTGATTTATTTGTTTTTGTTTGTTTTTTGCCCATTTTATTTCTGATGTAGATCATGTTACACAGGATGAGTTTAGGAGGATTCTGAACCTCTACAGAGGAGAAATTCTTCAAGTTCCTCCAGTGTAAGTATTCGGTCAATGGGTGGTCCATGTGGAACAGTGTAATACGTACGCACCATCTGTATTGATATAGTCTAAAACTGTTATCTAGCAATCTTGGGCCATATTCATTTTATTTTATTTATTTATTTATTCAAGTCTTCTTTAAAAATACAGGGTAGGCAACCTCAGTTAAAAAAAACTGCTTTACAGGTGCGCCCTGTATATACATACAAAACATTTACAAGTGGTTTAATAAATAAACTGTGTAATTAGACATACTTCATCAACATATATAACAACAAAATAAAATACACCTTTACAATATTAACAAAAAGGAACAACAACAAAAGTACTTTATTTACATGATTAAACAATGTCTTTAAATAGGGGAAAGAAAAGAGAAGAAGAAGAGGAGAGTGAGATTACATGACTACGAAGTGAGAGGCTATTTAAATAAACCTCTGCGGACACAATTGATCTACAGACACGTAATGTAGCAGCTAAATTGACAAGACAACAATAGGACATTAAAGAATAGAATTGAACTGGAGACAGCTTTTCTTAAATGCTTTTAGAGAGTTACTGTGTATTCATGAAACCTTACTAGCCTAGTTAGGTACTCAGAATGCATGCAGCTGAAATGCAATTCAGCAACTATCTAGGCTTAGTAAGGTTTCCTGAATATATCCTCAGATGCAAATATTATATTATTTGTTATGTGCATCACTCCCTGGCTGAAATAGAACTCAAAGCTCCACATTAATGTTAAAAACTTGCTAATCTGGATATCATCACTGCTGATTTGGCATAACACATAACTGCTCGGCATGTACATTGTAAATCAGTTAATGAATCCATGGGACCTTGTGAATCGCTACACAAACCTGCACAAAGTTCCAGATTTCCGCACTGTTTGACCAATCAAATTGCAGGGATCCACTTACCCACTTGTCATCTGTTTAGGTACTCGGCTCTGAAGGTTGGTGGGGAGCGCATGTCTGACTTAGCAGCAAGAGGAGAGGCTGTAGAACCCAAGGAGGCACGGCCAGTCACGGTCTACCATCTCAGCTGCCTCAAGTTTGAACCTCCTCTCTTTAAACTTGGTAATTTACCTTCTATGCTCCAGCAGTGTATTTATTCACCAATATGTTTGCATTTGTCTTATTTACCATGGGCCCAATAGGCCGCCCTATAATGAGCATTGTTTTTCACTGGTTCACCTTCCCATTCAATACCGTATTTAAATAAATCTTTCAGGAAAATAGGTGCATAACATGTAATCAGTCAATGAGTTATATTAATAAATAAATAAATCTTTCTGTACCATAGGTGCATTACATGTAATCAGTCAATGAGTTTTTTCTTAGCTTGGTATTGAGAGGGTTATAGGCACACTTTTCACTGGACAGAAAGTATGAAAAGTGTGTGTGTATACATGTGTCTGTGTGACATCATTATGATCTCTATGTCCAAGTTACATGTAGGTTGAACATGAAGAGAGTTTAAATCGGCTTTTGAAGCATCAATAAGTCAAACGGACCTTGAATACAGTTTATGATTGTGTTATCACTGAATGGGCAATAGCCAGCCATAATGTGAAACATGCTTAGAAATTATTGTACCATAAATATTTTTTATCCTCTCTTTCACTTTGTAGAGATAAAATGTGGAGGGGGATTCTATGTCCGGAAGCTGATACACGATGTGGGCAAGAGTATGTATTTGATTTTTTTCTTAGTATTTGTTTTTCATGGCCCATAGTCATTAACATCATTGACTTGACCCATTGTGTGCTGGGCAAATGCTGCTCTATGGGTGATTACGTGGGGTTGAGGCAATTTTTGTGACATTCCACAACTCCAAATCCATATCTTTTTCAAACCAGGCAAATAAAGTCCAATAATGGCCTGAGCAAAAAAATGGGGTCCCATCCAGTATTATTTTTCAAGGACCATGGCATACTGCAATTTGACTTATGAAAATTTCTTGACCATGTAAAAACAATATGATGTCCATGTAACGGAGGTAGATTTTTGTACGCCTGTTGCATCAAATCCAAAAGATTTCCAATTTTAACATCTATTACTGAAAAAAGAGAGCAATTTTTCATTGACAGCTCAAAACTTAACCACATCTGAATTGATCTTCGTGGTGTATTGCAAAGGTTGATACCTTCGTTACATGGACATTACATGAAAACTTTGCCCCAACTCCATGGAATGACTCCTATGGGATTTGTGTGTATTCACCGGTGCCAAGTTCAGAGTTAAGACATATTTTTAAGTTTTGTTATTGATATTCAGTCAGGGTATTTCCATTCCCCAAGACGTGGTCTCCCATTATTGATACTTGAAATAGAAGTGTTAACATCATACAAAAATAACACAAGTGAAATACAACTGTTCACGTTATAACTTTATGCAGCTATCATTTGATAGTAATAATTAATCAGCTTATTGTATGTAATTTAACAAAACGTTCTGTAGCAACATGATGATGCGAATATCTTATCCAGGTCTTGGAACATGTGCTCACATGACGAGTTTGTGCAGGACTCAACAGGGCTGCTTTACTTTGAACGACAGTACTACCTTGCCGCAAGACAGGTGGACACTGCAAGACATCCTGTCGGTGCTCGATGACTCCAGCCAGAGAACGCTGGGTGTGAGGTGAAGCATGGAGCCTTTCACCTTGGAACTTGAACCTTGAAGGATTATTTCCCCCGAAGGTGTAACAAGCTGTCCTGGAGAGGGCTGTGCTGTGTCGGGTGCTGTTAGTGCTCCAGGTGACATGCTGGTGTTTGACATCTATACAGTGTGCAGGTGCAGTTTGCAGATGTGCTGCATTAACAGTGCATCTTCAAGATCGGGGGCAGCGGCATTGCTCTAATGACTGGTAATGTTGCACCCTAAAAACCAACTAGAAAGCTGGATGCGAGACGTACTCCAGTACTCTTGAACACTGTCCTGGGGAGGCACTGCCCTGTGCTGTGTCTCTGCCATATTGTATGGACTATGGGCTCCCCTCAAGAAGGCCTGCTCTTGTTGTACTAGTGAGTGATGTTTCATATGAGCTGTACAGTGGAAGGAACACCATGTGCAATTTCTTTGGCAAACAAAATGTGACATGCAATTTCTTTTGGCAATATCTATGTGCATATAACAAATTTTTAGCCCTTTTTTGTATTTGCTACCATTCATGAAGCCAATCCTGCTGGGGTGAAGTCAAAACCTGGTGTGTTTTTTTTGGTAATTCAGTGCCGTCATTTCATTGAGGAGAATGACATTGACATGAGCAGCTGTATCCAGAAAATGGTATTAGACAGTCTTGTTTGTCTTTCTCAGAATATTAAAGTTCATTTTCAGCAGTGTATACAGCACCTGTCCTGGAGTAAAGCAAATGCTATTGTGGTCCATTTTGTAGATTTGGTCTTTGATCTTTTGGTAATTCACTGCCCTCGTTTCATGCAATGACAGCAGCAGCTATATAAAAAAATTGTAGTAGATATTCTTGAACTTCATTGTTTTGTCTCAGAATATTTATAGTTCCATTTCAGCTGTTTTGAGTGATCATCACCACTGAGGTACTGATTATAGTCATAAATCTTGTTTAGGGCTGATATTGCTGTGAAGCCTGTATTGCATCGTTCACAGATGTACATCATCCTGATTGGCAGTGGTATGAAAGTCGAAAGAAGGGTATGAGGATAATTGATCACGGTAAAATGTTTTATGGTCTGAGTCTGTTGGGTAAATTTGTAACCCCCTGCATAGCCTTCATATGTGCATTGTTGTGGACCTAGGATTCACATAGTAAATCACTCCCATTCTCATTCGAAACAATACTGCGCAGACACAGTCCAAACAGCCTTTAAATTGTGACGTCCAAATTTGTTTACTTTTTCCCTTCATCTTGTCCACATGCCGTGACTTTTCTGTTGTTTTTTGCAAGGATCCTGGATCCTGATGCGTGGACTTTAATTCAAGTACGTTCTTGTGTCCCAAGGATTTTCATTCCAAGCAAACGCAAACACACTTGTACTCGTAGCAGGCATGCCAGACAGTCAGGCACCCATGATTTATTGGTTTTGTTTTAAGCATGCTGTTTACTGAGACACTGATGATATGATTTCATTACAATTGTTAGAGGGGAGTTTTGTTCAAATTTTCAGTGTTCATTCATATCATGACATGCCTCTCAATCACAGGACAGTCACATACATTGAGAGACAAAATGTCTCTATGGGATTTGTGAGTAGCATTTGTGAGTAAATGCAAATATGTGGCACGCAAATACATAAAAGATGTATGTACTGTTTTAGTTACACACAGTTGGTCTGGTATAAGCATTTTGGTCAGAGTTCCAATATTCTGTCTCCTTTATTCCTTGAATTTTAGCAAAGCCTTTTAAATCCTGAATAGAACAGTTATAAATGCTCTAGATGGGATTAATGTTGATGGATAGTATGGAATTCCAACTCTAAGTTGTTCTATTTCTTATGTAGATATGCTGACTCTGTCATCACCACACCATGCAGTGCCGTCACCAGCTTTTTCAAAGTGGGTGCGTTTGGGGGGAAAAGACACAAACATTACCAATTCTGATGTGAGGCAGTGCTCGTCCATCTAAAAGACCTATAGCCCCCCCCCCCTCGGCGACGTCCCCCCCCCCCCCCCCCAAAAAAAAAAAAATAAAAATAAAAATTGTGGTCTGGAGGGTGGTGCGTTCTCACCCTCCACACTCTTCCTGGTGACGGCCATGTATTTCGCCTTTTTTTTTTTTAAAAGAGCCCTCAAGTATCCCTACCCCCCCCCCCCCCCCCCTCCGGTTGTTTTGTTTTGTTTTGTTTTTGTTTTTTTAATTTTTTGTTTTTGTTTTTTGGGTTCTGAAGGGGGGTGCGTTCGCACCCTCCGCACCCCCCCCCCGGCGACGGCCCTGCCATGTGGCGTACCATGTGTTGAACTTATCAATGTGCTGGTGTAGCTTTATGCATCAGGTATGAGTAATAAATGTGATTGAATATACAATTACAAACACACTTGTGATTTAATTCAGTCTGTCTTTTCTTGATAGGTGTGTTTGATGTATAATGTTTGGATACCTATGCTATTGTGTCAAAAGGTAAAGAGAAAAAAGGCTGGTGAGAAAATGAGAAATAAAGAAGATATTCATGAAACACAGGCTGTGATGGAGAGAGAACTGAACAAAAAAGGAGAAAAACAAAGAGAAAGAGCAAGAAAAGAGAGGAGGGGTAAAATGATAGAGCAGGAGTTCCATAAACTGTATAGAGGGACATGGGACATGGAGATAGAGACAATGGGGGATTTATTGATACATGTACATGTATGATGTCATGTTATGTTGCTTATGTGACATACAGAGATATAGGTGTGTCAAAATTTAAAGGAAGAAAGGGGAAGGAAGGCATCAATTTTTCTTTCATTGGTTCAGAAGAATTATGGAAAGATAGACATCCTGCCTGTGTGTGTGTGTGTGTGAGAGAGAGAGGGAACGGGGGGTGGGGGGGGGGGGGGGTAAATGAAACGCAGCAAGAAAACAAAGAGCATGTTGGAGAACGAGTTATAGATGTTATAAGAAAGGAGAACAAGCTACTGTCAGACATTGACGGATTCAATGATGTGTGGTTTATATAAAAAAAACGCAAGTGTTGATGTATCAAAAGATCAACAGAAAGAGAGGGGGTTCTGAGAAAAAAATTGAAATGAAGATAGACATACATTCTGACAAAACGGAAGGAAAAGAGGCAGAAAATAACGGCAAGAGACTTGAAAAGGGAAGAGTGATAGAGAATGAGCTGTTGCCATTTAGAGGGATGTAAAGGGATTGTGTATTATGATGAAGTAATAAAGACTCGTGATTGTATCAACAGATCGAGTGATGGGGAGAGAGATTGTGTGTGCGTAAATGGCAAAAAAAAAAAAGGAAAAAGAGAAAGAAAAGAATGAACATCACAGGGAGTGAGAAAATAGCTGTATGCGGACAAGATAAAGGAATAAAAGGATTTCTTGATACATGTAATTATATGTGTAAGACATCTTGTATTAATAAATGTATGATGTACGTATCAAACGATCAACATGATCTAGAGAAAGATTTGAGGGGCTGAGAAAAAGATGCAACAAAGAAACAGAGAGACATACTGTCTCTGTCAACTGTCAACATGTATAATTTAAATTTAGCTGAATTCCTTGTCTTTCTATTACACTTTCCGCAAGCGCTGAGAGACATTCTTTGTAATAAGCGCTATATAAATGCTGTTAATTATTAATCATTATACAGTCTGACAGAGAGAGAGAGAGAGAGAGAGAGAGAGAGAGAGAGAGAGAGAGAGAGAGAGAGAGAGACACACACACACACACATACAGACAGAGAGACAAAGACACATACAGAGAGAAAAGAAGAAAGGAAGATTAGAAGAAGAAGACGGAAATAATTATAAAGCACAGATTTGGAGAGAGAAGGGGCAAATTTAACAAAGAAATTGTAAGGACAGCTTGATAACAACATTAAGGGTTATAATCAAAAGCAAAAGTAGAGGAAAGGTGTTGGGTAGGTTTTTACTTCCTATTCCATGCAATGCCTTAAATAGAAAGCCCACCCTGAAATTAACTTGGTACTAATAAATGCAAAAACATGAACGAAACATTGGTGAAGGGTTGACGAAAATCCGTCAAAGGATAAAACAAGTTTCTTACAGAGTTCCTGGGGGAAATATTGTAGAACAACAGCAAGCTCCTTATTTTTGTTTTTAACTAAGAAATTCACATTTGCATCTGAGTTCATCATCTAATATACAGAAACGTGCAACTCTTTACATTTAGCATACGACACATCATTTCTAACGATATACTTGAGGAATGGGGTATGTGTATCACGGAACTTTCTTTTATTTCCGTGGTCTAAGTGAACGATGAAGTGTTTGCTGCCCTCAGTCGACTTTTGTTGAGAACATAACATGCCGGTACGGTACGCGCGCCTGTGTGTGTGGGATTTCCCATAATATGCACACGATTGTGTAAGAAGCAATCAGAACCGTACTACATCATTTTAACATAATCTCTGCAAATAAACATGTCACCTACGTGTGGAAGTGCAACTTAAATACATGAATGTTGATAACCAACTACTTGGTAGACATTGTGCAGCGAGAGTCGTTTAGTAGCCCACCATTCGTCCCATTTTTTGCAGCAGCTGAACGCGAGGGCGAACCGAGCGACATGTCGCACGCCGAACTCCGGGAGAAGTGGTACGGGGCTCTGATCAGGGTTCCGCCGCTGCTCGCCATGGATGCCCTACTTTCCCGGCAGCTGACGGTGGGCAACTTTGAAGGATATCCAATATTGGGCGAAGTAATTCATCAGATCAGTAAGTATATGTGGAGAGTGGCATGTTGTTAACTTCGATATAATTAAGGATTAAAAAAACTAAGTCAGGTCATGATTATGAATCTGCAAGAATAGATTAAGAATCTTCGACATGATCGAGGATTGAATGAAGGAGGCAAATTCACCCATAGAGGAAAAATAAGAAGTAGACTAAGCCTACACTACAGCTCAAAGGAATTGGCATAAGGAAAGGGAAAGGTAAGGAGCCACAATTTTTAACTATGGTATTTCAGCATGAAACATGATGTATTACTTAGCTTAAAAAGCATCATTTTTCATGCTGAAATGGACAAAATATACTGCAGTGTAAAACTGTGGCTCCTTCCCTTCCTTCCCTTTCCCTTTCCCTATGCCAATTCCTTTGAGCTGGAGTGTATAGCCCATTAGCCCAAACAGGTCACCTGAGGCTGAGCTGCATAGCTGTGAGATTAACCTATACCCATAAATATAGTTTGAGGCCAGGTCGGCGCAGTATGGCCAGGGGACAGCAGGTTCTTTGGTCTGAGTATGATTTATAATGACATTTTTAAACAGTAGTTGTGTAATTGTGCTCCTCGCCCTTGGCGCAAGCTAATTCCAGCTCCAACATTGGCTAAATATACTAACTGCTAGAATCTGACCTCATCAATGTATGATCAGGTGATGATCGGGATTGCTTATTACTACGAAAAATGATAAATAGTGAGTCACCTCTTCCCTGGCTCTCTCTGTCTCTGTCTTTCTGTCTCTGCTCTGAAAAGCTTCGATTATGAAGAATCAGTGGGATTTATTATTTGAGAGAGACCAAAGAATTTGGTTGTCGATTATGGTATGTAAAGTGGAATATGTGTGTGTGTGTGTATGTGTGTGTATGTGAGTGTGTCTGTAAATTCTAAATCATAATGCCTTCTAATTTTGAAAAGAATGAGTGGTGAATGTGGGACCGGAATGAATGTTTGATGATATCCTGATAAAAAATGTCATTCACACTTAAAATTAACATAACAGTATTTAAACTTGCTACATGATTGGGTGAGTTTGATACTGGTAGTGTTTGTCAAAAACATAAATGAGGCCATGTGATGGTGAGTCCATTTTGTTTGGAGTATAAACTATTTCTTTTATTGCTGAATTCAGATCAAAATGGAAATAATGTCTGCACCTTTTTAATTTCGCAAATTCATGCATGTGTAGCGGTTTTCTACTATGTATCATATTGTCTGGCATTCTGGCTGTTGTAAATTACGCTGTCTGGTGACCCCAGTATTTCGTCAACATCCACGCGAACTTTCTTTGTGCGCCGACACACGGCAGGTGCGCACTACATTCTTCGCCTTTGTGATCATGCCGAGGTACGCGTATTTCACATTCCAACAGTAGTCGGATTTCTCATAAACACACCCTTTGTTTTGCTGTCACGGAAACAAGCTACCAATTAGTGGCGAGCTGTACACCTTCACCAGCCAATTACCACTCTCAAAGCTCCTGTCCGTGACACGTTTTCTCCGATCACGCTGTTTCATTTTCCACGCTTCCTCACTTCACGATTAGCTTTCATCCTGAGAGCCCGTTCTAATCGTTGGAGTCACTCCCACATCATCTTGGTTTGAGTCAGCATCTCCCGGAACTTCGCTCCGGTTCGAGACAACACGCCTCCGGACAGGAGACTCTTTTCCTGCCGTCTCCAGCGGGCTGGCAGTCTTCCAGTGGTACGATATAATCTTCACCGACACGGCTGGATTCACCGCTGGGAGCTGCCAGTCCCGCCTTTCGCTTCGGCAGTCTGCATCAACTCACACCGAGCTCGATCCACTGTAGCTCGCCTGAACATTGATCTCGAAGCACGGCTCATCATTGGCGTCTAGCACTGCACTTACGCCAGCATCGCCGCTTCGCTTCTCATCTCTTCTCGTCCGCGATCACCCGGCTCATCATTGGCGTCTAGCACTGCACTTACGCCAGCATCGCCGCTTCGCTTCTCATCTCTTCTCGTCCGCGATCACCCGGCTCATCATTGGCGTCTAGCACTGCACTACGCCAGCATCGCCGCTTTGTTCGCTTTCACTTCACGGCTCATCACTGGCGTCTAGCGACTCACTGCACTACGCCGCACTACGCCAGCATCGCCGCTCCGTTCGCTTTCACTTCACTTCATCTCTTCTCGTCCGCCATCACCACCGCAAGCGTGCAGCGTCGACATCGCGATCTTCACGGCTCTTTAGCCACGTTTACGAAGTCGCGTTTCCGCCTCTAAGTCTCCGCAGCATCATTCATCGCGTGAGCCCCTTCCTTCGTGTCACCCCTCATTATCATTGGACTGTATGTAAGCATCATTTATCACACATCATTCATTCATGTACATATTTTTAATGGCCAACTTAATAATATATCATTGGTGCAATATCCATATTTCTCCTTCACATGACTGCACCTGCGTGTGCACAGTCATTGCTCAGTCATTTCATTTAATAAACAAAACGAAAAGGGAATACTATTTCTCATGACTTTTATTATCGTACAAACCTGCTTCCTTGTAAGTTAAAAATTGAGTTTAATGGCGTGTGATCAGTGTCAGTGTATCACATAACATCACAACACCACACACTTTACACCCTTAAATTCTACACATGCATAACTTCGCATTTTTTTCTTCAGAAATGCATTCAGAATTGGGTTATTTTTCTTTTATTTTTTTCTGCAGTGTTCATCAGTTGTGCAGTGCTCTTCCTTCTGCCGTCATCCACCCTGATGCTGTGCTACAGTCTGGTCATCACCATGACGTCCCTCAAGATGTCTCAGT
Organism: Arbacia lixula; assembly: GCA_963669155.1. Taxonomy (NCBI): domain Eukaryota; kingdom Metazoa; phylum Echinodermata; class Echinoidea; order Arbacioida; family Arbaciidae; genus Arbacia; species Arbacia lixula. The sequence goes on from OZ022584.1 coordinate 21,981,616, forward strand.
GGTGGAATGGGCTCTTCCTCCAGAAGATGGGTGTGGACGTCCGGCAGAACTCCTCCAACACCACCACCATCCCAACCACCATCTCCCCCTTCCCGCATCTTGAAGAACCTGAGGATGCCATCGCCTGGCAGAGTATTGTCGCCAGCGATGAGTTTCTTCTCTACCTCGTCATCCAATTAATGTACAGCTTTGTGTTTGCAAAAGCGCTCCACCTGGGTTCATCGCTCTTTGCAAGAGACAGCGACGTTCCGGTGTTACCTATATGGTTCTCTTTCGTGTCGCCTGTATTCATCTGCGTATTCCTTAACGCTTTTCCGTCTGTTTCAACTCCAGTAAGGCACGATATTGTCAAGTCGTTCTACCACTTTCATGTGATTGTGCCAGTCTTTTTACACAATACATTTTGGAGCATTCTGTCGTTCCTGTACTATTACTTGGTGAATATCAAAATAATTGTTAGGACATACAGAAGAATTTATATCCAGTTTGGATTGCAGGTATTGGTTGAAAATCAATGGATACGTCTTCAAGTACCAACAGTGCTGAGGTTATTCTGGTTATTTAGATTATTGATTCAAGTAGGTATACTGGTTTTAAGCAGCCATTACATGTACAGAACCAAAGAGAAAGACACAAAAGAAGAATTCCCTGAATATAAAGAACTGTTATCATCAGGCTGTTATGACATTGTAGTGAAAAGCTGTAGTACCATGATAGCAGTCTCGGGACTAAGTGCAACGATATCGCCAATAGCGAATGCGATCGGACACTTAGCAAGACTATTTCTTGGCGGTGAAAAAGATGGAACGGAAAGCATAGGCACTATAGCAGCAGTGTTATTTTTCATTCTTGCACTGCAGACAGGTTTACCAGATCTAACACCTGAAAACAGGGTGATTCGGCTGGTGAGAAATGTGAGCCTGCTTAGCACCGCCATTCTGCATTTTCTACATACCATGCTGCATGGGGTTATGATGCAGCTCTCAACAACACACGTCATAAACAGACAAAAACACGCCCGGGCTCTGGCAATGTCTGCGGCTCTGTTGATACTTCCTATGTGGTTCGTCGCGTATTTATGGACGATCAGCCCCGTTGGAACGTGGATGCTTGCGCTCACTGCCTTCTGTCTTGAGCTCGTTGTGAAAATCGTCGTCACCTTCGTGGTGTATGTCCTCTTCTGCATTGACACCCAGAGCGATACCTTCTGGGAGAGCCTGGATGACTATGTGTATTACGTGAAGGCGGTCGGGAGCACCATCGAGTTCATCTCGGGCGTCTTCCTCTTCATCAACGGCGCCTGGATATTCGTGTTTGAATCCCGGGGTTTCATCCGCGCCTTCATGATCTGCATCCACGCATACTTCAACATCTTCCAGCTGGGGAAGGACGGCTGGAAGAAGTTCAAGAATCGGCGCCTCGCCGTCCAGAAGATCAAGTCCATGGAGCAGGCCACGCCCGAGATGCTATCCTCCCATGACGACGTCTGTGCCATCTGCTACCAGGAGCTGAGCAGTGCCTGTGTGACTCCCTGCAGGCACCTCTTCCATGCCATGTGCCTCAGGAAGTGGCTGTACATGCAGGACTCCTGCCCCCTCTGCCACAAGGAAATCATCCTTGGCAACAATTCAGAGGAGAGAACTGAAGAGGAGACAGAGCAAGGGGCGGAGGAGCGGGAAGGAGAGGAGGAGGAAGGGGAGGTAGATGAGGGGAAGGAAGAGGAGGAGGGGAAGGTGGAGGATGCAAATGAAGACAGTGATGATGAAAACAAAGAGTGATTGAAGTGATGGAAAAAATTGAAAAGGTCTGAGCTTTGAAATCTTCAGGTAGATGCAAAATTTAACTTCTACCCAGGTAAACAAAGGTGTCGCGATATACTTTAGGCAAAACATCTCATGCTCAGCATTTCAAGATAATTGTGGTATAGTTTTGTTTTTAATTGTAAAGCCTCTAAACCATGTTGAAAGAGTTGATATACTATGTACACAAGAAGAAAACAGAATCTTAAAAGAGAAGTTGTGAAATATTGCTTTGAAGCTCACTTGTTTGCAAGTGTTTTTGCCTCATGCCCATTATGGACAAAGGGTTTATGTCTAAATAGTACAGGATGAAGGAAGTTGGTCACTCACAGCCTTACTTTTTCTAAATGTGGAATACATGCAATCAAAAGTTGAAGTAAATTATCTAATGCAGTGTGATGATTTCAAATTTATCATGGCAACATTTTGTCGTATTTAAGTGTGGATGGATTGTTGCACAGTGTCTGGCTTCATAAAAGTCAAAAATATGGTATTGCATTCTGCTGATAGTTACTGGTTGTGAGGAACCATTTTCATGATTTTCATTTCAATATTTAACTGTACACTGCGGATCATTCAGTGTAAACCTATGCAAAAGAATAAATGAACATTTTTACGGTACTTGTAGATCTTTGTCACAATTTCATGTAGCTCCCACCCAGTTCCTATGCACATTACTGATTTGTGTGAAGTTTGTTCTTTTAATTGTGTAATCAGTCTTTGATTAGACAATAAAACCAACACTTTTAATATTTTATGTGCAATTGATGTATGGTACACCCGAAAGCCAAATGGCAGCATTTTGCTTGACACACGAAGGGTTAAAGGCAATATTCATTCTGACTCGTGAACACATTTTGGAGACAACTGTGTAGGAACTTGCAGTGATTTCTGAGATGAACTTCCCACCCGACTTCAACCGATTACTATGCTATTGCAGCCATTCACCGTAGAAATGCATAGAACCAACTACTTTTGCCGGCAATCAATTGCAATCACACTGGGAAGTTGATCTGAAGCTTTAATATCTTTTTTTGAAGTCTGGCAGTGGCAAGATAATGTAATGTCTTAGGTTGATTTTATTCACTTAATATAAACACAACAAAAAAAGTAAGTCCTCCCTAAGCAAAATAGCATAACTTTTGATCAAAGAGGTCTTGAGCAACATAATTTGGCAGGAATGTTTTTTAACTTATTGACTAACTTCTGTGTGGAAATTGCATTAATCCAATCAGTCATGCATGAGTGAGCACACATTAAAGGAAAAATGTGTGTGTGTGGGGGGGGGGGGGGGGGACTGTGTTTAGTTCATTTGTATGACCTGGTTTAGCAGGGTGCACACTTTAATACTAGTTGTTAAAAAAAACTGTTGACACTTGCAGAAAATGATTAAAAATCAGTTTCAACTCAAATCAGGCTGAAATTGGCACACCATAAAGTCAAGGGATGTCAATTTTTTTAGAGACAGGTTTTGTGACATTGCTTTGATTACTTTTCTTGTGATAATCCTTGAAATTATTAATAAGATTTTCACTTTTGGACAAAGTTGGACCTCAAACTGTGTGTGTATGAGATAATCAATTCAGAACACCACAATGACCATTGTGTATCACACTTGTTAATCCACTAGCAACTGCCATCACAATGTCATTAATAATGCATGATGCTCCTGGCAGAAAAGAAGTTGTAGGTTAGAATGTGTGATGCACAATGATCTTTGTGTTCTGAATGAATTATCTGATACAAATTGTCAGATCCAAATTTGTCCAAAAGTGAAAAATCTCAGTAAATATTCCACGAATTATGGCAAAAATAGTACTCGATAAAATGTCACAAAACTTATCTAAAAAAAAATTGACATCCCTTGACTTAATGTCATGTGAGTTGAAACAGATTTTTAAATATTTTTCAAGTGCCAAAACATTTTTTTTTAACACCCAGCACTACTGCTGTGATTATTAATGAGTGGTTATAGAAATACTCATCCTTCTGAATGTATGTCTACATATACTATTAAGATGAAAATGGGTCTGTCCCTTTGAAGTGAGACAATCAATTATTTTAAACAGAATTCCTTGTACAACAATGTATCAGAATTTATGTGAAGTTCCATGTTCATTTTATGTACACTATCATCCTGGAATACGATGTAAATGGTTCGGTTGGTAGCGTAAATTGGGGATTTATCGAACTGTATTACTGTATATACTGTGGCAATAGCTGTGTGATTAACAGATACTATGTAAATATTAAGAAATTGTTATATAATACTGTGTGTACATTTGCATGTGTGCACACTGTAGTTCATGAACACATTATCAACACATTTTCATTTACATTGTACTTTCATTTAAGTCTTTGTATTTCATGTAAGATTTTTCTGTTGTTATAACACAAGCAGCTGTCAATAAGACTCCTATGGAGTGGTACAAAATAGCAAAAGATAGCGTAAAGAGCATAAAACAGCACGAGTTACGAGTATTTCAAATACACATTACTGTATTATACTACACATAGTCTTATGTACACAGTATCCTGAAATAACGTTAAGAAACATGTATTATAATCATGAAATTTGACAGGTAAAATGATATTTCCTCCATTGTGGACCGTAATATATGAAGTGCTATATGACAAGTAGAATGTTATTAACAGTTTGGCCCATTCCTGACTCAAACTGTGTGGCTCTGGGCGTTAGGGACTGAAGCAGTGTTGCCCTTATGTCGTGCATAAGCTCAATATTGTTGAAGGATTGGTGCCCGAGCCAATTTGGCCACTGTTTCCAGGTGGTTGTGATACTTGTACTGTGAGGGAGCCTCAAAAAGAGCTTATTGTGCATTTCATACATTTTAAAAGTATTTTATGTGATTTCCCTTCATGGTGATCTCTCAAATGTATTAAAGGTACTGTATGTGGCATGTATTATACTGATATGAGGTGTTAAAAACACGTGTTGAGCCATTTTGCAAAATAGTAACTAGTTTATCAACTCTGTTTAAGCTGAAATTGAAATATCATGAAGTCAAAGGATGTCAAATTTTGGGGAGCATTTTTGTAACATTTCGTTTAAATTTGTTCACAAATCAGAACCCACAAAATTACCTGCACGCAAAGCCCATAGAGTGGCATGTTGTCAGGTTGAAGCATATATGGTACTGTGATCCAAGGACAAATTTAAGTTTGACCTAGATAGAATTACTTTGTGGCCACTTGTTCATCAGCGTTCTTGATGATGGTCCATATTATCAGAAGTGTTATGTACCAGTACCTTTTATATCAACATGTATTTGCTTGACCTAACCGTATGGTATTTATTCACGACAGCTGCCATCTTGTGGCAAGCAGATTGTATGTTTGACAAATTCTTCTCCACTCTTTCTCCTATCTCATCTAATCATTGCTCTGATTATTCCATAATTACCACAAGTAAGTTAGTAATAATGCTCTATCCATTGACTGACTCTACGAATGTGCACTAGTAATGTTGAATCTTGACCATGACGTGATGTGTGCAATTTTTCTTAAACAGTACCTTAAAAAAAAAATCAGGCTGTGATAAGGATGCTACATATCAGAGCACTGTTTGGTGATCATCTAGAAAAGACAAATTATTGTTTGCAGAAGTTAAAGTGACTATGAAAAGACAATGGATTGTATTTAATTGTGTATCACATATTTTGTGGGCAGAGAGTATCAATTACCAGTATTTTAATTGATTGGGTGAGCATGAATAAATGCAAGTCAGTGTAACTGATCAATAAGATTTTTGTGTTCCATATGACTTTCCTGTATGGTTTGTGCCTATGTACGGCACCTCAGTGATGGGGGCTTCAATATTTGTGCCCCATGCACACCCCCCCCCCCCAAATAAAGTCATCGACCAGGGTAAGATTGAACTGTATGGGCCTCAGTGAGCAAAGAATGGGGGTTAGTATGTATGCAGAATGTGTATCCGATATGCACACAGATTTTTACATAACCACAAAGAAACAAACTCATGGAAAGATGTAAAAACACACATACACAAATGTAGTACTTATCAATACAGCTGTAAACAACAACAACAACCCCATCGACCCCACACACTGAAATAAACTACAGCAGAAAATATCATATTTGCGTAAAACGGCCAAAAAGCGTAACTCAGTGGGCACATCCTGTGCCTTATTTAATGAAGCATAATACTAATGCCTGACTTTCTTTGGTTGCTATATACCTTCATGAATATGCGTGTACTTTGATCAAGTCATTAATTCATCTTCCTTACAGGTGTTATGACATGAAACTGTATGTTGACTTAATTTGATGCAACTTAATATGTAAATAACAAAATCAGCAACTGTTCAATGGAGTTATGTGTCCTACATGTATAAACATGTGATGCTATTATGAGCACTTGCAGGTAGTCATTGCAATGTTTAGTTTGTGCATAAATTATGTCTATTATCCTGCTAATTTCTACCTTTGATGATGTCACAAGAAGAATCTTGAGTTGGAGGATATTCTAGAGGCAGGGCTTAGCAGTGCTGAGAAAAAACACAGAAAAAATACAGAAAAATTATTTTAAAATATAGGACACATAATTCCATTGAACAGTGATTCTGTTATAGACATATTAAGTTGCATCAAATTAAGTCAACATACATTTTAAGACCTTCAAAAAAGCACGTAATACAGCTACAGCATAACTTTAACCCTATCTAGCCCGGGGGGGGGGGGGGGGGGGGTGGGGGGGCAAAAACAGCCCCCCTCGTCATTTTTGGCGATATATTTGTAACACGAAAAGATCGCGCCGCAACGTTTCATGACTTTTTTCCTCCAAGTCTCCCGCAACTTTTAAGACCAAATTTGCGATGCAATGGAACGCGGTCCTGAAGCTACATAACATTTTGTACGTGCATGTCAGACCAAAAATTGCTCAAAAACGTGATTTTATGTACAAATCCAATGCAAATTCTGTATCTAGCCAAAATTCATAAATGTATCATTTTTATTTTTACTGATGAAAAACATTAAATTTTACGTTATTTATGACTGAAATAGTGTTGCCAACTATTTCCATAGAATAAATAATGAAAAAAAGTCGAAAAAACAAAGAAATATATAAGAAATTAAAAAAATAGAATAGATAAGAAAAAAATTTGATATTGCCATTTTTTAAAATCCTAATTTGATTATAATGCTAAGAAGAGTGTCCGGACTGAAATCTAGCAATTTTGGGGCTATATTTAAAGATTTACAGCCAATTTATGATTGTATGCATTAATTAGCATAATTAATTAAAAATAAATTTGAATAATTTTGGTGCAAAGTGAGAATTGCGTCATGGGTGACGTACATGCCAATTTTCATTGCTATCGCACGATCAACAGTCGAGATCTTAGGGTGGGGCTGTTTTTTCCCCCCTCCCTGGGCTATATAGGGTCAATACTAGCACGTAGTACAGTATATGAATAAAACCAAACCTAAGAAGGTCAAGACTAATGGAATCCAGTACAGTGTAGTTCCTTTCTGCAGGCCCAAAATCATAAAAATTTACTTGAATGTTTTCTGCACCCAATATCAATTCTTCGACATTAAGACAAGTTTCAAAATACCACTGAACTCGATCAGCTTACCTGAAAGGAACTTTTTAGTTACACACATGGTTTGAAAGTCATCATTGTCCCCTGTGCAACACAAAAGGCTGGCAATGGTAATTCCAAGCCTTGTCCAAAGATTGTCCTAAACGGCAGCTAACATACTTCTCAAAACGGGTCGCTCACAACAAAAATAACTTTGACATATCTTTTGAACACACATGCATTCAATATTTGTATTAGTAGCCAGCTGGGATAGGAAGTTCTGCTAATGTAATCCAGCAACAAAAAATACCAATACTTCTAAAGCTTTGATGAAAGTACAGTCTACTTTGTATTTCATTTTGAAAGGAATCGCCCATTCAGAAGTCAGTTTCAACATACCAGCTGGGCTGTTTTTTTCCTTTCTTGTCCAGTCAGAACCTTGCAGATAGGCGTTAGTTTTGATCCCTGTATATGAGTAGACTAGTCACTTGCCCAACTTTGAACAAAATATATGAAGGTAGCCTTTTCATAATTTAGAGAATGGCATCTCCTTAAACCAACCAAATGCACTTGCAACTACATATAATAAACTGTACACATGAATACACTTACAATACATGATCAGTAAAGTGGAAATAATAAAGAAATATGGTTAACATGCACTGGTTCAACAAAACTAAAAAAACAAATGAACAAACATCTATCAGAAGAAGACATGTTTTACTGGAAACTTTTTACAACAGTCACTTGTTGAATAACAAAAAAGACTTGCAAAATATAAACATGTAGAATACTTCTCATTACTTTTTGAGTTTATATTGCATCTACTAATGAAGTACATAAACAATCAATGGTTTATTGGAATCGAGTAGTTACTATGAAACTAAAAAAAAAAAAAAAAATTATTTTTAGCCTGCTTTACTGGGCCTTGACTTATGAAGAGTCATAATTGATCGCAATTTGATTTGCATTTTATATCAATTGTAACTCATTACATAATAACTAGTTACATTAAAGATTGGGGATTGAACTTGCGATTGGTTCAGACCAATCGCAACTCTTTATAAGACAGTGTACTAGACTTGAAATATATGTGTAGTAAGCTCACTTACCTTGCACTGTAAATTCCATTTTTTGTATTTTTTTTTTTTTTTTTGGGGGGGGGGGGGAGGGAACAAAAAGCAAACATTTAAAACTATTTTTGAAAAATATGGCAATACCTATGGCTGCAAATGTCATGGTCTCATATGAACTGTGGGCAAGTATCTGCATCACACATATCTTATCCTAAAACCTTTGAAAGGAATAGGGCACCATACATAACAAGACAAAACTTGTGGATATATATTCTTTCTAATGCATAACTATATTCATCTTGGGCACAACAAAGATAAAAATTCATACAAAATTGCATTTTTGGCAAAATAATGGAAGCATTGAATGAAAGACTTTATACATACAAAATGCATGTATATGATAATCACAAGCCTTTATAGATGAAACTAACACATTTTATAGTCTTATAGATGAAACTAACACTTTTTATAGTTTTACAGCATTTACAAATGGGAGGTATTGGCACCTGTTATGAAACTAGGAGTTGAAATTATAGTCAAATTGTTATATTTCAATTGACTAACTTTAACATTCGTATTTTACTTGTGAATCAAAAGCTATGAAGGAATATTGTGCAGTAATATTATTGTACCAAGTGTTGTGGCTGACTTCAATGCTTTAAGCGAAAGTTACCACTGACAAATAATGACACAGTAACACCCTTTTGATGATACCTAAATGATGTTCAACGTATTCTTAAGCTCCTCACTAATTTCATCAACGCCCCCACTGACTTGACTTTGAAAACGTCAAAAGACCTTCGCTTGTGACTTCACAATGCCTGTCACAAAACATCGATACAAACTTTCTTCACTGACTACAACACCAAGTTTATTGAGATTTTGTGACAAATTTAGAGTTGGAGCATGGATGGTTCCCTTGGCCCATGTTATTCTACAGCTAATAGAATAATCATCCTGTCATATATATTTATGTATCATGATTATCATCATTGTACAAGGAATCGTGACATTCAGTTGAATGTTCCTCAAGTGAATTATTATGTAAACGACCTAATCCTGATCGACAAACAAACATAAAGATGACCCGGAAACATACTGCCAACAGCCACTTTGTTGCAGAAGCATATATTGGTCTTTTCTTCCTGAAAACAGCTACCTGTATGTGTGAACTTATAGTAACAAAGACACAATATTCACCTTTCTGCCACAAACCATGAATATTACAAGACTACCAATTGTAATGCTCTTATCCACTATCTTGTATGTCATGATTAAAAATGAACAAACATATAATATGACAAGATAAACAAAAGAAGTCCCATGAACTTCCTTATACACTTACTGTATAATTTTCTTACTGCATAGAATTGTTCTGTAATAAGAAAGGCAGCAAATATCTTTGTAATCTTTGTAAAAGATTCAATAATATACCACAATAATTTTTAAAATCTTTGATAACCTGAAAAAAAAGCCTTACAATTCTTAAAAAGATATTTTTATTGTAACACTAGAAAAAATGAGGGACTTGACTGGAGGGAAACATATTTACAAAATATTGATAAAATGTTGGTGTACTTAAAATCTGACAAAAAAACCACATCATTAAAATCATTTTTATACTATATTCCTTCTGGAAATGCTGATCAGTGATCACTTTTCAAAAATCTCAAGACTAACAATTTTCCATGAAATGATGCAGCCAAGTACTTGAATTTTCAAAAGCCTACAAAAAAATTATTCTTAACTTGAATATTCGCTTCATTATAGAAAGCAGAGGGTACAAAAGTTTCAGATGAAATATGAATAAGTAAATACATACATGTACATGTAACAAGGAAAATTCATTTACTTTACTCCTCAATAGATGAGAGCCTAGAAATGAGAATACTGACAAATCAGCCACAAAGTCCATCAATAAAACAACCATGTATCAACAAAGGATTCATGAAAGATTCCTTGATTAGTGATAAAAGCCTAAAAACTGCTAAAAAAAACACAGGACATCAATCAATGTTGATCATACTGACAAATTTATCCTTAAATGGGTCTTCCTTTGTATTATCCACATACTCGATCACTTCAGTCAGTGAAGTTGAGATAACTTTGTCAGCCATATAAGCTAAGCAATTGAATGAGAGGAGCATATCTATAAATGAATTGCCTATTCCTAATGTTTGACAATTTTTTTTTACAAGAAAACTTCTTTCTTGCCCTTTTAATTTCTTTCATATGGTAAATCAAGCAATCTTAAATACTTGAACTAAAATAATTTTTAAAAGACCAAATCAAACTCTTTATCTAACTCTGTCTTACAATATCAACACATTTAGTGCAGTGCAGTATTTGGCTCTTTGGCTCCTGACCGCTTCAATAGGAATGGAATCTCCACTCCTCACTCTCAGAGCCGTGATAGCTCTCATCCCATTCCGATTCATAGACAGCCCCCCAGGCCTCATCCAGGTGCCCATTCCTCCAGGGCGGCCCAGTCTGATCCTCTCCAGATGGCATCCTGGACTCAAAGTGGGCGATGGTCATCCTCTGCTGCACAGGGAAGGGAGGGTGTGGTCCTTGGAATCTTGGAGGAGCCATGTGATGGGGGAGGGGTTGTCTGGCGACGGGGCGTAGGGGAGTGACCGGAGGATAGGTGTGTTGGCGGATGGGGGCATGAGGAGGAGGGTGTGGCTCCCCCATCTGATGGCAGCATGGAGACCATCTATCCTCAGGGACCGGTGGAATATGTTCACCAGGGATGATAGGTGGGCGTGGACCTCGCCCTTCATGAAACGGAGGGCTGTGCGGGCGGATGGGGGTGAGAGGAGGGGTGTGTGGTTGCATGGGGGCAGACGGAGTGTTGTGTGGGCGGATGGGTGGCCCACCCATCTGATGACAACATGGAGACCGTCTATCCTGTGAGACAGGTGGAATATCTCCATCAGGTATGAAGCGTGAACGCAACCCTCGACCTTCATAAAAGTGGTGGTCCCTCTGGCTGTAAAGATGCCTGTTGGGTGGATCAGGCTCCATCTCCCAACCAAAATCTCTTGCTCTGTTGGGCATCTCACAAGGCTCGATGGGAGAATACTCTGGAGGAAATTCCCTTTGCCCTTCGCACATCCCTTTTTCTGGTGTGCCCACTAGTGGATGACCGGGAGGTGAGGTCTTTGGCTGTAGAGGACATCCTCTGGGATGCATGGGAGGGCTTCTCATACCAACACGGCAATCACCATCCAGCTCACAAGGCACCTTTGGGCTACACACCCTGGGACTTGGTGATCGTGTCATCTCTCTCCGGTTGATGTTTTTGCGATCAGTCATGTGCATGTGCCCAGGGGGATCATAACCATGATACAGCTCATCCTGAATGCTAGAGACGTGTGGGCCGTTCCTTGACCCCGAGACTATTTCCTTGGGTCTGGTCATGTAGACCCTTCTATCGCACTCCTCCTCTTCAGGAGTGCATGCTCTTCCTCTCCCAGGCTGGTCCTGACGCACGGACCTCTCCCGATACTCCATCTCTCTGTAGTCGCAATCGTCCTCAAGGTGGCGTGGCTCGCCACGAAACTCTGGACGGTCTCTGCGATCCTCATGAAACAAATCTTCCCGTGGACAGACATGGCGGTGTCCATACTCCAAGCCGGGATCACCGGCCCCCACCCAAGCTAGGCTCTCTCTGCGGCCTAGCTCTCGTCTGTCAACCGTCCTAGGTGGAAAGGGTCCATCTGGGCTTTCCGGTGACCCACTGTGGGAGCGTCTCTCACCCTCTTGCCACGTGGATGCAAACCTCGTCCTCTTAGGGGGTGGGAAGTCTTCTCCCTCAGATGAATCACCTGGACGTCTGAACGGCTGCTGCCTCCCAAGTCGTCTGCTGACATCTATGCTAGGACTGTGCACTGCAGGAGGTCTACATTAACAAGATGGAAATGAAAAATAGAAATTATGTAAATGTGGATCTTCGCTTTGAGTCATGTAGGTAGTGCTCACTTTTGTCGCTATCATCACCGTCATTGTTTTGATGAAAAATTCATTCAGAACTTGTTTTCAGCATCAGTTTTGGATATCCACCTCAAAGTGAGGCTTGAAGAAATCGGAAACTCTCATCAAGCTTCTATCTTCTACCTTTATATAAATCTACTTGTCCCATGGGTTTTGTCTCATCACTTCTTACCTGAGATCACCTTCACCTATCTCGTCCATGTGTCTCAGATGCAGAGCTTCTGCCTTCTTGGAGGAGACGAGGAGTGCATGCTGGTAGCGGCCAATCACCTCTCTCTGCTTGTCCATGGCCACGTTGCTCTCTCGCTGCTTCAGAGACAGCTGCACAATCGTCTCCATCATCACCTGCTGCCGTTTCAACATCAGGGACAGCTCAGGTGAGGCCGTCTGGCAAGAGAAAGGGGACACATATGCACCCCTTAATCCTTTCAGAGTCGGACTGGGTGCTAATGTATAGGGTTTGAGTGCAGCAATAGAGTCCCAAAGTGGTGCCGTCACTTCCATTGTTATGTTGATTTCTGGTTCTAATCAACATTTCTCAAGAGATTCACTGGTCCGACATTCGTGTCGGCACTCCCAATAAAAGTCCCTGCAGTGATCACCGCTACTTCATCTATCCACATAGTTTCGACCCAGTTATTTTAACAACATGCTCATATGATGTCACACTTTGGTACTCTATGCAGCAGTGGCAGTTATACGTTATAAAGAGCTTATCCACTTTGAAATAAAAGCAAGTCACTTGCACATGTCCAATTTTGGCAGGAGGTCGGGTTAATTGCAGGTGTACATGTATGTTTTGGTGTGTGTATACATCTTGGAAATCCAAAATCATAAATAATTCTTATTGATCTTAACTTGACTGGCTATAGAAATCAATCGTGACTCTCTAGATCAAAGATAGGAAATTGCATTTCAAACCGATTCAGATCAATCTCAACTCTTTATAAAATGAGGCCCTGGTAAGACCAGGGACCTTTCATGGCTTGACCATGAGAGGGTGGAAAGATGCGTTCTGTGCCTACCATTCCTGGAGCGTTGGGCGGCTGAACTCCGAGCCTCTGGCGCAGGGCTGGGGGAAGCTGCAGGAGCCTGCGTCGCTGCTGTTCCTCCTGCTGATGCTGCTGGAGTTTCAGCAGCAGGCTGGCGCTCTGGATGGCTGGCCCATTCCTGATCAGCTGCTGCAGCTCCACAACCTGAGAGAGGCCAAGCACAGCATCGGTCCAACCGTACAGAATTAATTACCCTTTGTGTGCCAGAGAAACTTTTAAACTTGATGGGATTTGTGTGCAATACTGATGAAAAAACAAAAACTTGGCTCATGAAAAGTCAACTCTCCAAAATGTCTTCATAATTCTAGATGCTTCAGTAAAAAATTGATACTGCTTAAAGAGACAAGTTTCAATATGTGTTTCATGGCAACACCAACATTTAGCAACAACTATGGATTCAAAGTGCATTGTGCCCATCGAAACTGAATCACTGGGGACAGGTGTATGCAGAGATGCCAACCTCTTGACACAAAAAATCAGACTGAATATCCTCAAAAATCGTATTTTTGAGTGAAAAATCAGATTTTCACGAAAACTCAACATGACCAGTGGCCTGTTGGCCCCAAGCCAGGAAAATGTTAGAAAAATGTTTTACTGGTAACAATGGGAAAGTGAAATGTTTGCTCTTTCATCTGATCTTCACTCTTTTCATCCCATACCGATTACAGTATTACCAATAATGGGACATCTTCGCTGTAAAGCATATGTATAAGTGGCAACACATGCTATCACAATAGTATGAGAGCATCTATTTGGATCTTAGAATAAAGATCAGCGAAGTCACCTAAACCAGACCTGCCAACTTCTGGAGTTCAAAAACTGTATTCTTTAATCCAACAAAAAATGTATTTAAAAAAAAAAACGGATCAATGTCTCTTACAGTTCCTACATCAGGCATTTTTTTATGGAGCATTGGTTGAATATGCATGATTTTGTCATGACTGGTGTGCTCGATGAACCAATGAACATCCCCAAATTGCTAATGTGAGATACTGGTAGGATACTTTACAAAACAGAATGGGCATTTCGCCATTGAATATGGCACACACACAAAATAAGATTTGAAAAAAAGAAGAAAAAAAAAAAAAAAAAAAAATCGTTTTTTTTTTTTTTTTTTTTTTTGAAAATCATATTTTTTAAAGGAAAATCGTACTGTCGTATTCAGTTCTAAAAATCGTACTAAATACGACAAAATTGTACTGGTTGGCATGTCTGTGTATGTGATGACTCATGACTATATCAGCAGTCACGAGGAAAGTTTCCACTTGAATGATTCAAGAAAACTTATTGCCTCAGTCAGTACTATTATAAAGCAAGAATCAAGGCAAAATTTGGACGTTGGGTACTGGAATACGCAAGAAGTGAAATTCATTATACATGGTAGGCCGACGATTAATTGGTCCGTATCTGTTACTGCAAACAGCAACCCTGGATTAACATGTATTAACACGGATTAACATTAACCACACTTGTCCAGCCAAAAGTCACTTGAACACTACATGCCCTTAAATTGCTTTACTGCTAGAATTGCCTGACGGGGTATTAAATGGTACCATACAGTCAACCTTTCTTGTAAAGAGCACTGCTCAACCAGTTTGAGTAGATTTATAGTCACTGATTACACTCATTGTTACTTCAAAGTTAAAGTCGGTCTGTGTACCATGGCTTAAAATAAAAATTGCCTTCGTCTCTCTTCAGGGTTCAACCTACAAACTCCAGCCAGTTTGAAATGTTTATAGGGGTAATTGCGTGTAAATGCATTTGGTTGTAGAAGGGGGATTTAGTGTCAGACATGGTTAAAATCAAACTTTTCTATTAAACAGCATGGACATTAAAACATCTCCATAGATATTGAGCATGAATAGAGATTAGAAACGTCCAAAGAAATGGTTAACAGTTTAAACAAGGAAAAGGGAATCAAGTGAACAGAGTGAGCTTCCTAGTGGTTATTCCATCACAGCTGCCGAAAAACAAAGAGGACACTTATCTTATTTTCCAATTTTGAATGAAATTGTGAGGAGTTTCCATCACTGTGGACAAGTTGAAAAAGTGTAATCATGAAACACTCTATACAAAGCATCAGTCACTCAATTGACTATCACCATCTCAAAATAGACTGATCATTTTATTTTCAGATTCAATAGACAGCTAACAAGTAAAATCCACCGTCTTGAGAGGTCACGAGTTGATCAGCACAGCTAATACATTTTTTAAAGGATAACTTTCACTAAAACAAATCGGGATACACTTCAGAAGAACAGCATTATTCTGTTACAAACATTCCTTTTTTATGGACTCTTATGGATAATTGGGATATTCTTCTAGTCATCCTGGGAAACAGTCAAAATAGTTTCTATTCTCAGAGAAACAAGTTTACATACTGACACTCTTCTTGCATTCCAGATATACCAAGCTTCACAATTATGTCAAATTTCAATTCTTCTAGGAGAATGTAACAGACAGAAATCATGACATAAATAAACAATTATCTATAACAGGATAATATAAATATATATTTTATTTTTTTTTCAGCAGTGAACTTAACCCTTATATGAATCATGTAAGATTAGCAGTAGCCCGCCCCCCACCACCATCCCCCCCCCCCCCCCTTGAATAAAGCAGTGTGAAAGAAAATTTGGGTGCTGCAATCTACACGTTTGGGGGTTCATTCATTTGTGTTCACAGCCATTTTAATGCATGTTTGCTTTTTTTTTCATGTTCCCATAGAACAGCCCATTAGCAAGATGGTCCATTACATGTATGTTGAAGCAAGTTTGGTTCCCTACCATACAATTTAGTGTATTACTGACAAATCAGTGCATGTAAGGGGTGGGGAAAAGGACGGAACATACGGCAACTGATCCTAGTCTAGGGAGCTGTCTCCCTTAGCAGGCCTTCTCATACATGTTGCCTCTTAATAGAGACTTAAACTGTACACATCAACATATCATAGTGATCAATTGACAATCGCACACCACAAAACCCAGGTCTGGATGCTGATTAGGGTTTGATATGATGACAAATAGTATAGAAGTATTAGTAGCGGATGTATGTGACTTGCCGGAGAAGGGGACCTGTTGGGGGCCCCAAGCCGCTGGTAGATGGGCTGCCTCTGCCGCAGAGCGAGGCTTGTTGGCGGGTTGGATGACGGACCCTGGATAGGACCAAGCAAACCATAGAGAAAGGTATTGTAATATTGCAACATTGGGGGAAATATTACCACCCCACATCACCATATCTAAATATTATTTCAATTTGGAATTTGGGCCACATCTGTGTAAATAAGGAGAATGTTAAAGGGCCACTGACAGCCAGACAGCTTAAAATCTGATTTCCACTTATCTACCTTAGTTTTCAATGGCCATTTTGAATAACCATATATATACTTTTCAGCGAAAAATAAGGACGAGTTGTACATTTTAAATCAAAACCTGACTACAACTAGAACGACATGACAAAAAAAAGATCACCGGCAAGCGTATTACGTCATAGCCCGTGCGGTATGAGGGGGAAGGCTCGGGCGATTGCGAGCGAGTGCAAGTTTGGCTTCCGCGTGTTATTATATAGCTGGTTGTGCACTGAGAGTGATTTTGCAAATATCTTCCAAGTGCTTTTTTTTATTAAAGGGTTAGTAAATTAGAAAAATAAGTTTCCACTAATCTATGTAAAATTATCCACTAAAAACGAATTTCACATTCGTTTGCCGCATTAAAGTCTCATTTTGACAAAAATTCGAAAAAACGCGCGCCTCCAGTCAAAATGCCATAAATGCCAACGGCGTGAATAAAATATTTTATTCACGCCGTTCAAACAATAAGGTACCAATGGGAACCCCAAAGCTTGTCAGAGGTTTGTCAGAGTAGCAACAACTAATAGATTCAAAGTGCATTCCATCCATTGAATCTGAATGACAAGATACAGGTGAATGCAATAAACGCGTTACTACGCAGTTAGGGGGAAAGTTGTGAATACATTACGAAAATGGTCTATTGTTGACTTCTGTACAATCTATGGCATTTTGACTTCTCTGACATCACTAGAGGCGAACATTTTTTCAAATTTTCGTCAAAATGAGACATTTTTTCGGCAAACAAATGTGAAATTTGTTTTTAGTGGATAATTTTACATAGATCAGTGGAAACTTAATTTTCTAATTTAGTAACCCTTTAAACCGTCTTCAAAATTGTCATCAATATGAGCAATCGAGAGGACTGAATGCCAGTACTATTTGATTGAGTGGATTGTCCAACCATGGTGTAATTATGAACTGGCTTATTTCTGAGGAAAGAAGCTTCAAGTACCTGTACATCAATTTTTTTTTAATAATTGGCAGTAATATAACACAAATT
Organism: Arbacia lixula; assembly: GCA_963669155.1. NCBI lineage: Eukaryota > Metazoa > Echinodermata > Echinoidea > Arbacioida > Arbaciidae > Arbacia > Arbacia lixula. The sequence continues at coordinate 21,999,452 of OZ022584.1, forward strand.
CAAAGACACGTTTTCTCAACAGAGTTCTAACTTTGTATGAGTAGTAAGCCTGGATCAATTTATAGGAAATTAAAAATTACCAACTTCATGGATCCTGTCATGATATTAATATGTCCTAGTGTTAGCACTAGTGTTATTGATTTGTCAACATGATAACTACACTGACTGATTGAAATCACCCACTATTGCAATTCTGTGGAAGAAATCATGAATTTGATGAAATCAGAAGAGCTATCACTGCACTCCATAGGTGTAGAATGTGTACCAAGTTAAACTAGGGTTGATGATATGGAGCACAGACTTACCCTTGAAGAACTTGGACGGTTATACGTGTTTACCACATCTCCAGAGCGGGCATAATTTGAAGACCTAATGTATGTCGGAAGACAAGAAATATAGATTCTGAACTTCATACTCATATAGTCAAGGAAGTTAATGAAAATGATGAAATAATGGTCTCTGGATCAATTTGGATCAAACTGCCAGACACCAATCACATGAGGACAAACTATAATTATGAAGTTATCTGTTACAGATGGGCTCTCAAATTTCCTATATTCTCATCCTGTAAATGATTCCCACACCTGTGATGAATATTTTACCTGTACAGTGAAGACAGTACAGTGGAGCTCAGGGCAATCAACTGAATTCCCCAAAATACCAAAGAGTGCCAGCATAAATTACAAAAGAGCCCTTGTGTAAATTTGAAGTTTGTGATTGGGTATAATATATAATACAGTTCAAGAGTGTTTGTTTTAAGACATCAGGATTCAGAGGAAGGCTACACAAATTCTTTTATTTGTTCCTTTGCAGGAGCATATCCATTTACCAACTTGGCATGGTCCAATAAGCTATATTAGATATTGGGAGAGAGAAGAGGAAGGCTGTGATAGTGCTTGTGTGAGTCATTGTGAGAGGGGAATACAGAGAGTAATTCATGCAGTATTTTACCCTGTAAATCTTGAAGACCCTGCAGCTCTGTTGCTATCATCTCTATAGCTGGCAGATTGTCTGATGGTGCTTAATGGTGGTTTAGTGGATTCCTGGGTGTGGGCCTCTCGACCAGACTCACTGGATCGCTGACTTGAGCTACTAGGCGTGCTACTCTTGTCTAAGGTAGATGTGAACGTAGTCCGTCCAGCCTGTGTCTGGGTACCATGCTCACTCGTTGATTGCCTAGTAAAAACACAAACAAAGAAAGTACTCTTGCAGGGATGGTTAGAGTTCAACAATAATGCTCTCATTTCTAAATATTTATCTTTCATCAACTTCCTAGGTAGCCTTGTCTGTTTCACACATGGGAGATCACGTATCTCCACCCCTTGAATAAGCAATTTTCGCAATGTACTAAAAACTTTTTCCTTAACTGCAGAGTAACGCATTATTACACTCATCTGTATTTCGTAAATGGATGTAATGCACTCTGAATAGATTAGCTGTTGCTAGTCGGACAAACCTTGGACAAGCTTTGGGGTTACCCTTACAGTAGTAACATATTGTTTGAATGACATGCATGAATTGTGGATACATTAAGGAAATGGCCTATTTAATGCCAGATTACAGTAATATCTGGGTTTTTTCTGTTGTAAACTCAGCATATTACATGTAAATTGCACTGACCTGGCTAAATCCGGACAAGTCAAAGTCTTCCTGGAAACAGTCACAGAAAGAGCTTCACCCCTCTTCTCTACGATAGCGATGCGTGTAGACTTTTCAGCCAACTCTGGCGTGATACTCTCTTTTTGTATTTGTCTGAAATAGAGCATACGCAAAATTAATATACATTGCACTAAAAAATGCAAGACACACAGGCCTCTATACTCAATGGTGGTTCAACTTTGATTATGCATGCTATACCTTGACTTGCATCATGGGGTGCAAACTATATCCCATTCTAAAATAAAATCACTGATCTGTTTTCTAAGGAATCATGATCATGGCATTTTCATCACTCACTGTAATCACTATGTTGAACAAATTATCAAAGTGATTCCGATGACCAAATCATTGATATCATTGATTTATGATCATTAAGTTTGTTAATTTCCCTGCCTAGATGTCTTTGTACATTACACTCTTGCAGATAAGGGTTATGAGATGCTTTACCGGTCAGACCTTGAAGGGCTTGTCAAATCATCCTTCTGGGATTCGTCAAGACTCTCCATCAGATCTTCATCGTCACAACCAAGAGATAGTGCATCATCGTCGTCTGAATCAATCCTCCCAGAGGAATGGGCATCATGAGTGTGTAGACAGGGGGAACTTCTGTTGCTATCTTGTTCATCCTCCGCATCAGTGCTTCGTTGCACTGACGTGATATCGTCACTTGGTAGCTGCTCCGCACATGATTCATCGCAGGCCTTTCCAACCTGGGAGGTCTGTCTCCCATGGTTACTGGATGTTCCAGCACACCCATTTGCTCCATCCAAGGACTCGGCCATTGATGCTTCCCTCACTCCATCACCATGGTTACTGGATGTTCCATCACACTCATTTGCTCCATCCAAGAATTCGGCCATAGAAGCCCCCCTCACTCCATCACCTTCATCTCCGGGTGCTTCTAAGGTAGAGGATGGTAAAGCTTCACCTACGTGTACTTCACACAACTCTACTGCGATGCTTGGTGCAGCAGCATTTTCTTCCATGACATTGTCTTTCCCAAGGGTGGCACTGGCAGGAAAAAGAGACGTTTTCTCCGTCTGCTGATCACAAACTTGAGCTCCACTTACCCCACCGCCCTCTCCTCTGTGTGGTACAACTGCCTCCAACTGTTCTTCCGGGGAAGTATTTTCTCCAGAGGTGTCTTCCTTCCCTGAGGCAAGACTATGGGAGAGCTGTAACTGCATTTCCGTCTGCTGATCGCATAACTGTTCACCAATGAAATGAACCTCAGTGGCATCACCAGTGACAGCAGGAATGTCCTGTAATGAATCGTTGCTTTCATTCTGTTGCTGCTCATTGACACTTGGCAATGAGTCTTGCTCTGAAAGATTACCAAACTTCTTCTCCTCCTGCGGTGATGTTGACTGCTTCTGTGGTATCACCGGCTGTGTCTGTAGTTTTGACTGCTCCTGTAGTGCTATTGACCGCTCCTGTGGTTCTACTGACTGCTGCTGTTGTTCTAGTGACTGATCGTGTGGTGCTATTGACTGCTTCTGTGGTGCTATTGACTGGTTCTGTTGTACTATTGACTGCTCAGGTGGTGCTGTTGACTGCTCAGGTGGTTCTATTGACTGATTCTGTTGTTCTAGTGACTGATCGTGTGGTGCTATTGACTGCTTCTGTGGTGCTATTGACTGGTTCTGTTGTACTATTGACTGCTCAGGTGGTGCTGTTGACTGCTCAGGTGGTTCTATTGACTGATTCTGTTGTTCTAGTGACTGATCGTGTGGTGTTATTGACTGCTTCTGTGGTGCTACTGACTGCTCCTTTGGTGCCATTGACTGTTTCTGTGGTGCTATTGACTGCTCCTGTGGTGCTACTGACTGCTCCTTTGGTGCTATTGACTGCTCATGTGGTGCTATTGACTCCTCCTGTGGTGCTATTGACTGCTCCTTTGGTGCTATTGACTTATCAAGTGGTATTGTTGACTTCTCTCGCAGAGCAGTGAACTGTTGCTCATTGTTTTTACTGCAGCTTATTTCCTGGATATCAAGATTCCCCAGCTTTCCTCGATGACAGCTTGGGGGCAAGTCAGCTCTTTCACCAGTCTCCTTGGCCTGCTGTTTTGGAATCCAGTCTAAGGAAACAAAGGAAAAAGGAGAACAAATACAAAGTTTTTGTACACCAAACTGAAGTAGAGCCTATCCTCACTTCCAGGCTCCCAAGTATGTTATTATTAAACTGGAAAGTAACAGTACTGTTATAATCAAACAAAGGCAATCAAAGTTTTGTCAAGATGAGGAGGATGATGAGAAGCAGGGGTAGAACAAAACAGGAAAGCAAGAGGGGAAAGGGGATGAGGAACTTAGCACTAGGACTCGAGGAAGACAAAGACGAAAGCAAGTGGGTAAAAGCAAGAGAAATGATTTTCCTCCTCTTCTTCCTCATATCCTCTGCCCTCCTAATATTAAAAGTGAGCCTTCTCTACTCTTCTCCTGCCTCCTCCATATATCTCTGATGGACAGATGTATACAAATCATCCTTTCCTTACTAAAGTTCTTCAAAGTACACAAAACTTATATAATAAAGTAATTTCCAGTTTGACATTTCCCAAATAAAAACACAGACTGTCAAATTGTTAGGTATAGAGCGTAAGTGTGAGATCTGAATAAATTTTTTTTTTTCTTTTCTTATGTGGTGTCATTTGATTTGCAAGTTCACATCTACTGCACGTCTAGCATGCAGAGTCAGTTAGACCTCTTTTTTTAGTCTTGTTAACATTTCTATTTCTACATTCTATTCTATAATAAGAAATACCTTCTCGTTCGTTCAGTTTGAGAGTCTCTTCAAATCTCACACCCGTTTTGCTGGGAGTCGACGCGCCAACGAGTGAAGCTTTCACATTTCCGTCATCTTCGGAGTCGGATGCTGAGGATTCTGATGAGTTTTCATACGATAACATAAGCTGGGTGAGAGCATGCAGGGGGTGTTGCACAGCGCTCTCGGCTCTGGAGGAACACGAGGAAGAGGCGGTAGAAACTGATCGGGACCTCGCGGCTTCATCACGGCCAAACTCCCGCATACTAGTAGTAGTGATGCTACTCTCGGTCGGCGCCGCCGGTGCTACGAATGCACTCTTGATATGCCGCGATGAATTGAAGTTGTTGCCATTGGGATAAACTGGCTTGACGTCTGTCGTCTTTGTTACAACGGCTCCCTTTCTGATGGATAATCCCAACGATAATCTTTTCTGTGCCCTGTTCATGTCCTTGTGTTGCGAGGACACATTCTAGAAAAATGATATTTTCACGAGAAGTACGACGAGACAAACTCCTACACACGTACATGTTACGTACGCGACGTCACATTAAATGCAATTGCAGTGATTGCACCCTGAAATTTCAACAATAGTCAGTCCACTAGCACTGTCTTGTTTTGATGCATGCTACACGCACACACGTGTACTACATGTATTATGATGCACACACACGATTCGTACAGCTGATCACATGGCCTGGAGCCTGAATACCCCTTTCAGTAACTCACGATTTTTTGGTCCGCACCACCAGCAGGCCATCGTGCTATTTAAAATAGTCCCCACCGCACCATTGCAAGCGATAAAAAATTATTTTCAGGAACTATAGCAGAGCCGCGCCAAGCGATAAAAGATGCCGTCAGTACTATAACAGAGCCGCGCCACTTTTACGATCACCCGCTCAAAAACTCGTGCACGGAAGGGTAAACTGTCATGGTAACTCATCGTTTCGTCGCTCACTTCTTTTCTCTTCTTTGACCGTACGAGGAATTTTGGCCGGGGCCTAGCTGGTGCTGCTATCGTTCATAAACTCTTTGGCCAGTGCCTGGTATGGGCCTGGCGCTGGCCTGGTGCTGATAAAAGCAGCACCAAAATAGCCCGAGCCTGGCGGGGGCTATTTTGGCCATTCGATTTCAAAAACTCGAAATAGCAAGGGGCCTGGCCTGGCCTCGATGCCGGAATTAGCCTGGTTAAATCCTTATAAATCCCAGCGACGGGTCATCTCACGCACCTGATAGAGTTCAGAGTAAACAGGTGGCTAACGTACGAATTCTATTTTTACGCAAACATCTGTTGTCCACACTTGCCCAACGTAGCAACAACTTAATATATGCATAACTTGTATAAAAATGTTGAATATAACACACATTTTTTTTTTTTTTTTTTTTGGGGGGGGGGGGGGTTGTGAAAACATTACGAAAACGGCTTTTTGTATTAGGTGTTAATTTTTTCTAGCTGAAATTAACGGTAATAATGTCAATGCAGGAAGATGTTAGGAAGGAGAAAGGAGAAAATAACTCGAGCATGATACTGATTGAAACATCTGTATAGGTTCTATATAAGCATGCTCATGAATGTCAAAAGCATTCCATAATCATGACAATGCTTTGATGTTCCATATGTGCCGGGCCGACATTCAGCTAGTTGCAAACTTGAAAAGAAATGTCTTTAATTGCCCATTGTCTCTAGAAGCTTTGTTTTTGACAAATTTGTTTGCAAACTATAAGGAAGTTAAAGGGCTACTTAATTAGAAAAATAAGTTCCCACTAATCTATGTAAAATTATCCTCTAAAAACGAATTTCGTTTGCCGCAATAAAGTCTCATTTTGACGAAAATTTGAAAAAACGCACATCTCCAGTGACGTCAGAAAAGTCAAAATGCCATAAATGCCAACGGCGTTAACAAAATATTTCATTCACGCCGTTTGGGAACTCCAAAGCTTGTCCGAGGTTTGTCGGAGTAGCAACAACTAAAAGATTAAAAATGCATTCCATCCATTGAATATGAATGACAAGATACAGGTGAATGCAATAACGCGTTACTATACGCTGTTAGGGGGAAAGTTTGGAAAGTTTGTGAATACATTACGAAAAATGGTATATTGGTGACTTCCGTACACGCCGTTGGCATTTATGGCATTTTGACTTCTCATGCGTCACTGGAGGCGTGCGTTTTTTTTTTTTTTTTCAAATTTTCGTCAAAATGAGACTTTATTGCGGCAAACGAATGTGAAATTCGTTTTTAGTGGATAGATTAGTGGGAACTTATTTTTCTAATTTAGTAACCCTTTGAGAGAGAGAGAGAGAGAGAGAGAGAGAGAGAGAGAGAGAGAGAGAGAGAGAGACTGAGAGAGAGAGAGAGAGAGAGAGAGAGAGAGAGAGAGAGAGAGAGAGAGAGAGAAAGATCATCATTAACGGTGTTTGTGAGCGTAACTTGCGTGCAGCAGAGATTTTTTACTTCAAAAACTTGTTAATTTGTGTTTGCTGGTACCTGTTATGCTCATGGAAGTATAAGAATGGGACAAGGGAAATGAGACTGTACATTTCTTTCGTACTCTCTGAGAAACTGTTGCCAAACAATGATGTTCAGAATTGTTCAAAAACGTGAACAGCACCTGTTGAGAACAGATAACTTTTCAGCAGCGTGGCACATGGGTTCAAAGAAAGAAAGTTGCTTCATATTCTTTTGCACATTGCGCAATATCACACCTGTCGATCGACTAGCAACTGCCACGCTTCTGAAAGAAAAGACCCATTGGGTTGACAGGTGTGATACACAATTTCTTAGTTCAAAATTTGTCAAAAAATAAGAACCATTACAAAGTATAAAGACGATTACAAGATTAAACATTAATAAAATATCACGGAACCTGCCTGCAATACCTTGGCTCTTTGTGAAAATTTCAGCTAGATCCGAGTTGTAACTTGTTTTAATAATTATTTTTCAAAAGTGTCAAAGGTTTTTTCCAACACCTAGTATGATGGGGTGGCTCTACAAAACAAATCCAGTTTGTTTGAAAGAGGAGGGTGAAAATTTGAAAATAGATGTGAAGAGAATAAGTGAAGCGTGTGAACACAGTGGGCAAAGAATACTTATAAGGAAGAGATGAAGAAGGGAGGGGAAGACGAGAAAGGAGCATGCTGACAGATAGAAAGAATGAGAGCTGGAAAGAACAGCTTCTACTACTACTACTACTACTCCTACTACTACTACTACTACTACTACTACTACTACTACTACTACTACTACTACTACTACTACTACTACTACTAGGTGTATATATGCCTAAGATTTCTTTCCCGGCAAGCAGTAGATTACAGGCTCAAAATCTGATTCCAAGATTTTTGGCAGTCTTCTTTTTCTTTCATTTGCACTACATGATGGAGCACGAAAGAAAAGGTCTTGCAACTTGAAGTCCTTAAAAGCCTGAGGTGCACATCTTTATTCTTGGACTCTTTGCTCACAGAAAGATTTTCTAGCATGAAGTACATAATTAACATAAACACATTTACATATTTTAAAAAATGTATATATACATAAATAAAAGGAATGGAGCAGGCCAACAAAAATGTAGGAACCCTGTTCACCAAATTAACCAATGAAAGCAAGAAGGATGATGATGGGTAAATGATCTGGCTGATTATGTAATCAGGAATGTTTGAACAAAAGAGCCAGATGTGAGGATGACATAAAGGAGAACATGCAGCTGAATAGGAAAGGAATAAAGATGATCAGAGAAGTAAGATAGTGAATACGAACATTATTCCAAGCAGAACTGAACTACATTGTAAATACCAAACTTAATTGAACTAAAGAGAATTCAAAAGAACAAATAACTTCCCTACAATAGGATTCTTGACTGACAATTTAAAAGAAACGTGGTCAAGAAATGCATTGAGGTTAGTGTGGGTTTTTGGTACGCATTCTTATGAAGTCATTTGGATTCTGGACGCCATAGTGAACGGTCGTTCTGGTCACGGAAAGGCCGACTAAAACTTTCACCCAGTCGTGCCAGTCCCGACTGTCGTGCCGCAGCCCGCAGAAGATACCCTGCGTGCTGGAAAATTGTTCCTCGCAAGTCATACGCAACGCTAGCACGCAATAGTGGGACAGGGGCTTTAATTTGTCCAAAAGTGAGATTCATTATAACAGAGGCCCGTCGGAGCCGTTACGGTTTGTACGGAATAGACCGTTTTACTAACATAGTCAAAATTTATGCATACCAGTTTAACAAAGGATGCCCCTGACAACCGGAAAGTTTGCCGAGGTTTGCCCGACATATTAACAACTAATGTATGTAAAGTGGATTCCAAGTATCGAAATAACATTGTTAGGTACACGTTTATGAAATAACTCGTTACTAGGCCCCGAGGGAAGAAACATCCATAAATTTGACTACATTAGTAAGCCGGTCTATTGATAAGAAAGCGTAACAAAAACCCACACTACCTCAATACATTTCTTGACCACCTTCCTTTTAATTTATCAGTCAATAATCATACTGTAGAGATCAAGGTTATTTGTTCTCTTGACTTCTATTTTCTTTAGGTATTCTTCAGTTCAAGTAAGTTTGGAATTCAGTTCAGTTCTTTATTACATAATCACCCATATCATTTACCCACCTTCATCCTTCTTGTTTTTTTTTTATTCAGAGGAAGCACTGCCTAATTAGAAATAGAGCTTATTGTTTAAAACACCTGAATGTCTTGAATTCTTATGAGGCGGCGGTCATCATAGATCAAAGGAAGTCTATCCGAGCGCAGTCCATCCATGCTAGATGCATCGTAGGTATTACATGTCACAACTGCGCAAGCATATGGGGTGAGGATATTTCCCCAAATTCTTCTGCGCATCCGATTTTGTTTATACGTCAAACCCAGTCAAAAATCATCAAGATAATCGGCGGATTTGCACATGGGGGATCAAAGAGAACTTATCTCTGTAAACCGTTCTTTTGTAGAAGGAGAGTACAATGAATCTGCATTAATAAAACGGCAGCTGAATATCCATTGGTTAAGCATCCTTGGTCAGACAGTATCTTAGGTACATGCTGTCATGATATTGGATGAAGTGAACGATAGTATTATGATTTTAAATGCATTCATAGAAATCGGATGGAAACAACACTTAAAAACATGTTCTTCTCAGTTCCTATATCTCCGTAATAGAGTTATGTATATTTAAAAGTAACTTCCCTTCTATTTTACCATGCCCCCCCTCTCTATCTATCTACCTCTCTCTCTCTCTCTCTCTCTCTCTCTCTCTCTCTCTCTCTCTCTCTCTTTTCTCTATCTTTCTCTTATTATATCTTTCTCTCTCTTCTCTCTTTTTCTCCTATACTCTCTCTCTCCTTTTCTCTCCCTCTTGTTCTCCCCCTCCCTCTATACTCTTTTTATTACACTTTCTAATCCCCACATCTCTCTCTCCCCCTTTCTCTCATTTTGAAGCGTTTTTTTCCCTCATCTCTCATCTGATTTGTTTTCTCTCTCGTGTCTCTCTGCCGCCTTTCCTTTGACGTCCTCCCCTGAATGCGCTTGTTTGCTGCCTCCACCATTATCAAGATACCCTCGTTCCTACCTGGTTCCACCTCTTCCCCCACCCCTGTCTCCCTACCTATTACACCCGCAATCATTGTCCTCATCCACCCTACCCCTTCCCCATGAAGGAAATATTATTAATCTGAGGCTGTTTTTTTTTTCTAATGCAACCATCATGAACACATGTATGTTTTAGTGAAAAAGCTTTCTGAAGTAATTTCAATGGTCCATCCTGTAAATGAATGAAATGCCCGGTGTACAGGATATTGCAGGTTTTGTCCGACTCGTCTTTCATTCATTTACAGGACGGATCACGCTGTTCTACTACTATTACTACTACTACTACTACTACTACTACTACTACTACTACTACTACTACTACTACTACTACTTCTACTACTACTACTACTACTTCTACTACTACTACTACTACTACCACTGCTACTACTACTACTACTACTACTACTACTACTACTACTGCTACTACTTCTACTACTACTACTACTTCTACTACTAGGTATATATATGCCTAAGATTTCTTGCCCGGCAAGCAGTAGATTACAGGCTCAAAGCCATCTGATTCCAAGATTTTTGGCAGTCTACTTTGTACATGATGGAACACGAAAGAGAAGGTCTTGCATACTTGCTGTCTGAGGTGCACCTCTTTATTCTTGGGCTCTTTGCACACAGAAAGATTTTCTAGCATGGAGTACATAATTAACATAAATACATTTGCATATTAGGAATGGAGCAGGCCAACATAAATGTAGGAACCCTATTCACCAAATCAACCAATGACAGCAAGAAGGATGATGATGGGTAAATGATCTGGCTGATTATGTAATCAGGAATGTACAACAAAAGAGCCAGATGTGAGGATGACATAAATGAGCACATGCATCTGAATAGGAAAGGAATAAAGGTGGACAGAAAAGTAGGATAGTGAATACGAACATTATTCCAAGCACAGCTGAACTAAATACCAACCTTAATTGAACTAAAGAGAATTCAAAAGAACAAATAACTTCCCTACAATAGGATCCTTGACTGACAATTTAAAAGAAACGTGGTCAAGAAATGCATTGAGGTTACTGTGGGCTAATTGTTACGCATTTTTATGAGGTCATTTGGATTCCGGACGTCATAGTGAGCGGTCGTTCTGCTCACGGAAATTTCAGGCTGGCAGAGGGTGGAGACTGAAACTTTTTTCCAGTCGTGCCAGTCTCGACTGTCGTGCCAGTCTCGACTGTCGTGCCAGTCTCGACTGTCGTGCCAGTCTCGACTGTCGTGCCAGTCTCGACTGTCGTGCCAGTCTCGACTGTCGTGCCAGTCTCGACTGTCGTGCCAGTCTCGACTGTCGTGCCAGTCTCGACTGTCGTGCCAGTCTCGACTGTCGTGCCAGTCTCGACTGTCGTGCCAGTCTCGACTGTCGTGCCAGTCTCGACTGTCGTGCCAGTCTCGACTGTCGTGCCAGTCTCGACTGTCGTGCCAGTCTCGACTGTCGTGCCAGTCTCGACTGTCGTGCCAGTCTCGACTGTCGTGCCAGTCTCGACTGTCGTGCCAGTCTCGACTGTCGTGCCAGTCTCGACTGTCGTGCCAGTCTCGACTGTCGTGCCAGTCTCGACTGTCGTGCCAGTCTCGACTGTCGTGCCAGTCTCGACTGTCGTGCCAGTCTCGACTGTCGTGCCAGTCTCGACTGTCGTGCCAGTCTCGACTGTCGTGCCAGTCTCGACTGTCGTGCCAGTCTCGACTGTCGTGCCAGTCTCGACTGTCGTGCCAGTCTCGACTGTCGTGCCAGTCTCGACTGTCGTGCCAGTCTCGACTGTCGTGCCAGTCTCGACTGTCGTGCCAGTCTCGACTGTCGTGCCAGTCTCGACTGTCGTGCCAGTCTCGACTGTCGTGCCAGTCTCGACTGTCGTGCCAGTCTCGACTGTCGTGCCAGTCTCGACTGTCGTGCCAGTCTCGACTGTCGTGCCAGTCTCGACTGTCGTGCCAGTCTCGACTGTCGTGCCAGTCTCGACTGTCGTGCCAGTCTCGACTGTCGTGCCAGTCTCGACTGTCGTGCCAGTCTCGACTGTCGTGCCAGTCTCGACTGTCGTGCCAGTCTCGACTGTCGTGCCAGTCTCGACTGTCGTGCCAGTCTCGACTGTCGTGCCAGTCTCGACTGTCGTGCCAGTCTCGACTGTCGTGCCAGTCTCGACTGTCGTGCCAGTCTCGACTGTCGTGCCAGTCTCGACTGTCGTGCTGGGGGGGTGAAGGGGATGCATCCCCCCCCCACTTCACAAGGTGGGGGGGGGATCGATGGCATGTACAATCATTTGCTTACCTAATAAGTCATAATGGTGATAATAATAGTAAAAATAATAATAACAGTTGTAATATTAATAATGATAATTATCATGATGATGTTAATCCTCATCATTATTGTAATCCCTTGTAATCGTGTTTATTGGTATTAGCCGCATTCACACGGTGAAAGCCAATGCAGACGGTAAAAAAGAAAAAACCTTACAAGTATTTTGTGGTTATCTTGTGGTTTGTCTTCACTAAGAAAAATAGCATAACTTTTTATCAAAGAGGTTTTGGGCAAAATAATTTGGCAGGATTGTTTCTCACCTGACTAACTTACGATCCCTCGATCCCTGCAAAATATGTACTTGTATGCAACGGTCTGTAGATCTCGTCGAAACTATATGTCTGTCCATTTAAGGCGTAGTTCAATGTATGTGTGTGTGTGTGTGTGTGTGTGTGTGTATGCGTGCATGCTTGTGTGTGTTATTTTACCTCATTAAGTATGCATCAGATTGCACGCGATTTCCCCCCCCCCCCCCCCCCGGCCGGTTTGGGGGAATGATATTTGCTTACCTAATAAGTCATAATGGTGATAATAATAGTAAAAATAATAATAACAGTTATAATATTAATAATGATAATTATCATGATGATGTTAATCCTCATCATTATTGTAATCCCTTGTAATCGTGTTTATTGGTATTAGCCGCATTCACACGGTGAAAGCCAATGCAGACGGTAAAAAAGAAAAAACCTTACAAGTATTTATCTTGTGGTTTGTCTTCACTAAGAAAAATAGCATAACTTTTTATCAAAGAGGTTTTGGGCAAAATAATTTGGCAGGATTGTTTCTCACCTGACTAACTTACGATCCCTCCCTGCAAAATATGTACTTGTATGCAACGGTCTGTAGATCTCGTCGAAACTATATGTCTGTCCATTTAAGGCGTAGTTCAATGTATGTGTGTGTGTGTGTGTGTGTGTGTGTGTGTATGCGTGCATGCTTGTGTGTGTTATTTTACCTCATTAAGTATGCATCAGATTGCACGCGATTTCAAGTTCAAAATTGCAAAACCTCCCACACCCTCCCCCCGGCTCGGTCGCCTCGCTCCCTCTCGAGCGTTGGCAGCCCAGTCACCCCCCCCCCCCCCCACCCCCACCCCCCAGATGTACGAACCTGTCTACGCCACTGAGCATGGACGTCAACTTAGGTCTATATATCTTTCTGAATTTCTGGATTCTTTTCAAACGTATACTTGCTCATTTCTGAAATTGCTGAACAGCTGCCAAATCGAAGCCTTATTTAATTGGAAACTCATATAATATATATATATTTTTTTTACACCGCTCGAAATGAAGAAGTTTGAAGTTTGAAGTTTGAAGTTTGAAGTTTATTTATTATTTCTGACGACCCCTTTCGAGGTATGAGATATACATATTAACTTTTACAATGCAATTTATATATATAAATATATATACACATATGTTTTCTTTAAGAAAAACACAAGAAAACAGTTTCGAAATACATGTACATGTAATAGTATTTGCAATATTTACAAGTATTCACAGAAGCAATGTATTACAGTTTATAACATAGGCCTATAAACAATTTTGGATCAATTTATGTCTTAAATTTCGACATTATGAGTTTAATGAACTTAGCAAGTTGTGATAATTTATTTGAACTTCTCGTGTTAAATAATGAGGACATTTTCAAGATATTTGGACGAATCACATAATAGCGAGAAATGTATTTTACTCTATCATTTGAGAAGTAAGTACATTCAAACAGATAATGAAATTCATCTCCTATAGCATTCAAATCACATAAATTACATTTCCTTTTAGATCTAGGAATATTTACATATCTACCTGCAACACATGGCAGATGATGATTACCGCATCTAAATTTACATAAGTTTATCCTATCATTACAGTTCAGTTTTCTGAGATATGATTCGAAATCAAGATTATCTTTTACTATCCTATAATTTATGCATTGGCTATTATTTTGGACTTCGTTGTGCCAGTTTTGCTTTTCTGTATCTCGTATTCGTTGTTCAAAAACTAATTTCACCCAGTTTACATTCACCTGTTTCTGCTCTAACCAGATATGGCTTAATCCATACTTATCCAACAAATCAATAATATTTGCAACCCATTTTGAAGTAAACGAACATTCAACATCTTCATGCATTGATTTCATTAATTTGAATATCATGCAGGATAATTTACTTTGCTTACCACTGAGCAATCTGCACCAGAATCCTATAATTCGTGTGGCAACTATATTTGAAAGTTCATATCTACCACTTCTCCGTAAATCATGCAACTAGCTGTTGATTTATTTACCTTCAACATTTCTCAAAAAATGTCGATAGAAAATTTCAACCTGCGTAATATCTTCAAAGCCCCAAATCTCACTACCATATAATAGTATGGGAAGCACAACCTTATCAAATAGTTCGCAGGCGATATCTGGTGGCAGCAGAAGTTGTCTTATTTTACCAAGAATTTTGAACATTGCTCTTCTTGCTTGACTCACTTGTTTTGATACAGCCTTTTTAAATCGGCCATTGTAGTTCATGGTTATTCCAAGATAAATGTAATCATCAACTATCTCAAGTTCATTATCACCGAAGGAAAATAATGGTTTCTTACGAATTTTCCCACGAGAAAAAAATCATGACTTTGGTTTTCGAGGTATTAAAAAAACAGTTAAATTCCAAAGAAGGCAATAACTCTTTAAAGCATTAAAGGCTGTTTGTAAATCTGTAGGATTTTCAGTCATAATGATTGTGTCATCCGCGTACAATAATACATACATTCGTAGGTATACCTCAATTTCATCATCACTTAAACAAGTTCTTATCTGATCAGCAACAAAAACCTTTATATATGAACGACTAATATAATATTCAAAATCATATTGCAAATAATAAAGGGGACAAATTGTCGCCTTGGCGAACACCACACTTACAGTCAAACAGAGTGGATGTCTCATTGTTTAATCTTACACGAGACTTTGCTTTGTCATATAGATTATATACAACTGAAATTATTCTACCATTGATACTATTTGCAATAAGTTTACTCCATAACGATGACCTATCTAAATCGAACGCTTTTTTTTATAATCCACAAATGCACAATATAAACGTTTACCTTGTGCTAAATACTAGCCTATAATTTGCACATTATCATTGCTATGTTAGAATTTGTAATCTGCTTATTTCTGAAAATGCGAGAGTTGATTTTGTAACCTCCAGCCCTCAATCCCTACCAACTACTATAAGTTTGTAAGACATATAATGGGACGTAATGAGGCGAGGCTGTGCATGCAGGGATCGATACGGTACGTACGTCACCGTAGTCGCCCTATCAGACATTTTCGAATTAATTGGCCAAAATGGCTGTGATAAACATCAGCGGAAGTGTATGGAGCTCGTTGCATTTTGATAATAGTTGCTACGATGGCGATCAGGTCAGTACCACACTAACATATGATGTGAACAAAATGAATAGAATTTCAAATAAGATGTCCAATTGAAATTATGCCGTGAATTTATGACATATCTTCCGTAGGTGGGGCAGTGTTGTATCAGTTCAGTCCCACTCCTTTGATTTCGTGTAGGATGTAGCGTACTAACGAAAATTAAACCGTGCAATAATGTCATGAATGTATGAACATACTTCTCTATGTTAGTTAACCTTCTGGGGCCTGTTTCTGCATTAGAATGCCAGCGACATCTGATTATTTGACATCTGATTTTGGATATATGTGAGTCCCACTTTAGATCCTGAGAAATTTCTATATCGCCGGGCTAATATAAATAAAGTATGTATGATGTCACATGGATGTAGGATTAGGAAGTAGTCTCCTGTACTGTACCACCGTCCTAATGTGCAGTTGGTTAAAACAGGAGATCTAGAAGTAGGGATCCTGAGAACAAAGCATTTTTGGGGGTTTAGTTTCATTTGCCATTTAGTCTCCCATGCTGAAAGTTTGTTAAGGTGAGATCTAATAATGTCATGGTAGATGTCATCGGCGTACAGTCTCACATTTGATGAGAAGTCCTCCGGTAAGTTATTGACATAAATAAAAAATAATAAGGGTCTGAGTACTGTACCTTGCGGGATGCCTGACAGAACTCTAACCCACTGTGAATGTTCACCTCCCAATACATCATGTTGTTAGTGTTACCTGTCTTGTAGAAAGGATGTTTTTGTAATCCATTTGTGAGTTTTCCCATATTATGCCGTATTGTGTTTAAGAAGAAGGCGTTGATGGGGTACGGTATCGAATGCTTTTGAGCATGTCTGTGATTATCATGTCAGTCAGGGTTCGTTTGTCAAAGGATTGGGTAAGGTCATACATGGTTTGTATTAGTTGTGATTCACAGGAATGTTCTTGTCTGAATCCATGTTGACATTTGTTAAGTATGTTGTACGTCTCAAGATGGTTCATTATGTGTGAGTGTTCTAGAACTAGAAGTTTGCAAGATACAGAGGTAAGGGATATTGGTCTGTGGTTTTCAGGTTTGGTGCGATCACCCTTTTAGAAAATGGGTGTAACGTTGGCCTTGCACCAGTCTTCTGGCAATTCCCCTGTATCCAGAGATGCCTGGAAGATTTTGGCAAGGATTGGGGCTAGTTCTAGAGAAAACTCCTTTAGAATCCGGGGGTGGGGGGGTATATTATCAACCCCAGTAGCTTTCTTAGGATCTAGTTTCTTCAGGAGTTTTTCAATTCCCAGGAAGTGGATAGTTATGTTACTGATACTAGGAATATTGGATTGGGAAAGAACTGGTAAAGATTGTAAGTTCTCTGTGGTGAAGACTGAGCGGAACTGTTCATTCAAAATTCCAGCCTTCCATCTGTCCTCTGAGTGAAGAATACCTTTTTCTTTTAGGGCAAGAATTCCACAAGAGTCCTTCCTATCACTTTTGACAAAGGACCAGAACTTTTTCTTGGACTCTAGACAGAAATCTCTAAATGTGCTTCCTGTAGGCAAACTTTGTCAGCTTGTGGGTTTCTTTTCTTATTTGCCTGAAACTCTCCCAATCAGAATCATTCCCCGAGTTTTGGGCTTTGTTGTATGCCCATTGTTTACGTTTTAAATTTCTTTTAACCTTAGGGATTATCCAGGGGGTTTTGTTCTGTTTACTAATAACCTTAGTAGAAATGTATTTGTCTGTAATGATTCTCAGGCGAGTCTTAAAAACGTTCCTACGGAAAGTATGTCTTGAGTTGGAAGGCAGTATTCTTTGCTAAACTCATTCATTTCTGACTTCATTCCGGCCATATCCGCTTTGGCGTATAGATACACATGGCATGGTTTTTGTTTGGAAATTTGGGGTGTTGTGTTTATTATCAGCATAGGAATCCCATCGTGATCACTTATCCCGAGTAGGAGGATGGATCTTTCATACTAGAGTGGGATTATTCGTGAAGAAAATATCAAGAATGTTTGATTGTCTTGTTGGATCATTAACCATTTGCATCATAATATAATCATTAGCTAAGTCAATCATTTGATGACAAGCTTTAGATACCTGTGAATTTGGACGGACAGTTTGAGAGTCCCATTGGATATCACCTGACACCTAGGTTGAAATCACCACCTAGCCAGATGTTATCGTTGTGTTTAACATTAATTTTAGACAGAGAGGTTCTCAACTCATCCAGGTACTGGTGGTCTCTCTTATCTGGTGGTCTATAAAATGCACCTATTATCAATGACTTGCTCTCTACTACTTGGATCTGTACCCAAGCGATCTCCCAATCTGTATCTAGATCTATTCTGTGGGTTTCAACAAGATTGCTTTTGAAGGCTGCAATAATTGATAAATTATCAGGTTGAAATAATTATGATTTTGTTAAATATGGGGCAGTGTATTGTTTAAAACATTGATTAGTCTATGGCTTGATGTATAAGTGAGTATAACGCATCATTTTTATGAAGATTGGTGTGCTATCAATCTCTCATTTTCTTGTGTTAAGTCAATTCATCGATTTTCTTTAATGCTTTCCATTTTGGTCATATTTGTGTTAAAAGATACCATGTAAATGATAGTCTATGCAAACATGCCATTCTTAAAAATAAATGTCTGAATATTGAAGAAAGGGGCAATCACATGCATGTGTTGATATTCACAACTGATGCAAAACTGTCAAATCACACGTAGACTTAAATCATTAAAAAATAAATAAGCGAACACAAGTGAATTTTCAACATTAAACAGTATTAAAATGTTGGATTGCTCAGACTAGCCCACTGATCTACGGAATGCTCGAATTATACTCAACATTTTGAAATATTTGTTAACCTTATCATGAATCTCGCCTTGAATGGAGTGATGTTAAACAAGCAAACCCCTTTCCATGCCACAACTGATTTTATGCTTAGCGAATTCTGACAAAATGCAGCAGAAATGTTATCATGGAATGCTTAATGCAAATTTATTCACTTTTCACAGTCCTAATTATGCAACTTAGCTTTTCATAAGCCTTTATTGTTCTCAAGGATCGTCCGATCGAGAACAATAGATACGACAGAGTCCGAGCAGTTCCAGCATTTAGAGCTGAGGGTAGAGTTGTAATCGCTTCGAGATTCACCTCAGTTCTAACTATTGGAGTTAGAGCTGAGGTTAGAGTTGTCATCATGTCGAGAAACATGCCCCTATTCATGAATTCTGCATGGGCGCGGAACGCAGCACTCTGAATATTGATAACTTTTGTCTTTAATTTTGCTGCATGCAGCCTTAATTTAAGTGTTGTTAGATCTACTCTCTGTGAAATTCTTAGCTGATACGCTGAGAAAAGAGGGTCGTGGAAGTAGCATTCAAAATTTCTGAAATGATGAATTTGTGCCAAGTTTTTGAGATAAATTTGAAGTTGATGTTACGATTTTCACATGTGCCATCGCACAGACAGTGAGCGAACATGTCCCATCCTATGAAAAGTAATTTCCTGGGTCCACAGGAAAACTATGCTGTCCATGATTCAGTCACAGCAAGAACTCGACTATCTCTCCTGTTAGTTATGGCTGCCATACGAATCAGCAAAGGGGAATGCAATTTCAGTGACTTTCCGTGTATGCGTGCATGCGTGTCGAAAACCTCAGTCATTAACATGCTGACCGAATCATGGCTGTGCGCGTGACCGAACGATGGCAAGATCGACTGAATCATGGCGGAAAATAAGGATTTCGGAATCATAACTTTTTAATTTCTATTGCATCGCCATAGGCATCGGACAGTAATTTTCCTCATTTGTGTAGTTTCTTCTATGAACTTGGATCTTGATCTTGGATCTGTGCTAGAGTAGTATTAAGGTGGGGTGGGGTAGGCTTGAGTGAGCCAAATGTTATTTTGGGGGCAATTTTGTGGCCCGAATGTTGCAAAAAAACAACCTTTCAACATTTCCTTGGCTTGAGGAGGTGTGAGTGATAGAATTAAAAAAAAAACATAACCATTTTTATGAGGCAGTAGCTCTGATTGGATCCAAGGAAGTCATCCATCCAAAGTCCATCCATATTATAGGTTCATTGTCTAACCAGATGTGTATCAAATGCTTGTGTATGGAAATCTCAGCTCTTTTCATTAATGTGGGAATTTGATCACATTTTGTTTCTGCAGGAAGGATTTCTTATTGGAGAGGTTGTCTACAGAGAGACTATGAACATCAGTGACTCTCAGATCAACAGGAAAACAGAAGAAGTGGATATTAGTAAGTCATGATTAACTAAGATGTATTTAAATCTCATGAATGCAATTTAACCATATGCTGGTAATGATATTTGATATGTTAAACTTTAAGGTACTGCTTCCTTTTGTCTGAATTAAAGGGCAGTGAAACCTATAGAATGAGTTGAATTATACAAAAGCAGAACAAAAATAAAGAGGAACAGTATTCTTGTTCTCTAAATCAAAGGAAGACAAATGATGCTCTGGCTGTTGTCTGGGTAATTTTACTCTTGAATTGGCCATGCAGGTTAATAATCATAATTTGGTGCTCGTTATAATGATTTTCAAAATAGCACAACTTCGTCCTAATATGTCTGCTTTCCTAAACCATTTTCCAATCTGTTTCTAGGGTGTTTTTACTTGAGCAAATTCAAATTATCATCAGGGTTTTATTCTCCTTTTATCATGAATTGCCCTTATTCTAAATAGTGGTTCTCTTCATACACATACTAAACCTGGAATATCAAATGTTATGGGGTGGGAAAACATTAAATATCATGGCTCTGTCATGATGTTGGTGATGTTGTCATTCAAATCACTATTATGATTTTTTTTTCCACATCACAGAAATCACAAATTGTAGAGATTCTGTGGACACTATCAATGGTTTTGGGACAGCATCTTATTTATTTTTATGTCCTATAAAGCAGGCTAGGTTTAGTAGTGTACTATTAAAGTGAAACAACCAGCCAATGTGTGTTACATAGTGTATGTGTTAACATTTGATTGTGTTACACATGAAGGAAAGTCATACAATACACATATTATATACCTACATTGTGTAGGATTAGATACTCCATTCTTGCCAGTCAATGATTTCACTCATTTCTAAAGTGAGATCAATACAACAGTGTCGTGATTTACAGTTTAACTTTTGAGCACATTTGCGAGTGCTCTTCATGAATGTTTTGATTTTCCCACAGACATAACCTCCCATCATCCATGCACAGAGCCCTTCAGGTAAGCAGTACAATTACACAGATTTGTTGTTTGTATGGTTTATCATTTATAATTGATTTTCAGTACTTGTATTGTGTAAGTATTCCCCTAATCCCCCCCCCCCCCAAAAAAAAAAAAAAAGAGGATAAGAATAGTTTGATTAATGAATAAATAAATCAGTCTCGGGGATCCATGCACATGATATTTGACCTTTCATTTTATCTGTTCTTTCCTTCTGTACTGCTTCATCTTCTTTTCTCTTTTTTGAGGTTCTCATGTCTAGTCCAAAACCATTGATACGATTGTACTATCCAACATGGAGACAAGTATTTCACATTTCAAAGGGAATACTGTACTGGGAAGACAAAAGGCCTCCAAAATGGTGATCGTGAGCAATCTTCTTACCAATGGTCTTAAATTCACGTATTGTCCATTTTAGAAACTTGCTGAAAGTGATTTGCCTTCAAATGATCCAGAGTTGGAGTAATTAAATTTAGAATCACAAATTGTCAAAATGGGCTGAACATTTTGACAATTTGTGATTCTAAATTTAATACTCCAACTTCAGGGCAAATCATTTTTGCAAGTTTCTTAAATGGACAATATGTGAATTTAAGACTATTGGTAAGAAGATTGCTCACAATCACCCTTTTGTAGGCTTTTTGTCTTCCCAGTACAGTATATTCCTTTTAAACAGATGACTGTGTTGTATTGCTTTGATAGTTTTGTGGCAATTGGTGGAATATGTGATAAAGCTATCATTTACTTTACCAAGGTACAATGTATGTTGTGTGATATAACAGCAGGCTTGGTTGATTTGGGCAAGAAAATACTTTGCCTACCTAAAGTCTGTGGTTTATGCATACCGATAGTTGTGAAGATGGTATTTCTAATACAGAACATTTATACCAAACAAACAAAAGCATCATGCATTCATTAACATTTTGTTCTTGTCACAGTCCCCTTTATTCTACCCTTGTTGAGAAAGAACTACCAATCACACAAACCATGAGCACTATCTTCAGCCAATTGTTGTTAGAAAGGCTTATGTCCTTTGTGGTTAAAAGCTATCAGATTTGGTTTATTTAGATGTAATTTTTTATGTGATTTTTAGATGTGATTATTTAGCTGTAATTTGATGTATTTTTCATATAGAACCCAATGCAAGTTTCCTCGTTTAGATCCAGGACAAATATAATTGAATTGCATATTGAATTGAATTAAGTGAAGAGACTGTCATCCACTGGAAAGTAATATAGAATAGGAATAGTGCTCCCCACATGCAGAACAAATGGATTTTTTTTCCTGGCTCTTTTGTGTCTACAGCTTTTATGACACCAAGGGTCATGTTGATCAAGCAAAGATGTTGGCTTTGCTGAGATCCAACTACAAGGTGAGTATTGTGGAGGCTTCTTGACCTACGAACTCTAAACATTGAACGTCATGATCAGAAAATAATACAATATGATTGTGTACCATGGTGGCATTGTCATATCTATTGTTATGCAAATGTATTCTGGTTCCAAACAACACTCACTGACCATCATAACAGGCTAGTGTCAGGCACTCTCATTGAGAGTCACTGCTATGATCGGCATGGCTTGCTGTACCCACATATGGTAGAATCTGTTTTCTTGACAGCATGCTTATGTAATGGCACACTTCGAATCTCTATCAGAATAGAGAGAGTGGGGAAGAGCGCGTTATGCTAATTGAGTCCAGTCAAAGTGGTGCCAAACTTATTACGAATACAAAACAAGAGCATTTAAATTCTGATTTAAGATTATCTGTATGCAATATTACATGGCAAGAATAATTGGCTTTGAATTTCAAAACAATAGAGAGAAGAGTACAGTATGAAAAGCTACAAAGCAACTCTGTTTAAGGGCATGCTGACAAATTGTCATGGATAAGACTGTGCTCAGACCCCAGTTTTCCTTAACTTTACCCCCATTGCTTTGGCATACCCTCATCATAAAAAGGGATGAGTTTTGCTGTCCTTTCAAAGTTCTCTGTATTGGTATGATTAATTCTATGGTTTGATGTCATCAATAGTTTAATTCCATTTTCCGGTATTGATATAAAGATTCAATATTTTTTGATATAAGGATAATATAATTCCATGTTTTGACATGACATAATATTTATGATTATAGTATGATTTCAACAAAAGTCATACTGTGTTATTACTTTGTGCTATGATGTCCTGTTTGCTCTTCTTTTCTTAAAAAATAGAGTAAACTTTATATTTTGTCACCTGTCTAGAATGTGATTGGTTTCTACCGGTTTCGACGCAACACCTTGCTGCAGCCTTCGTTGCGAGAAATCTCCCTCTACAGGCGGCTTCTAGCCAGTCTGCCAGGAGGGGCACACCCGGACACGTTTGTGCTGGCTGTCTTCTCCTGTAGTAGCAGCCTGAACGAAGCCACCCACTCCTACCCCTATCAGCTTTACACACACAGCTACACGTAAGTCTCACCTCACAGGATCAAGACCACCCTAAATCCCGGCCATGGAAAGATTTCCCCTGTTTCGTAAGGCTGTTTCACGTTTCGCATGAATTTACTCAACATTGGTCACGAGGAGCCTATTGCATAAAAGTTACCATTAATGGTAACTCTGCCATTAATGGTAACTACCATGGTAACATTGCTTGACAGCCAATTAAATTTAAGGTTTCCATAGAAGTTGCCATTGGTAGCAAAGTTACCATCAATGGTTAATTTTATGTAATGTGGCCCTGTTCTTAGGTTCCGAATCAGATTCTCAACGAGTTCGATTCCCATCAACTAAAGCTGATCTTTTGTAGAGGAAAATTCTTGTTGTAAACAAGCTTATAATGTGTAAAATTTGATTAGGATCGTAAGAAATTCACTCCCACATTGTTTCAAACAAAAGAAATTGGGGTTTCTCATCTTCCACAAGAACGAGTAACCAGTCGAGCGTAACTTACTCACAGCTTTATGAAATAGGGCCCTGGTCCACTCTCGTTATATTGAGGTAGTCAGGACCAAGCCCAAACATTGCTGTGTTATGGCAAAATTTTCTTGAGCTGAAGTAATGGGTACACTGGTTTGAAATAAGGACCAGGAGAATTGTTTTGTTGTAATAGAATCTTGTTTGTCCATATTCCTTATAATGAGAATAGACTACAAATTTGTGACCGACTCTAACAGTTCATTTATGCGCCTTTTGAAATTAATCTAGATTTAGTATGCGTATCAAGTAATCCTACCATTTACCATTTACCATTTACAGGGCAGTTAGATTGCAAGGTAGAATTCATGCCTTTGATAGTGCATGCTCTCTGTGTCTTGATAGTCTGTCCAGGCTAGCTGCTGCCATACAAGATGGTCGTCCTTCCTCCTCACATACTGCTAAAAGTGGATTTTAACATTTTCAAGTTGTTGTTATTTTTTATTGGTATTTTATTGGTATCATTAATATAATATCATTGTTATCAATATTATGATTTATATTATCCTGCGTAAATTAGCATTCATGTTATTTTTATATTTAGTAGTAGAAATAGAAGTAGATGCAGACTTAATTGATAGAAGAAGTATTATTAGTAGTAACATTATTAGTAAGCAAATAATCAACTTTGGTGAGGGTGATGGGACAAACTATCACTTCCGAGGTGATCTGGATGTAGCTATCTTTCCGAAGTGCAGCTGAGGAAAGATAGCGTATACATTCAGATCGCCAAGGAAGTGATAAGTTCGTCTCATTACCTGAAACCAAAAGTTGATTACTTGCTTTATATTCCACATCTGAAACCAACTATCTTTACCAAAAATGACAATTTGACGTACAAAAGTAATGTTTACTTCTCTACCTTACCCCGAGGCGCTGTCATGGGGAACACGTGTTAAGACGCGTGTTACTAGGACGCGCGTTACAAGGACACGCGTTACAAGGACGCGCGTTACTAGGACGCGCGTTATGACACGTCAGGAGGAGCTTCTGTCAGTTGATAGTCCGAGTGTAACGCACTTTTATTTCGCGCGTACTCGAAATATTGATCACGCGTTAGGACTGTGAGGAGTAAAGGGATCAGCGAAACCAAAAAGTACTATCACCTAGAGTGTAACGAACTTTTCTTCTTAGGTGATCAGATGAGCAAAACTACCCTTTATCATGTGATCAACTCTTGACCAATCATATAACAGCATTCTTAGTATGTGGAATATAATTATAGTTATAGTAGTAGTAGTGATAGTAGTAGTAGTAGTAGTAGTAGTAGTAGTAGTAGCAGCAGTAGTAATAGAAGAAGTAGTAGTATAATTTTCCTTATTGTTGTCTTATTATTGTTAGTGTTGTAATTATAATCATAATTTGATGAAAATGATGATATTGATGAGATTGTTGTATTTTGCAGGGGTTTTGTAGCCCGCAGTGTATCGATAGTCAACCTGGGAGACACTGCAGAGTCAGAGTACAAGCTGTCACCCGTCCAGGCCTCCATGACAGCCGGCAGCGCAGGCTTCCAGCAAATCCTCAGTAACTATAGGTACGTCTCCACCAGAACGTGGTGTTGCCAAATTGAGGAATAGAACATTGATTTGTCTAGCTTTTATCAATGAATTATTGATATGAATCAATTGATATACACCAAGCTTACAGCAGCAGGCTTCCAGCAAATCCTTAGTAACTATAGGTACGTCTTCACCAGAATGTGGTGTTGCCAGTTTGAGGAATGGAATGCTGATCTGTCCAGAATTTACTAATAAATCATTGTCAAGTACCAATTGATATAGACCAAGCCAGCAGCGCAGGCTTCCAGCAAGTCCTTAGTAACTACAGGTACGTCTCCACCGGAATGTGATGTTGTCAATTTGAGGAATGGAATACCAATCTATCTAGCTTTTATCAATGAATTATTGTTATGAACCAATTGATATACCCCTCTATTGTAGAGACATTTAATTCATAGCTTCCATATATATTGATATAATATGAAGTGGCCTTGAGGGGGATACAACATTTATTGCTTGAAGTAGCATCGTATTGCAGGAATAAAAAATGAGGGCAATGTATCATGTGTTCACGTAATGTTGGTTAATTGTGCCTCCTTCTTCCTCAAGCCTTGTACTTTTTCTTTTTCAGGTCTCCGTCATCTATGATTTTTCTCAAGCGGATTATTTTGTATTTTGATGTTGTTAAAATTTTTTTAATTGAATTTGATTTAATTGAGGGCAATATGATGCTACTGAGGGCAATAAATGTTGTATCCCCATCAAGGCCAGTCCATATCTTCACTGGAATGGGCATGATTGTTCTATTTGTAGTACCCAGCTGCTGGGCCAAGATGCCACTCTGACTGGGGTGCAGACGATCCAGAGCCTTACCACCGACATCCACACCAAACTCAAGGTAAGTCCTTCTCTATCTTCCACCAATGAAAATGTTGTTTTTACACAATCAAGAGATCTGTCTGTTGTAGGTAAGCTTTCGCTGGATGCATCTCTTAGCTTCTTCAGTCCTCTGACGAATAAGCAGACGCACATCTCGTCGTAGATGGAGCTGTAGTGTGTCAATCATCCATGGTT
Organism: Arbacia lixula; assembly: GCA_963669155.1. Classification (NCBI taxonomy): domain Eukaryota; kingdom Metazoa; phylum Echinodermata; class Echinoidea; order Arbacioida; family Arbaciidae; genus Arbacia; species Arbacia lixula. The sequence goes on from OZ022584.1 coordinate 22,025,938, forward strand.
ATGTTGTACAGGCAACTTGTTATACCGAGGTTTTTCTCATAATGAAACCTTCATGACCACACACTTTGTGACAAAGTGTGCTCTATGAAAAGGAGGTTTGCTATTATTATGTAATAATGTTGATGTTTTCAGGTGAAAGGGGAAGTTCACCCTAATATTATTTTGGTTTCAATAAAAAGAGGCAAATGAAAGAAACATATGAGTGAAGGTTTGACGAAAATTGGTTAAAGGAAAAGAAAGTTATTTGATTTTAAAGTTTTTATTTTGTGACGTCACATGCGATGTGCTCTCCCATATGTTGTGTACAATTTTTTTCGAAAATGTGCATTTTCTCACAAAGATAGGCATCCTTTTACTTGTGCATTTGATACATTATTAGAAACACATTTTCACACTCATACCTGTAAAAAAAAATCATTCCTTTGTCAAAAACAGAAAAAAAGCAATTTATCGACTTATTTTGTACACAACATATGGGAGAGCACCTCGCACGTGACGTCACAAAATCAAAATTTTAAAATCAAATAACTTTCTTTTCCTTTGACTGATTTTCGTCAAATCTTCACTAATATGTTTCTTTCATTTGTCTCTTCTTATTGAAACCAAAATAATTTCAGGGTGAACTTCCCCTTTAAAGAAAAGGTGTGCTGTATGTAAGGGAGGTTTGGTAGTTTTATGTACTAATCTTACCTCCTACCTTGGTGATTGTTGCAGGTTGAAGATGGCACGTGCACTGTGAAAGGTAGGTTTGATAGTATTATCTAATATTGTGACTTCCTTTCCTTCCTGATGTTTTCAGGAGGTTAAAGACAAGGTGTGCTCCACAGAAGGGAGGCTGCGTACGATCAGCGAAGAGGTGTATGAGCTGAGGAGACGAGCCCAGAGACAGAGGCAGGACAAGCTGGAGAGGGACAGGGCCGCAGCCGAGCAGAACCTTAACACCAACAACAACACGGGTGAGTCCAGACAGGAGACTTAACATATACATGTACTAACTATCAAGATACTGGAATGTGAACGAGCCTGTATATTTATGGGCCGACTTGTATCATCATCATCATCATCATTGTCTTCAGGCGGTGCTTGAGAGCACTGCTGTGGTCTTTCCAAGGGCACGGCATTCGACTCTGTTCTCATTTCTCCTCTTAACAGTTTCTTCATGTCATCAGGATAAGACACAGGCCCCTTCCACATTTACCTACAACTGCTCCTTGCAATATTTTCTTTTCCATCCCACTATGTTTCCCTTTATTTATATCTGATAATTTCTGCAACTTATAGATAACTTTCTCTTTTAGTCTCCATATTGTGTACGTCATATATCTCTCAAGTTTAATTTTTTGCGCATCAGGACTTCTCAACAGTTTCGTGAATGGTTCAATTCGCGATCCTGGAGTACTAGTAGTATTAAGATGTGTGCTCCGGCACGTCGTATTTATGTTTTCGCGTGTTGTTAAATTCGCGAATAGCAAGTGACTTGCGAAATTGGCGAAAATAAAAAACCCACGAAATATATTGCGTATACAGTATTTCATGATATTAAGGCTCATGTTTCAGTGTAACAGCTGTTCTTTAGCACATAATGTTTGCATGAAATATCAAATAATATAAACATGTGATATAGTACAGACAAATCATTATAAATGCATACTTTCAAATAACTAACATTTTCTTATTGTCAGATCTTTTTGGAGTGCAGCCATCCTTATCTCAGACAAGGGACCCACATTTACCAGTTGCCATGGAAACCCAACCCTCGTCCTCCGCATCCAAAGTCTCCTCAGCAGCTCCTGCCTTCCCTTCAGAGTCCAAACCTAGCAAACCACCGAGCAAGCTGCCTCACACAGACCAAAGGAGGGCGCCAAACTCCCAGCCATCGTCTCCGGATCCCAGAGACAATCCTTTCAGCGATGCCAAGGCGGCCAAGCCTGGCGACCCGTTTGCAGGGCTCATCGTCGACATGAAGCAGAGCCTCTCCAAGAGCAGATCGTCGAGCATGAACTCATCTGGCAAGGACAGCTCGTCGTCAGACGGTCCTGTACAAAAACAGCTGGATGGGACTGAGAGCAGGTCATATGACCTGAAAGAGGCTGCTGAGGTGAGGTCGAGCTCTGCAACGTCGGGGTCCCAAAGCCAAGAGGGCTCTCACTCACAGACTCTAGCCGATCCTGGCGCCGACGTCGACGTCGATGAAACGCAGATTGATGATGAGCAGTACTATCAGCCTACTTTATCGCCAACATTTTGAACTCAAACATGAAGATGGAGCCTGGTCTTGGAACAAACTTCTAAATGACACTTCTCTTTTTCTTCACATATTATACACGTATCTGAACAAAGATGTTTCTATAAATGCACTACAGTTTGTAATCAAATTAAGATATGGCTTGCCCTTATAGGCCATGTGAAGAATTTCTTTTCAACAACAGTGGTCAATAGGTGGTTCTGTAAAGTTGACAGAACTGTGTTAGATGTCTTATCACGGAAATCTTTCCAAAGTTGTAATCCTACCTGCATCAGTATGAAACAAGCAGTAAGCGCTAGTTTGCCTGGAGGCAACAAGCCCCAAAGCTGTTGATGTTGTATGTGGTGCACTCATACTGTTCATATTCGTGTTCAAGTACAACTTGGGATATTTTCCCAATTGACCTTGGTCTAGTCAGCAATCACCATGATATCTGGAAGAAATTTCCCCCCGAAATACTCCGGCCAGATGATAACATCCCTACTGGAGGGGATTTTGAGGTTTTACAATACAAATCTTTTTTTAAACCTTTGTGTGTCACTTTTTGTCAAACTGCAGCTGTGCCATGTGAGGACTTTAGCCACTCCAAATGGTTGTTCATTAAGGTGAAGAAAACTTTGTCTGTGGAGATAGTCTTATCACAGTCACTTAAAGGTGATATTCATAAAAAATCCAAAAATATTAAGATATTCATCTACAGAAAGCTTATAAGCCATACAATGAGCTCAGATGACATTCAAATAATATATCACTTTCCAAAAAGCGAAATTAGGGTGAAAACAATCACCGTATTCTCGTGGACAAATTTGCCCAACTGTCATCCGAAACGGCCTTTAGGTCTGACTTAAGAAAAGGGATGCGTTATTGTGCATCAAACATGCCAATCCGCAGCTTCTTTTCCGCCTGAAGCATCATGCATTGTTAATGAAACTGTGATGGCAGTTGCTAGTGGATTAACAGGTGTGATACACAATGGTCATTGTGAAGCGTATCCCGGCTGTGACGTACACACAACGCCACTTTCCCTGGGGCGATTTTGTAGGTCAGGAAGAGAGTCAATTTAGTAAAATTTGACTTTCATTAAACACAAAACTGAACACTTTCATGGCATGCTAGCTGCATAAATTGCTTTAATAAGTCATTCAATTACAAAATAAACTATATTTATTTGATTTTATTTCCTATGAATATCACCTTTAAGTTTTAATTTTGATCAACCAAGTTTTTATTTTTAGACCATGACGATGCGTAGCAGTGGATGAAATATGGGGGGCACTGCTATTTTATTTAGCCCTGGATAAGCAAAAATGAACCCCCATGAATAAGAAAGCGTGTAGCACGTGCGAAATCAATGAATTGCCCGATTATTTGGCTAGGGGTTTTATAATGGCATACATGTAGATTTAATCAAGTATTGAAGCCGAATTCTTTTTTTTTTTTTTTTTTTTGGGGGGGGGGGGGGGCGGAGAGCCCTCGTGATATGATCACATTTGAATTATGAAAGATGTACCCTATGGAGTATACATTATGAAGATATGAAAAGGAATGTAAGGATAATGATCATGGAGGCATCTTAGCCAAATGATGAGATTCTCAAAGAGACAGTTCTTTTAATGGTAAGTTAATTTGTTACACAAAGAGTTGCTGATTCCATTAAAAAAACATGTACAATCCAGATGCCCTAACTTGTATGAATGATTCAAACTTGATATAGCGGTAGGGCAATATAAGATGTATGAGTACCGTAAAGCATATATGCCTATACAGAAATCATTGAAAGGTTTTGAGGGCCCCCCAAAACTGGGAAAACACTCTACCACTAATACATATATTAAGATCCATGATATAAATGTCTCTCTGTCTCTCTCTCTCTCTCTCTCTCTCTCTCTCTCTCTCTCTCTCTCTCTATCTCTCTCTCTCTCTCTCTATGTAGTTGGAATTTTACATTGTTTTATTACACTGGGTATTTAAAGGGGTAGGACTCCAATGAAATAGTTGGTGACAGTAAAGCAGAACATAAAAGAAAACATCTGTGCATTTTGAGTTCGGACAAGTATTAAAGAACTTGTGGTCAAGTAAAATGTGACTCATGTGTAAAATGGCCAAGTACCTGTGTGGTGTCAATAAATGTGAGCCCCAAAAAACATATATTTGGTAAAACATATTTGTAATCCCTGCTAACTCAAATGTAAGCATCAAATGGGGCATCACAGACTCTGACCTCTGTTCATGTAATCAAGTCCAGACCCGTGAACACGTCTTAACCAAAGTATGCTGTGACTGGACTTATTACCCCTGGTGACATACTAGAAAAACTGCCAATTTTGACTGCTTTTTAATTGACATATGAGATAATGATGATACATGTACCATGTACATTATAGAAGAATTTACCTATATACTCAGAAAAAAAGCTGTACTTATCATAATGAATTGCACTTTAACATGTAAAACATAAAGAGCCATTGCTCATCCTTCTTCTTTTTTTCCCCCTTTTTTTTTTTTTTTTTTTTTGGGGGGGGGGGATATTTGACTTCTTTTATGATGGGTCATTATATTATTCATGTCTATACTGTAGTAATCGGCCCTGTTTAAAGACAAGGTGTTCCTTTCACAGCTCAAATAAATCAAAGTTGGTAAAAACTAAGGAAAATGGAAGAAGATACTGTATCAGAGCCTCTCTCCCAATAATAGAACTGGAAACTGGCTTTGAGGAAAATTATAGCAATCGTTAGATTTTGAGGTTTTGGGCAGGTCGTATAAAACCTTTACCTTAGAGACCAGAGACTGCTGTGTGCCACGCCGCCACGGTCCATATCTGGCTGCTAAACAGTGCATGCATTCAATGGGAGGAATGCCCGAATAGCTCGCTGCCAGGGACAATACGGTGATGAATATATGCTATGGTTGGTGCATTTCAAATGTAAACAAGGACAGTTTTTCGCTTTTCCTAAACATATTGGTGAAGCTATGACTGAAATTGTCGTTATGGTATACTGCCGATTCCTGCCGAGTTTCATGACTTTTACGAATGGGTCACCCTGTCTTTAATTACAAAGGGTTTATTCCATGAAGACTTCTCATCCGCATGTTCCATTTAGCTAGTCCAGTGCTGTCATCACCGCAAGAGGTTGCTAAAGATATATATGTATCAAAAGAGTAAATTATAAATGTCTATGGTTCTTATGTGCATGCTAAAATTATCCGTATGCATTAACAAGTTTGGTCATGGTTAGGTTTTGGGATGCGGTACTGCTCGCTAAAATGTGCCGAAGTGTGACTTTGTTATATGAGCATATTGTCAAGGCAATTGGTTCTAAACTATGAGGGCAGAGCGAACATTGGTGATAAGAGCGGGGACTCTCATTGGGAGTGCCCGACAGGAGCCCGATAGACAATGTCGGACCATTGAAATTCTCACTTGAGTGATGTTATTCAGAATCAGAAGCTGGCGTAACAGTGTATAATGACGACATCACTTCAGTACTCTATTTCGAAGGACTGCTAATTATGATGCATGTACATGCATGTGTCCTTTTGCTTTATGAATAGCGTCTCCCAAGTCATATTTTGAACAGTGGTTCCACTGGTATGGGAAGTTACACCTCATGAATAGCAAGTTTGCCCTACGGGAATGGTAGGGGGGAGGGGGGGGGGGTTAAATTGAACCAGGGATGCCTGATATCATAGACAGAATTACTTGCTAAACGTGACGGTAAACCCCTGCCCAAGGAATTTGCACTCTTCATTAGAAAAGTGACCGATTAGAGAAGTTCATCTCTGTTTATGCAATGTGGATGAGTGCCCCCCCCCCTCCCCCACAGGGGAGGGGAGCGTTTTGATGTGGAATCAGTACAAGTTGTTGCTGGCTGCTAGCTACTGTATGTCAAATGCATGATTTGAAAGTACTTTGTTATGTGTCAAGTTGCTATATTATATGACATACTCATACTGTTACATTTTCATTAAAACCAAAACAAGATCATTTTATTGGATGTGTGAGTGAGGTGTACTTTTTGTGTTGGGGTTGGGGGAGAAGGGTGTGGAATGTGGGGGAGAGTTCCTGTGAATACCAATAGCAACATTTATCATACTGCACCCAATAAATATATATTCAAAGAAATATAATAAAAGGGATTGATGAAATGTTACGAAGCTACTTGTAAACTTTTGACATCTCTTTAAATTATGATGTGGCAATTTCTACTTGACTCGAGTTGTAAGTAATTTGTATTTTTTTTTCAAAAGTGTCAACTGTTTGTTTTTAAAACGTACACCAAAGAGCGCATAACGAACGAGCGAGTTCAATGTTTTGATATTATCAAAACTGTATTTTGGAGCTTTCATTTATGTTCGCATCGCCATATTGTATGCTTAGTACTTCGCGGAACATAATTTTTAGTTTCGTTTTGTGAGGGGAACCTTTTGGAAGGGGGTGGGAGTTGCAAGATACATTTACCCCCCCCCCCCCACACACACTTAAAATATTTTCGAAGGGGAGACATCCCCCCTACCTCAGCGCCCTTGTTCACTAACGCTTTCAGTCTTCGAAATTATTTGCACCTTTTGTAAGTGTAAATAGGCAAAACATTTATTGCTGATAAGTAAAAAGTGCATTCAAATGACTCATCTAAAGCTTACGAAAGAACACATACATACACATATGTGCTGTAAACAAACACACACTTTAAACAGGGATATGTTATGGAAGGATGTGAAACAACATTATTTCTTTGAGCCCATGCGTGGCACCGCCGAAAAATTATGTGATCTCAGCATGTGCTTTTCTCGTGTTTTAACAATAACGAACAGGATTGCCTAGCAACGGTTTCTCGGAGAGAACAAAAGAAATTATTTCGCTTGTCCACTTCTGTCAATTGCATCAATACTTTTGTGAGGAAAAGAGATATCAGCGAACAAAAATAAACAGTTTTTTGTAGTAAAATATGTCAGCTGAACGCAAATTCACACAAACTTTGTTAATGAAAATAAACAGTTTAATGATTGAATCCGACATTTCCGGAAATCTCCGGAAAGTGAAGAATTTTGTAAATTATGTAAGTAAGAATATTATCTTATATCTCCGTTTGTGCATCATTCTACAATTATTTAGAAGAAAAACGAATACAGGATCTTTAGTGGTGTATCCCTTAACTTTCTTGAAAATTACATAAAAATGTGATAAGAAATACAGCTTCGAGTAACAACACAGGGAATTAAAGGGTTACTAAATTAGAAAAATAAGTTCTCACTAATCTGTAAAATTGTCCACTAAAAAACGAATTTCACATTCGTTTGCCGCAATTAAGTCTCATTTTGACAAAAATTTAAAGAAAAAAAACCGCACGCCTCCAGTGACGTCAGAAAAGTAAAAATGCCATAAATGCCAACGGCGTGAATAAAATATTTCATTCACGCCGTTCAAACAATACGTTACCAATGGGAACCCCACAGCTTGTCCGAGGTTTGTCGAGTAGCAACAACTAATAGATCAGTGCATTCCATCCATTGAATCTGAATGACAAGATACAGGTGAATGCAATAACGCGTTACTACGCAGTTCGGGGGAAAGTTGTGAATACATTACGAAAATGGTCTATTGTTGACTTCCGTACAATCTTTGGAATTTTGACTTCTCTGACGTTACTGGAGGCGTGCGGGTTTTTTTTCAAATTTTCGTCAAAATGAGACTTTATTGCGGCAAAAAAATCTGAAATTCGTTTTTAGTGGATAATTTTACATAGATTAATGGGAACTTGTTTTTCTAATTTAGTAACCCTTTAAAGATATTGCTTTCCAAGTTGACGGCAGCAAAATGACGGTGCCGCGCATAGGACTTCAAAGCATTGCAGTGATTGTGGAATGCTTTTGACATTCATTAGCAAGCTTTAGTATCCATACAGATGTTTGAATAATTATGCTTTAGTTGTCCCTCCTTCCTAACATATCCCTGCTTTAAATCTTTCACACACACACACACACACACACACACACACACACACACACACACACACACACACACACACACACACACACACACACACATGCACAAATCCATTGTCGCTCTATATCCCTCTCTCGATAGCACACCTCTCCAGATCACGTGATCCAGAGCCGCCTATGCAAAGAGTTTGGCAAACTCGGTTTTTATAAGTAACAACAGCATGACGCGGGTTGCATTGTTGGGCAAGCAGAAATCAAAGTGATATGCGCCATGTTGTTACTATTGAAACCGAGTTGGCCAAACCATGGACCTATCATGGATGGACTAAGCTCGGATAGACTTCCTCTGATCTATGATGACCGCGCGCCTCATAAAAAATCAAGACATTCAGGTGTTTCAAACAATACGCTGTATTTCTAATTAAGCAGTGCCTTCCTCTGAATAACATCTGGTTTGAGAAACATGTCAACCGTTCAGCTTTCGTTGGGAGTTCATAGCTGATCTTTTTACACACACTGGGAAAATAGATTGGGGGTGAGCGAAAAAATAAAATTGTAGAAAGAATTTAGTCCGTAACTTTTTCGGACATCTCCGGACATGAAATCGAGGTCGTTTCCATGGAAGGTGAAAACACTCAATAAACGATTTCTCTCTCTCTCTCTCTCTCTCTCTCTCTCTCCCTCTCTCTCCCTGTCTCTTTCTCTCTCTATATATCTCTCTCTGTCTCTTTCTCTGTCTCTTTCTCTCTTTTTATATACGTACACACATTGACATTAACACAGGAACATACACAAGTACATTTTCTGTCTGCATGCCTAGTTTTGTTAGTCCACCCCCTGGACTATAAATTAGCAAACCGCCGACAACGAACGTTGGTGGGGCATCATATACACAAATTTTCACCCTGAAATTCGTGGAGTCGCGCTATCAGTGGTATAGCGCAGTGTGCGTACTACGTGAATCAGTGGCGTAATATGTGTGGGAGAATAAGCGGGCGATAAAAATACGGTTTCGTAGGATAATGGACTAATATGTTTACAGAAAGGTAGTAAAAATATGTTTTGATCGACGTAATCTAGGTTTTTGTTAATCTTTTTCATTAATTAGATTATATTATAGAATTTGTAGTGCTGCGTCGTTTGGGTTGGAGTTAACAGAAATTGGTTTTGATTCAAGTTGAATTAAGTATTCACCAGTGTTTTCATGAAAATCATCTGCATCTTCTAGTCAAAGAATTTTCTTGCGGATCATAAAATAGTGCATTGAAATAACTGTCGTCTGGAGCAAGTAAGGAAAACACGCGCGCAGCACTGCAAGTCGAGTATTCGTCGAAGACACATAAAGAAAAATGTAAACATAAGTTCACCCAGTTATTTAGCTATATACATAATTGTAAAAATTGTATGGTGTCAAAGTTGACGTATTCATGTTCAGACGGGGATTCTCTAGTCGGAGTCAAATTTTATCACCTACCAGTAACATTTAAAAGAGCTTTATCTTATCACGACCCATCGTTCAGACGTTTTCGGTCGGAGTAAGGTTTTGAGATGACTTTTGTCTCTGTATCTAATATTGTTCCAAATATGATTATGAACATGTGTGCCAAATTTGGTGCTTGTACACAAAAGTGCACAATTATTCAACTTATCCAAGCCGCTATAACGCGCAAACCCGTTTATGGAGTATGTCAGTTCCTTGTGTCCATCATAGGCCGCTTGTGTCCACATTTTCTTCCATATTACTGTTTGTTTCTTGTCTTCATCATCAAGCGAATGTTTGTAAAGAGATGGGTTTTTGGATACTTCTGGATGCAATATGGGGCAATTGCTCATTTCATTTGGGTTACTGACATATCTGTGCATCTTTTTGCGGCTTTCTATGTATGTAAATTTCCCGCCATCCGCCATCTTAAGGGTCGTTTCGGACCCGCCTTTTTCAATCAAGGAAACTGGTCATGTGTGACCATGGACCTAGCATAGATGGACTGCGCTCGGATAGACTTCCTTTAATTGATCTACGATGACCGCCGCCTCATAAAAATTCAAGACATTCATGTGTTTTAAACAATTAGCTGTATTTGTAATTAGGCAGTGCTTCATCTGAATAACAAAAGAAAACAAGAAGGATGAAGGTTTATGGGTGATTATGTAATAAAGAATGTTCAACAAAACAGCCAGATAGGAGGATGGAATGAATGAGCACATCTGAATAGGAAAGGAATAAAGGTGATCAGAGGATAAGGGTATTGACCGATAAGATGAATACGAACATAAGAACCTATTGAAATTGAATTGAATACGAACTGAACTGAATTCCAAACAGAACTTAACTAATGCAAATGACTTTGTGGAGACTGCCAGGCAGTCTCCACTTCTCAACAAAGTGACATCCCTTGACTTGAAGATGTCTTACTCTCAGTTTGATTCAAGATGCAACTTATTTTAAATATCTTTTCAAAAGTGTCCAAAGTTTTATTTAACAGTCAGCATAACTCTGATGTACTCCTAGCTCCCTTTTCCTCCCCCACTCTCCTCCCTTTTGAACTTTCCTCTCCTCATTCGCTCCCATATAATTTCCATCCAAATGCCCAGTTTCGTAGGATTCTTGGTTGATGATTTAAATGACGTGTTTTTGTTCAGCCTCTTCATCAATTCACTTACATTCAGGAATTCGTAGTGAGTGGTCGCTCGGGTCAGGGTTGATAGGAAATGAAGACAACCATGGCTACTACGTATTACAACTGTCAACCAGCGTGTAACATGCCATGTGGGCGGCACAATGCCCACTGTTGTGTTCTGAATACACCGTTTTCGTAATGTAATTCATCAACCCCCCCCCCCTAACTGCGTAGTAACGCGTTATTGCATTCACCTGTATCTGGTCATTCAGATATTCAACGGATGGAATGCACTTTGAATCTTTTAGTTGTTGCTTAAGCTTTGGGGTTTCCAATAGTAACTTTTTGTTTGAACAACGTGAATAAAATTTGCATGCAAAACGAAATGGTCTATTAAGTCTCTGATACACACAAATTTAAAGGCCCAAATTTGTCCTAAAGTGAAAATATAATTGAATATTGACATTATTACTTCAGGGAAAGCAATTGATGAAATTTCACAAAACGTGTTTCTAAAAAAAAAGTTACATTTACAGTCTACACTGTAAAGTGTAAAAGATCAAGAGAAGAAAGTTGACATTGGTTGAGAGAGGGCAAATGAGAAGAGGGAAGTTACAGTGCGGAGCATGATTCAAATAAAGTAGAAGGAAAATGAGAGAAGGAAAACGATTTGTATTTTAACACAGCCCAAATCTTGATTAAATGCAGATTTAATGTCAATTTAATGACAGTCGAGGCTTCGATTTGGCAGCTGTTCAGCAATTATTTCAGAAATGAGCAATATACGTTTTGAAAAGAATCCAGAAATTCAGAAAGATATATAGACCTAAGTTGACGTCCACGCTTTAGTCAAGAGTCATAATTCTGTGGAATTATGAGCAAAATGATCATACATGCATACATACAGTATGGTTGGTGTATGTTTCATTTGTTTTCTTCCTCTCTTTTACTTCTAATTCGAATGATGAAATATAATTCGTACATGGGCAAATGTCTGAGCTGGTTTAAATTGGATTAGTTTCAATCACACATATTGTAATTCCCGACTGGATTCCAAACTATCTGTCATTATAATGTCCGTGACTGTGGGTCAACCCTGTAATCTCGTCGAGACTGGCACGACAGTCGAGACTGGCACGACAGTCGAGACTGGCACGACAGTCGAGACTGGCACGACAGTCGAGACTGGCACGACAGTCGAGACTGGCACGACAGTCGAGACTGGCACGACAGTCGAGACTGGCACGACAGTCGAGACTGGCACGACAGTCGAGACTGGCACGACAGTCGAGACTGGCACGACAGTCGAGACTGGCACGACAGTCGAGACTGGCACGACAGTCGAGACTGGCACGACAGTCGAGACTGGCACGACAGTCGAGACTGGCACGACAGTCGAGACTGGCACGACAGTCGAGACTGGCACGACAGTCGAGACTGGCACGACAGTCGAGACTGGCACGACAGTCGAGACTGGCACGACAGTCGAGACTGGCACGACAGTCGAGACTGGCACGACAGTCGAGACTGGCACGACAGTCGAGACTGGCACGACAGTCGAGACTGGCACGACAGTCGAGACTGGCACGACAGTCGAGACTGGCACGACAGTCGAGACTGGCACGACAGTCGAGACTGGCACGACAGTCGAGACTGGCACGACAGTCGAGACTGGCACGACAGTCGAGACTGGCACGACAGTCGAGACTGGCACGACAGTCGAGAAAGTTGCAGTCTCCACCCTCTACCAGCCTGAAATTTCCGTGAGCAGAACGACCGTTCACTATGACGTCCAGAATCCAAATGACTTCATAAAAATAAAACCCACACTAAACTCAATGCATTTCTTGACCACGTTTCTTTTAAATTGTCAGTCAAGAATCCTATTGTAGGGAAGTTATTTGTTCTTTTGAATTTTCTTTAGTTCAATTAAGTTTGGTATTTAGTTCAGTTGTGCTTGGAATAATGTTCGTATTCACTATCCTACTTTTAAGATCACCTTTATTCCTTTCCTATTCATATGCATGTGCTCATTTATGTCATCCTCACATCTGCCTCTTTTGTTGAACATTCCTGATTATATAATCATCCAGATCATTAACCCATCATCATCCTTCTTGCTTTCATTGGTTGATTTGGTGAATAGGGTTCCTACATTTTTGTTGGCCTGCTCCATTCCTTTTATTATTTTTTTTTGATATGCAAATAAATTCATGTTGATTATGTACTTCATGCTAGAAAATCTTTCTGTGAGCAAAGAGCCCCAGAAAAAAGAAGAGCACCTCAGGTTTTGAAGGACTTCAAGTTTGCAAGACCTTTTTGTGTTCCATCATGTAGTGCAAATGAATGAGAAAGTGGACTGCCAAAAATCTTGGAATCAGATGGCTTTGAGCCTGTAATCTACTGCTTGCCGGGCAGGAAATCCTTGGCATGTATACACCTAGTAGTAGTAGTAGTAGTAGTAGTAGTAGTTGTAGTAGTAGTAGTAGTAGTAGTAGTAGTAGTAGTAGTAGTAGTAGTAGAAGTAGTAGTAGTAGTAGTAGTAGTAGTAGTAGTAGTAGTAGTAGTAGTAGTAGTAGTAGTAGTAGTGACAACAGTGTGATCCATCCTGTAAATGAATGAAAGACGAGTCGGACAAAAATCTTGGAACCAGATGGATTTGAACTTGCAATGTACTGTATACCGGGCATTTCATTCATTTACAGGATGGACCATTGAAATTACTTCAGAAAGCTTTTTCACTAAAACATACATGTGTTCATGATGGTTGCATTAGAAAAAAACTCAGATTGATAATATTTCCTTCATGGGGAAGGGGTAGGGTGGATGAGGACAATGATGACGGGTGTAATGGGTATAGGGAGACAGGGATGGGGGCAGAGGTGGAACCAGGTATGAACGAGGGTATCTTGATAATGGTGGAGGCAGCAAGCGCATTCAGGGGAGGACGTCAAAGGAAAGGCGGCAGAGGGAGAAAACAAATCAGATGAGAGATGAGGGGAGATAATGAAGGATAAAAAACGCTTCAAATGGGAGAAAAGGGGAGGGAGAGATGTGGGAATTAGAATGAATGAAACGTTGCTTTCAGATATTTTCCTTTCAGACAAGTAACATAAAAAAAACGTGCCCAGCCGCGCCCAAGCTCGTATTTCCATCTCAAAATGTATTCGCTTGTATTCGCTTGTCCTTATTAACTACATAGCAAGCACTGTTCACCAGCGAAAGCTGAAATGTATGCATGCATGCATGAAATGCGTATGACATATTATAAAATCCAGGTGACGGTGACGTAATCGCGTATGCATCATATTGTTGAGGGCAGATGCTAGTCATGAATATTAAGTGGCGGAATCAAACCTTGTTCAAAGCGATGTATATCAACGGGCTTAAACATCCTTGGTCTGACTATTATTCATTTTCATTATTTATGTTTATCTGCTTATGATAAACGTGTTCTTTATGATTTATTCAAAGCTGATGATGTTGGATATTATTTTATATGTTTCTTCCGAAGTTTTATTTTGTATCATGATAATGCACCTGTTTTATCATACAAGTTGTGAAATGCAGACTTGCAATTAGTGTAATCATGACATTATGATGAATTATTTTTCATATAACTCTTGAAATGAATTAAACTGAATGAAAATTACACTTCATGCTAATGATGTCCTGATTACATTATGAATACTAGCTATTGTTTGGTTTACTACACTGAATACAATGTTTAGTAATTTTTATTATTTTCTATAATTTCTTTATCAATTTCTCTAAATGTGAGATAAAGCAAAAGTGGGAAATTGTAATGCGCAAACTGAACGGCAACAGAAAGATAAAACAGGGGATAAACCATAATGTGTTATGAGTGTATGTGTGTGTGTGTGTGTGTGTGTGTGTGTGTTTGTGTATGTGTATGTGTGCAATTTACTCTGACCGAAGTCGGAGTTAGTCCGAGCTTCCTTACTCCTGGAAAAAAAAGAACAGTACAATATCTTGGTCGGAGCAGGGATGTGTTAGGAGACTCGAGCATAATATATTCAAACATAATGAATGTCAAAAGCATTCCATAATCACTACAATACTTTGATGTCCCATGCGCGCCGCCGACATTTAGCTGTAGTCAACTTGGAAAGCAATATCTTTAATTCTCTATTTTGTCTCTCGAAGCTGTGTTTCTTATCACATTATTTTGCATTTTTCAAGAAAGTTAAGGACAACACCACTAAAGATCCTGTACTCGGTTTTCTTCTAAATAATGGTTGAATGATGCACAAACGGAGGTATAAGATAATATTCTTACTTACACAATTAACAAATTAATTTCCTCAATTTCCGCAGATTTCCGCCAATGTGGGAATAAATCATTATCAAAATGATATCTTAAGCTGCTTATTTTCATTAACAGAGTTTGCGTGCATTTGCGTGCAACTGAGATATTTTAGTAGAAAAAAAAATGTTAATTTTTGTTCGCTGATATCTCTTTTCCTCACAAAGGTATTGATGCAATCCAACAGAACTGGGCAAGCGAAATAAGACTCTACATTTCTTTTGTTCTATCTGAGAAACCGTTCCTACGCAATCCTGTTCGCTATTATTAAAACACCTGAAAAGCACATGCTGAGAAAACATTTTTTTCGGCGGTGCCACGCATGGGTTCAAAGAAAGAAAGTTGTTTCATATCCTTCCATAACACATCCCTGGTGGAGCTGATCGAGAAAGTCCGGAACATAGATTCGTGGCGTGCCGTGATTCCTAGATCTCCGTATACGGCATTCAAAGAGAGAGAGAGAGAGAGAGAGAGAGAGAGAGAGAGAGAGAGAGACCATAAAATATCTATATATATTTGGTACAAATCCTTACGCGATAATTCAATTTACCCTTTTAATTACACGAAGAGTTATAACATCAACAACAACAACAACAACAACAACAACAACAACAACAACAACAACACTTAACAATTGTTTAGGTTCTGGAGGTTAGCAGTGATGTTGAAATAATGCAACTGCCCCGGACTCAAGTCCCTTATGGCATAAAAAACTATATGTAAAAGAGACCGATGTGTCATGTGGGATTTTACGAGTTTATAATTCGTCTTCCCATTTCTATGGATTTATGGAACAAAACTGGTACATCTGAAGCAAATCGAGTTCGTCTTTGGTAAAACAAGTCAACTCTTTTTCTTTCTTTTTTTAGATTCGTAATATAAAGCTAGTCAAATGAATGTGTTAATGCAAATAAAAGTGACAATCCATGAAGAAATAATTTCACCACGTTTGAAATCTTTGAACTGAACATTTTGTCTATAATGCTTGTTGATATGTACACTCTGCCCAGGCTGAACAGCAAGCAATAAATGTAAAGCTGTTTTTATTCTGTTTTGATGATGAGTCACGTCAGTCGTCACGTCTAACACGGCGCCCTCTTGCGGCAGTCAGAGTCCGTGATAACGCTGAGGCCAGTGAGTAAGCATTATAGAAGATACCATCCTGCATCCGTGACGTCACTTCTCTTAATGAATGCTCCTGAGTAACCCTAACCCAGTTATCAAATTGCTGAATATTCATAGGTATGTTAATACATATGAGAGTGATAAGTTAATGCAGGATGGGAACCGATAGTGCTTGCCTTGCCAGTGTCACCTGTCCTTGCTGAATGGTTCGATGACTCTATAATCCAGTTGTTTCGCTCTGCCTCTCAGATATTGATCGCACATTGTCGTTTACACAATTAGCTTTGACACGTCCCATTATCTAAGCTTTGCAGAGACGAACAACAGAGGGGGAACGGTTAAAGGGGAAGCTTTGAAAGGCGAATTGTTTGTGAAATGGTCAGGAATCACGATAATGGTCATGATGATGCGGGAGAATGTGCAATCAAAATGATCAGATCTGGTGAGTTAACTCTTTATGTGCAATTGATACATTCGCGTTGGCCAACATCGAAGGAGTTAGTCGTTTAGTGTAGGTCATCCCGACACAAAAAAGGCCCAAACTTTAGTACAACTCGCATTTTAAGCTTAATTTAGTGACACTCATGAATTTTGTCACGAAATGTCCCTAGCACACTATACCATAAAGAGGCTCACTTGTTTTTGAGACCAAACACGCTATTGCTATAAATGTATCATTGTCAGACTAGAATCACACTTGAATATCGACCAAATTCTTTCACGTGGCAACACATACTTGACCCGTTTATGCTTCAAGCAATCCCTCTCGATTTGTCTGATCTGTTTCCTCTTTTCTCCGTCTTCCTGCCTCCCTCTTTTGCCTTTACGGTTTTATTTCTCCTTCCTCGACCGCATCCTTATTACATTATCCCCAGTTTCTCTTTCTCTCCCTCCCTTTCTACTTCGTCTATTTTTAAAGACAAATATGATTCTAATATCACTTTCTAAGAAATAGTAATAGTGCTATATTGATCTCATCCTCCCTACTCTATCGAATCCTCTCATATCACCTCACTCTCTCTCTTTCTTTCTTCCTTCCTACGTCGTCTATTTATTAGGACAAATATGATTCCAATATATTTTTTCTACGAAATAGTGGCGTATTGATCGTACCCATGCCATTTAATGTTTCATGTTGCACAATCACTTTTTTTAACGTTTGCCAAAATCTTCTCATCATTGAAACGCTCTTAAATATAAACACGTCCACCACTGTCATGACTTTCTTTCAAGAAATGAAGCTAAAGTACATTGAAACACAACTTATCAACTTGTTTGTTTTATCATTGCTAGAAAACGTTCATTTCAATGAACTTCGGTGAACCTTTAGGACATCTGGAATTACAATCCATTGAAAGCAGACTTGTGATGGCAAAGCGGAAGATGAATTGGAGAGAAAGTGCCAATAACATAAATATTGCTCTCAGATTAAGAATCACTTCAAGCAGTAAATCAAGGAAGTCTATGCGCAAGTCTTGCCTTCGGCAATGATAAAAGGTTTCACATTCTCAGAAAATGACGTCGGAAAGCTATCAGCTTTACCAGGGTTGGTGCACTACTCTGTGAATGATTATAGGGATAGGTTAGCCTTTATGCACGATGTAGGAGCAAGCAAATATAAATAAAAACGGGGTGTCCCATTTGCGAAAGTCATGATACTCGGCAGGAATCAGCAGTATTCCCTAACAATCATGTGTGTAAAATCTCAGAGTCATATCACCACGAGCCTTTTCACGAAAGGTGAAAAACTATCGATGTTTACGTTTGAAACGTAGCAGCCGTAGTCTACATTCACATTCTGTGCACAATGCGTCAGGGACCGCGGATATTGATCCCATTGAACGCATGCACTATGGTGCGGACCACCGCGGGCAGCGGTCGTCGATCTATGGGCTACAAGACCCGAGAGGTTTCGGACGACCCGCCGAAAACCTCCTCGAACTCTGGTGATCGTTACAATTCCGTTTTTCACAATGAGCTGACGACGCCCCCCCCCCCCCCTCCCAGCGATGACGGCAGGGTAGTTCGCGCACTGATTATGACCCGTTCCATTTATCATGATGCAAATTGGTCATCGTCTACCCTCCTTAGTTACGATTCAAAAGGCTAGCCTCATAAAAATGAGGATAATGCTCTGAACTGAAAAGAAACCTGACTTACCTCGGATTTGTTTGGATTTTAAATTTAAACAAAAAAGAAGAAACCTGATCGGCATTAGAAAAGAAACAGATCGGTTTACTAATGTAGTCAAATGTATGGATGTTTCTTCCCTCGGGGCCTAGTAACGAGTTATTATATAAACCTGTACCTAACAATGGTATTTCAGTACTTGGAATCCACTTTGCATAGTTGTTGCTATGTCGGGCAAACCTCGGGCAAGCTTTCCGGTTGTAGGGGACAACTTTTGTGAAACTGGTATGCATACATTTTGAATATGTTAGTAAACCGGTCTATTGGTGGTCTACGTTTGAGCAGGGATGTGTTAGGAAGGAGGGACAACTCAACCATAATATATTCAAACATCTGTATGGATACTAAAGCGTGCTAATGAATGTCAAAAGCATTCCACAATCACTGCAATGCTTTGAAGTCCCATGCGCGGCACCGTCATTTTGCTATCGTCAACTTGGAAAGCAGTATCTTTAATTGCCTGTTTTGTTTCTCGAAGCTGTGTTTCTTATCACATTTTTTTGTAATTTTCAAGAAAGTTAAGGGGCAACACCTCTAAAGATCCTGTATTCGTTTTTCTTCTAAATAATTGTTGAATGATGCACAAACGGAGATATAAGATAATATTCTTACTTGCATAGTTAACAAATTTCTTCACTTTCCGGAGATTTCCGGAAATGTCGGATTCAATCATTATCAAAATCATATATTAAGCTGCTTATTTTCATTAACAGAGTTTGCGTGAATTTGCGTGCAAATGAGACATTTTACTTTAAAAAACTGTTTATTTTTGTTCGCTGATATCGCTTTTCCTCACAAAAGTATTGATGCAATCCAACAGAAGTGGACAAGCGAAATAAGACTCTACATTTCTTTTGTTCTCTCTGAGAAACCGTTGCTAGGCAATCGTGTTCGTTATTGTTAAAACACGTGAAAAGCACATGCTGAGACCACGCAATTTTTCGGCGGTGCCACGCATGGGCTCAAAGAAAGAATGTTGTTTCATATCCTTCCATAACATATCCCTGGTTTGAGCGATCCTTGGTTTGACACTGCTGATATTACTTCGTATTGTTATTTAAAGACTCCTTAACTGTTATCTAATTCACAACCTGTACAGCAGACCAATCAGGCGTGCGGTCGTTTTGTTTCTCTAATTATTATTGTTTGCCCCTGGGGTTAATTTGGGACAAGCAGTACCACTTCGTTGAAAGCCCTTGGGAGCGGCGGCCAGTGAACGGTGAAGAGGTGAAGGGAATCGAAGCATGTCTGTACACTGAGTGTTGCCCTTCTTCTATTGATAGAGTCATTGGTGTCCCACGATTTCGTTTGGAACGCTAAAGAAAGGAAAAATCGATTGTGCGCGAAGTGCCCGACCACAGACACATTTAAACATTGCATACGCCCTGCTGTATTAGCAGCCCAGGCGGTAACACGACGTGCGACGTCTCTGAAGAAAGTTCTACCAGGTTACTGTTTCGAAAATCCCCTTCGCCGTGTCTGTTTTCATCTTTCGCGACCTACATGTGGACCCATATCTCTGCTCATCTTCATTATCTCTCAAGGGGGTGGCATCTATCACAGATCACAACCTAAGGCCGAGCTCGAACGATAACGTCGAGATGAACACCATGATAATGATCTGCGGCTGCATTCTCATGCCGATTTCTGATTAAAACCGGGGCGGACCGGCACTGAGAGAGAAGTCCAACCCAGTTATCGTCTGCTCTTTCAGTCCCACTGCTCGGATTATATGTTGGCTTCTTCATCGATCCGGTGTATTAAGAATATTTTTTGCGTGCCGTACCCGCTTTGCCTCGTCGAGTTTTCTCCTCTCCCTTCTTGGTCATTCCTTATTAGTTTTCGCGGACCCTGAGGCGGAGTTAATTCACACCTCGTTCTACTTTGTTTACAATACTCTATGCTCAGATGCTTGCTCCTCAATATTCCATGCAAACCATGCAGGAGCACAACATTCTTTCATTACTCGCGTGGCACCAATTCTCAACTTCACCCCTGCGCACCGTGAATCGAGACTGATACATCTTGATTGAAAGTGAGATTAGAAAATTGTGACTTGTCTCTCTCCCTCTCTCTCTTTGCGTCCCCCTCTTCCCACACTCGTATTACGATCCCGTAACCTTGGGTGTGCGCACCTAGGCAGACTAAAATAAAGTGTCTACCTTGATGAGAAGCACATGAACACTGAACTTAGCTATTGATCGGGCACACTACTTAATGACTCTTGAGATCCCCTGCAGAGTCGGCCATCAATAATCATCTTACTTCACAGTGGGACTACCTTCAGAGCTAGCGGGCTCAATACACCCGAGTGTCTGACTAGAGTCGAGGAGGAAAGAACGGCGTTGTTTACGCTAGTTGCCATCCGACCACCAAACGAATCCTTAGTATCTGGCTCAGCAGCTCTTTTCCATGCAGGATTATCCTCTAGAAGATCGCCAGCGCGTTGACAACTCCTTTGTACACGGGATTAATCACGAGACAAGAACAGGTAAGTACCTATCATCGAGAGCACTTTTTCTTTTAACGTGGAGACCAGCTCATTTCTAATCGCTCCGTTACCCACAGGTAGTCTGGTGCAAAGCGCACGTTATAATATCCCCATATGAATAGCACGTGCCTTTAAGCTCATTGAGATTACTCGAAGATAATCCCCTGATTACCATAGGCATGAAGAGGTGTAGTAAGCCAATGACGTTTTCAAGGCACAGCAATCTAACGGTTAATCACCATACGCAATAGGGGGAGTGCCTGCTAATCATGCATACCACTACAAACGGGCACTTGTAGGAGGTATCTAAGCTAACAATTGCATCCCAAAACTGCTGAAACATATCTGCTAAATAAGGAATTCCAGTAGACTGCCTCCGTTATGACTGCGTATGTGGATGAGCGTAAAACATCAAAGGTCCTATGACATGAAAATGTATGTTGACTTAATTTGATGCAACTTAATATTGTATATAACAAAATTACTTACTGTTCATTGGAATTGTGTGTCTTATATCTTCAAATATTTTTTCTTTATTTTTTCTCAGCACTGATAAGCCCCGCCTCCAGAATATCCTCCAACTCAAGATTCTTCTTGTGAAATCATCAAAGGTAGAAATTAACAGGATAATAGACAGAATTTATGCACAAACTAAAACATTGCAATAACTACCTGCAAGTGGTTATAATAGCATCACGTGTTTATACAATGCAAAATTTATTTTTTCCTTGGCATATAGCTAGCATATTTCTGAAATAAGGAAACGATTATTCCCACATGAACGGTTGTTAGATGGTATTGTGTGGAGACATGTGATGCTCTTGTGGGAAAGTGGAGGTAGTCATTGCTACGTTTAGTTTGTGCATTAATTCTATCCATTATCCTGCTAATTTCTACATTTGATGATGTCACAAGAAGAATCTTGAGTTGGAGGATATCCTGGAGGCGGGGCTTATCAGTGCTGAGAAAATTTAAAAAAAAAAAATCTTTTAAGATATAGGACACATAATTCCACTGAACAGTAAGTGATTTTGTTAAATACATATTAAGTTGCATCAAATTAAGTCAACATATATTTTCATGTCATAGCCCTTCCCTGCGCTCATCGCTTTCCTTTGATGCGTCTCCTGTTGCCAGGTCGGGCAGACTTGACAGCCTTATACCTGCCTTTAACCCTTGATATGCAAGGAAAACTGATGCCATATGGGATTTGTGTGCGGGAACACTTCTTGATATTGTGTAGGTCATCTTGTGCAGAAATGGACGGGGTCTTCTAATTGGTAAAATTAGAATGGAGCTGTGGGAAATGGGTGTATAATCATAGAGGTTTTCCCCTTTACGGTTTTGGTAATTGTCTAGATTCCCAATTATGGTTTGTATAAAGATGTATCGGATGAGTGTTGCTTAGTTAGATTTTGTCCTTAAAAACATGAAAACGTAAGGGCTTCCAATGTGGCACGAAACACTGGCAAGTTTATAAGCTCCATCGGGACTGAGGTAACTAATACACTATATCTCATAGGCCTACTCTGATGGAGTTAATTCCAACAATAAGGGTATTCAATCTTTACAAATTCTTTTGACTTACTTAGTTACTTTATCACCATTTTTTTCCCACATTGTACTTTTTCCTGAAGTAAATTAAAAATGGAGATATGCAGACATTTTTTTGCAAACATCGGAATATTGTAGGTTTTTTCAACACAAACACAATATTACCCTCAATCATTTTCACTTCGTATTTATTTCTATAACATGACATAACATGTAATACAACATGATATGATATGCGATGTATTTTAGGATACACCTTTGTGGTAGTTCAAGACAGGGTGGACCATTATTTTTTTTTTTTTTTTTATAAAAGTCATGAAACTCGACAGGAATTAGCAGTATACCCAAGGGATAACTTGTATGAAAACCAGTTAAAGCTTCACGAACCTATTCAAGAAAAGAGAAAAACTAGCCTTGTTCACGTTTGAAGCGTAGCGGCCATATCTTACTTTCATAATTGTATTGCCCCTTTAATTGCGCGATGTGTCGGGCAGTGGGCATTGATCGCATTAAAAGCATGCACTGTGATGCGGTCCATAGTGGTCTACATATCAAGGCTACAAGAACTGGAGGTTTTGGACGTACCCGCCCAAAACCTCCTTGAATTCTAGCGATCGTTATAAGTCAGTTTCCACTTCGATTATTGGGGGTGAACTTTTTTTTTTTTTTTTTTTATAGTATTCTTCTATTTTGCGTGGTGTTTACACACACACACACACACACACACACACACACACACACACAAATAAAAAATGACCTGCGAAAGCGCTGCCCTGTCTTTAAAAGGACTCACTATGAAAAACTTTCCTTCAAGTAACATCATGATACAACATGTTATCAAATATTGTAATGTAATATAATGTCATATAACCACCCTGCGGCATCGTGTCATATCATATGACGCAATATGAAAGAGTATTTGCCTGGCGTTGTTTGTGCTGCGAGCTCCTGGGAGGAAAGTGATCTTGTAATCTCAGAGACGGCATCCTAGCCCTCGACACAGAGTCTTCCTGGAATTGTTGCTGGTAAACGAACACCAGTCCCACGCCTTTAAAATAATGTCATGCTGTGATCGTTAATTCTTATGGGGGAAGACAAAATGTGACGAAACCCCCGAGTGAATGAGACATCTCGGGTTGATTTCCTTTGAAAATATATTAAATTGACAATGATTCTTTCGGGCTTACGTCGATTGTAGTTGTGTCTTGATGTCTGATGGAATGGGTGTGCCTCGAGCACGTCATATTCAATCACGGTGTCGTTGTCGTGGATGTGATTCAGTACAAAAAGGTGTGTGTGTATCTACGTAAACTCACACCTCTCCTCCAAAAATAACATTGTTTCACTAGAATCCAATTTCTCCAGAGATTCGATTAAATGGATAGAGAGGGTGAGAGAGAAAATGAAAACACAAACATATTAAGAGAATGAGAGAGTCTGTGTGTGTAGGACTGTGTATGTAGTTTGTGTCACCACTAAGCATAATTATTGATGCCCCATTTGGAACCTTACACGGGCAGCTCGCGGGCGCAGCTCAAAACAAAGATTCAAGAAAGTAATAAAACAATAACATAAAGGAAGAGAATGATGTTGATACGAAAGCGAGACAGATTAAACAAGTATACATAGGTTGAATTCACTTTAAGTAGAACAATGTAGAATATTAATAAAGAGATTAAGATTAAGATTTTATTCGCGTAAATATTCAAAATAAAATGGAAAATACCATTAAGCACAAACAAATAACAAGCTATTCAAAACGGGTATCGAGTCAAGTGGCATGTTTCGTGTAACTTATCTCTTTCAAATCGATGGAGCTAGCGCAATGGACGAACGGTGTTTGTAGTTCTAAAGTAAGGCATGGATGATACGGTAGAGCTCTTCAGTTAGCATTTAGTGATCACGGGTTTACAATCTCTTTCTGACAAAGGAAGGAAAGAAAGGAAGAAGGGAATAAATGAGATTGAAGATGGAAATATAGATCAAGATTAGAAATGTGGCGAAAACTTGCGTCCGTGCTTGATTCGAGTGGTGTTCTCCATCACAATGGCTATCCTATGGTCTTGCATCATTGTAGTTTATCGAGGAATGCCAGGGAATATCTGACAGGTCTCATATTACCATGGTTATCGTGTTCTTATATCCATACAGTGAGTGCGCTACTTGAGCATGTTGAGTAGTTTAGATAAGGGCTTATCACGCTATGTACTATGGTCAACAAGACGCTGTTTCTTTACTCTTTATAATTCAAACCAATTATCTGTCTAGCACGTTTCTCCTGTCCATACGTTTAATGCAATAAACATGCTAGCTTAATGATCTATGCAGAAATATCACATTACATATCATGTCACCACCACGCGTGTATTTAAGGTAACGATCGCAAGATGAAAGTGATTATTAAGCGTGACAAATTCCTCTTCAGTAAGAGCTAGAACTATTTCCCCGCATAATGGAATTTCAAAAGGAATCTTACGGTTTGGTGGTAAGAAAGGGCAAAATAATCGGCCACTCGACGGTAGGAAAGGGCTGAATACTAGTATTGTAAAAATAGAACGCGACGAAGTGGACCAGAGGGGGTTTACTACTATTATGCGGAGTGTCGAAGGGGTGGGAGAAAAGGTGTCTTGTTACCCAAACAACTATCTCCTCTATTGCGATGGCAAATATTTCGTCCTCTGCAATAATACTTATCTACTTATCGGGCTTCTTTTACTATTCAGGAGTCTTTATCAAAGGGAATGTAAGGAGCTTGGGCGACAGTATTATGAAAATACCACCAAACCCACATGGGCGGTGGAGCGATTTTTGCACAGGTGGGCGCACCACACAAACAAGGGCACTTCGTAGGAAAAGTGGGCACTTTTTTAACCGGTGTGAAAGCGAAGGGAGAACGATGCACACCCACTCAACCACACTTATTCAAACTCACACCCACGTATTCGTACGTCACGTAGAAATGTTTTTGATCCATTGTTCTTTACATCGTTATTACTCTCGAGTGATGCAGTCATCCAAGTTTGTTAATTTCGAGGACGTGGATTGAGGGCACATCCCAACAAAATAATGTAAAAATTCAAGATATACTTCATCCCAATTAGTTGTACCCGCTGTACGTAATAACTTATTTTGAATGTATTTCTTGGGGTTTTTTTCCCGATCTATAGGGAAAACAAGAATTGAAGCGGTGTACAAACAAAATTTCAGGTGAGGGCACACATGAAACAAATGTATGAATAGGGCACTTATAGTTCTCGGGACCGTTTCCCATCCCTGGAGGAAAGTGTATGTCGTGAGTGCGAGCGGAAAGTCGTGTAATCCAAGGTCAATCTGCCATATCAAAAGCGGGTTCCAGTTTTTAATATTGCATAAGGGTGGGGTAAGGGTTGGGGTAATGTGTTTTCGGGGATTACTTTTCGTTTTGGTCTGGCACGAGAAACATGAAATACCAATGTCACTAAAACTGATAGTGATGATTAAACGAAGTTAGATAGTCGGGAAAGGTAACGTTGAATTCCGTCTCAAACTCGTGTATAGGATTTCAACTTGTACTCAAAAGACTTTACAACTTCTGTTCTAGTCCTATCACGTGATATTCCTCAACCTTTTATGCCTTACGAGTATGCATGGCTCTGGTTGACATATCTCTGGTGTAATTAACCCTACTCACGCGATCAGCTTGTTTTCTTTTCACAACATGTCATTTCCCACATTTTGCTAGTCGAGTGAACATTAATGTGTATCTCAGCGTGACTAGAGAGCTCTCTCCCCCTGTCTCCTTCCACGTCACACCCCGTGAGCTCGCCCCGTCTCGCTGATATGCCAAAATTGCTCTGACGCCTACCAAATAAGGTCATATAAAGACAGCGAGGAGCTAAACATAAAACATCCACAGTCGTATGGTAGCTATCCCCGGTTAGAATTATTATTCGATTGTATTACGGATGTGAATTCAGTAGAAGCTGGCATAGAATATTAACTAAAACACGAACGCGTATTGTGTGCTGTTACCGTGATATCATTGGATTGCAATCTAGCAGTGAAGCACATCTTTCCCATAGAGCAGACGCATGAGGAATTAATGTAATTAAATCTTTGCTATAAGTGAGTAACTATGTAAACATCTGACAGAAAATGTTGCTCGGAAATGTTATCGACTGATTGATTGCTATTTCATACACGTCATCACACCACGAATCAAATTGATTATTAGATCAAAAGCCATTTGCGAATTCACGCGGCGTATTTCTTTTCATCTCATTTTTACAAAGTCGAATAAGTCAGCAGGCGATAAACTGTTGAAGTCTGAGAGTTTCATTTGTGGCGAATTGTGTCAATTGGTTCACGGAAGATCGAGGCTCGGCCCATGGCAGGGTCTCCGTGGTCGTGTCATCCGGTATCATCTGGTGTCATACTTCCTTTAACTCGATTCCTGTCGCCTTAAATCACTGGCCGCGCATGCGCAAACGACGGCTTGGCTTGCACCGAAGAACGTTTTGTAATTATTCGATCCTCCACATTCGAGAATGTGCTAGTCCCCTGGAGGCCGGGTGTGTGTTAAAGATTTCATATGCTTTTGTTTTCTTAGATTTGTTAAAGGTATTCATTGTTTTTTTCATGAGAGGTATCATGTTCCTCCTGCATTGGTTAAATTTCAAAACAATATATAAAATCATATCGTACACTTATTCTATAACTAGACCTATTTATGCAAGTATCATCGTAATTATAAGATGTCACAGAGATTCTTATGTGTTCCTCCGTAGTTAGCGGATGAACTGCCCCTTCTCGTTTAGTCACCCATGTCGTCTAAAGTATATGTGATAGTGTTAGATCTAGAACTTCCAACACTGCAAGTTAAAGGGCCTTTCCCCCTCAAATGGCTTTATGTTTGAATATACCATGTTTGAATATACCATACCACAGAATCCGCAATCGAACGATGTTTTAGAAACCAGTATATGTATTTAGCAGACGATAGCACGGGTTTAGTCACAATGTGTCACGTGTGTACTTTGTCACCAGTTTTGCACACACACACACACACACACACACATATATATATATATATATATATATATATCAAAGAGCATCATTTTCCCTGCGCATAACGGGTCAATACGTTTATATTTATATTGTATCTCCATCTATTCATGTTACTTCAACTTCTAAATCCCTTTTGAATACGATTTAAATTTCCTTTCCCTCTAAGTTGCAGACGCAGAAATACTATAACCTGTTGAGTGGAAAGGCAAAATCAGTTGATCACGTTCATTAAGCCTCCAAAACGTTTTCACAATACTTTTGGTCAAGGACAAAAGAAGAGAGTGATGCAAAATATCTACGAAAGAAGTTCTGTGCTGCGGCCACTTCTGACTAAGTCAATCGCGCCCTTTTTACCACATCAACTTTGATTCCATTCTAATGGCGTACAATGGAGAGTTCCACTTTGTTTGATCAAACGACGTCGTCAACAGGCGCCTGGCTCCCTGGTTAGTGGGCATTTCTAAACCAAATTATTCACAAAAGGAGTCTGGCTGCAGTAGACTAATCATTTCAAATTTCTTCTCCAGCTCCTCAAGCAAGACGAACTGAGAGAAGAGAAGAATGAGAGAGTTGCCAGTCTTAGAGTAGGCTACTAGACTCTCGTCATTTGGGATTAGACACTAACAACAGCCTGAAAGCAGGCAACGTCAACGGCGGTAGAGGAAGCCCTCCACCCATCCCTCCCCCGCCCCTCTGCCCCCCCCCCCCCCCTCCCCCCCGCCTTAGCTCTAAGTAGTGCAGAAATCATTCCTTCTTATTCACGACCACGTCAATCCCGCTCCAAACCAGGTCCCCTTCTGATCACTTGGAGGAAGTAAGCACCCGCTGGTGAAAGATTTAGTTCTAATTTCGGCAGGGCATCGGCAAACGCGCCGCCTCTTCGGCCCGAAGTGAATCTTCGCTGATGGCTCATTTAGAGTAACGCGATTTTCCCAATCACGCAATCTCCTTTGAGATTCATTCGGCTGAACGCTTTACAAGTCGAGAGATTACGGCGCTCGTTGGGATAAATCGAAGTAGCCATCCGTTGTTGGTGCGGCTTTTATTGGGGTATATTGGGTAGTTGGCTCGGGAAGATGCAACCCGTATCCCTGAAGAGGAAAGTGTAGTGAACAAAATACTGACACGCATGCATGCCCGTTATATTTAAGTGTGC
Organism: Arbacia lixula; assembly: GCA_963669155.1. Taxonomy (NCBI): domain Eukaryota; kingdom Metazoa; phylum Echinodermata; class Echinoidea; order Arbacioida; family Arbaciidae; genus Arbacia; species Arbacia lixula. Next base: position 22,054,633 of record OZ022584.1, read on the forward strand.
CGTAGTTTACTTTTCCGAAGAACAGTAGAGCCACAGAACCCTTTTAAATTGCTCTCAAATTTCAAAGTTGATGTTGTGGTTGAATTTGTATCTATACCTTTGCATATTGTACCATACGAATTCATCAGTGTTAAATCCATGACCCTGATAATTGGTTAATGACGTCACCATGGTCACGTGACTTTGAACTAGGCAGGCAGATTGCTTGTGGCACACCAGGGTCCCGTATCAGGAAGAGTTATACTCGATCATACGATTGAAAGATCAAAAGTACGACGGATATATTAGTGGTACGATGGGCTTCAGTTGTGACCGATTATTACAAAGAAGTTACAGGAGGACACAATCGTAACTTTTGATTTAAATTAATTGCTGCAAAGGACTTGGTTAGGACCTGCAAAAGATAGCAACTTGGCAGTTTATTGCAAATCATATTTTGGGATACGGGACCCAGGGTTAGGTTTAAAGTTCTATGTATGATTTGTATTTGTGTCATTATTGGGTAACAGTTATCCATCCACCCTTTACCTATTTTATCTTATAATTATATATATATATATATATATATATATATATATATATATATATAATATATATATGGCCATTCGAGAGAGGTGGTTAGAGAGACAGGAAGATGGACAGAGATAGGGAGAGAGAGGTAGAGAGAGAGAGAGAGAGAGAAAGAGGGGGAGGGAGAGAAGGAGAGAGAGAAAGAGAGAGGGGTAGGGAGGGGTAGAGAGAGAGAGAGAGGGGGGGGGGGGGGAGATGGATGAGCAGGATGATGGGTAAGGGTAGTGTAAATATAATTACTTGAGATTTAAGTCTGAAGAACGAGTGGCATCAACGAGAAAAACACCAGTATCTTCAAGTCACCCCCGTTCGTGATCTACCATTCTCATTCACAGTCCATACTAACTCTCTCAATCACATTAGTTTCCGTCGATTATTTCTCACAAGAGCCATATTAAACTTGGAAAATAACAACTGCCAGGAGGAAGAACCTTGACCTCATTTTGTCAAGGTCAAATATGTAAACGGAAGATGAAAACCAGTTCGTGCGTGAGATGGGGGAAAGACGGCGAAAAATGATTTCATAATGCTGCGTGCAAATCGATACGTTCCTTGGGCATGTCGACGTGCCATTATCTGTCTAATGTGCGGGCCCGGGTGGGATTTCATGGCTCGCTTCCTCACTTCATTACCCCATCAATCGGAGCCGACGGGCGAAAGTAGGCCAGGAAACTAGTTCAGACGATCAGGACGATGCGGTGCGCAAGTTCAAATTCGCCCGCACGAGTACGCACGGCCCGCACGAGTTGCTCAGGTAAACGTCCGCTGCACATTGCTTCGTATCTGTTGATGCTATGGCAGGATGGCGGCTCGAACCCATTTCTATTCAGACCGATAAAACCGGCGGGGTTTTAAGCCAAATTTGGTGACTAGCGACACCCTACCTCCTCGTCACCTGTGTGCACAGACTGATGATTACTATGAAATTCGCCAAATTGCGTCGACTTACTCCGTCATGTTCTGCAATCAGTTACATGGCATACATTAAACATCGTCTTGAACAGGACGATCGAGCCACACTTTCTTCATCTATTTTGAAACATTTAAAGCTATTGCTACTATGCTTTCATCTTTGATTCGAAGGGCTTTCATTTATTTCAGCGTTAGAATATCAGTGTATTTGTATACGTTCTGACAACCAGCATTAGTAAAATTAATATGTTTCCAACAAATTATTCGACGTGAGGCCCGCCCTAATGGACAAAAATGACTGCAACCCCAAACTCCCAGTCTAAGCCCTCGTGTTTTATTGGCAGGCCCCGCCAAACTATATAGGCAGATCTCAACCGGTAGGAACGTTTGAAATGGCTGCGCTCTTTCGAAACTATGTTTTATCGTTGTGTATTTCCATCTGACTGTATCTGCTTTAACAATCACAAAACAGGTCCGCTATTTTTTTTAAAGAAAAGCACAACACATTTCCGTCTTTCACTTTTGTTCTATTCCAAAGGCATGGGGAGGGTCACCAGATTCAGTCAATATCTGTTATAATACATTGAACATAAACAACCATTAAAACGTTATGTTTTTAACAAAAAAGTATATAAACTATAAACAAACATACAAAAAGAGGATATGGCATTTTAACGCTGCTGAAGAAATAACCACCAGTCGTGTACTATAGGCTTTATACGAGTATGTTGTTTTGAAACGTTACGTTCAATGAGGTGGAAGAAAGTTATTTGATTATCTAATCATATTTCCTCACTGTGTGTAATGGACCGATGTGGGCATCTTCGTTCTCCGTTCGTTTGTGGACAGTTTATTTGAGTTCAGAAAAGATGTAGTTAAATAAAACCGTACTTCTGCCTCACGTTTTGAATTCGATTCATGTACAGGCACTGAACGTAGGAAGGTGTGGTCTTCATGACATATTTAAATCCTTGGACTGTAATGCATGCAAATCGCATAGAGCAGCTGTTTGAGCGGCATCCAAAAATGATTGTTTTTTATATTCATGTTTTTATTTTTAAAAAATTCCTTTACTTTTTTTTTTTTTTATCTTGCATAAACTCTACATATAAACGTCCCGGTCATGGTGATATTTTATCACAATTTGTTAGAAATGAAAGACAACGTAGGAAGAGATGCGGGATCATGTACAATGATACCATTTGGCATAAACTTTACATGGTCTCCCCAGGACTTTTGGTTCAACAGGCTTTGATGTTTTCATGAAAGTCTGTATAACAACATTATGGATGGGAGGAAGTATAGCAGGAACGCATTTCGAAATGTGAAAGTAACCCCGGGTAGGAGAGAAACTTCTTCTTGCGATTTGAATGAACTGTGCTTTTTTCAATTATTCCACAATTCTTCTTCACGTTCTGAAAGCTCCTAGTATTATGACCCCCCTCTCCCCCCCACACACTTGCTTAGATTTAACTCCTTGTGTGCCAGACACTGACTCTCTATTAGATTTTCATGCATTAATGGTGACGAAATCCACACAAGGGGTGTAAGGGGTTAAACAGATTTCACCAGCCTCTTTACAGAATTATGACAAATCAGGTTTGCCTCAAATTTCTGCGCTTGTCCCAGAACCGACACGATTCAGCACAGTTTAAAGAGGTTTTTTTCCTTTCTCAATCACCTCGTCGTAATCGAGTCAGCCAGCGCGTGACCAGGAGTCGAGGAGACGAGATGTCAACGGCTCAGCTCTCGACAGCTCCTCCAAACAATAGGTGTCATTAGCACCACAGAGTATCACCCATACATCACCTTGCGTCGCCATGGCGTTCCCATTCCTCCGCAGCTCCGCGTGCACGCTCAGCACCGCGCGCATTCGCTAACGCCCGACTGTCACCTCCCGTTCATCCCGCTGCTTCAAAGTATCACATTTCGCTGCACGCTCAAGGATGTACACACATTAACACATTAACACCCTGATATGAGTGGTATCACCTATCCCCGATTCGCCGTCATGGCATTTCGCTCCTCCTTTGAACAGGCAACTTAATTGACATCAAGATAACAACTTAATACACATGACTTATGACACAAAGTTTCTAAATCTACAAGTACGCAATGGCTATTTTACATTCGAATTATTTAAAATAAAGTATTACGCGTTCGTAAAGAAAAGTTTCCTACAGATATCATATGATGTTATACAATGTGCTTGGATATTCTTCCATTCATATGTTACATTGTCTTAGTTGAAGTATACTCTAATGATCAACGGGTTGATGAGTTCACGTGAAAACGTCAAACTCTATTATATTAAGCGTAACAATTACGAGTTGTCTTCAAATGGTCAAATAATATCCACACCCAATCTAATACTGAAGTAGCGCACTGATTACTCAAAGAACAGTTGATCAGCTTACGTCAAGGTGCTGCGATCGAACAAAATAAAGTAATATTTGATGACATCATGACATTGTTACCTTTGTAATGATGGAAGTTAAAATGTTTCAAATGAGATGAATAATCTTTCCTGTGATTGTGTCCCACGTAACCACGTGACGACCATAACGCCCGTGGGAATCCCTCATATACTACCCCTTAACGTGCCAGTTGTGAATTATTTTTCAATACACATAAATCCTAAAGAACAGGATTTTTTTCTGGCACACGACGGGTTAATAAAGTTCTTGTTATAAATCTCTCAGTCCTGAGCCAGTCAAAGCCTATTGACTTATTTCTGCAACGAAAGTACTGAGAGGGTTAAGTCAGCCATTGCTCCGGTTTAACTCTTTAAGTACCAAGCCAGGAGAGACCCATTGACCTATTACGCATTTCATGCATCTGTACTATTGAGGAGAGTTAAGCTCAGACCCACGCCATGATTGGGAATGACCACCGTCTGGCTTTATCTAGCATGAGTAGTATTGTCTAGAGGACCCGGAGACAGGCCCGCAGTCATGGTGATGCTGAGAGGCAGCAAGCTGTAAGGGATCGCCAGAGTGCTTCCTCGGATTACACACTTACCTCACACCTTGAAGATGCGAGGTTCCTTCTTCTTGATCAACCATTCCAAGACGCCAGGCCTCGGTTGAAAGGCATCGTATAGTGCGAGCTGGAGAGAATGTGGGAGAAGGCAATGGTGTAGAGAAAGGGAGAAAGAAAGTTGCGTGTGTGTATGTGTGTGTGTGTGTGATAAATAGAGAGTGAGAGTGTGAGAGAGAAAGAGAGGGTAAGAGAGAAAAAGAGAGAGAAAGAGATGGAGAGAGGGATAGAGAGAGAGAGAGAGAGAGAGAGAGAGGGGGGGGGGCATATTGCGAGCTGGAGAGAATGTGGAAGAGGGCAAGGGTGAGGGAGAAAGAAAGTTGCGTGTGTGTGTGGTAAATAGAGAGTGAGTGAAAAAGAAAAAAATCGAGGAGGAGGAGGAGGAGGAGGAGGAGAGAGAGAGAGAGAGATAGAGAAAGAGAGAGGGAGAAAGATGAAGGGTGTAGACTCGGGGATAAAGACAAGGGAATGAAAAGAAAGAAGAAGGGGTTGGGAAGAAAGAGAAGAGTGGTGCAGATAGACGAATAGTTAGAGAGAGAGAGAGAGAGAGAGAGAGATAGAGAGAGAGGGAACACGTGTTTGTGTGTGTTTGTTTGGTTTGTTTGTTTGCTTGATGTTGTTTTTAGGGGGGGGGGGCGCACAGATAAACTAATATCGATAGAGAGGATAAATGAAGAAGCAAAGATAGATATATATATATTTATATAGAGAGACCAATACTATCAGTAACTAAGAGAGAGAGAGAGAGAGAGAGAGAGAGAGAGAGAAAGAAAGAGAGAGACACACACACAGATATAAGAAAATAGTAAAACGAGAGGAAAGATGAAGAGACAAAGATAGATGAATACAAAAGGACAAAGACCAACAGTTTGGGTCACCGAGACGGAGACATAAAGTCGCACAGAAAAAAAAAGGATCGATGAAAAGAAAGAGAAAGACGTCAAGAGCACTCAAGTCCATACGTCAAAAACGGATCCTCTTGTTTCAGATATTTGTGCTTTCAAACCAGCAAGCAAATTTCCGAAAAATGATAAAAATAAAACATTTCTACTAAGCCCAAATAAACCATATGACAAACTTTTACAAATTCCGTAAATATTCATTTCGCGCTAAAGTCTGATCGTCTTAAAATCAATGTCCCGTTAGCAAGATCACTTAAGATTAATATTAAAAAGATAGTTTCGGACTGCGGTGAAAGATGCATTACTATTTGGTTTCGTCTTGGGAATTCATTATTTCCATGGACATGAAACCGAAATCTATAACGAGGTAATGGACAATTTGTGAAGCCTTAGATACGAGGCTGTCGTCACGATTGCAATTTTTAAAATGAGGCTGAACAACTAGAATGTAATGATCTCAGCGTACCCACCATATTTCGCACGGCGTCAACCACATGAGACGGAAACAATTGTTCATTTAAGTTTTAATTTCAAGTTTTCCGTACTTTCCTTACATAAAACATTATACGTGATATCGTGTCTCCCAAATTGATCACATTCGTCTCTTATACCATGTATACAATGGGTGAAAAAATGAAAATATGGTAAACATTATGAAAGTAAATACTCTAACTAAAATTATGAAAAGATGTTTTCGCCGAAATGACGGACTCCAATGAGATCGTTCGATATACTACTGGCTATAGATTGAAGATAATTTGCAAAGATATCCCAAAGATTACTCGTTTTTCCTTCTGGGCTTAAGAGCCCACACGTTCGATAAAAATTAATCAAGTTCTAAGTACAGCAATGAATACTTAGAGATTTTGCAGGATGATGCACTACATGACTTGGAAACAAAGAAAAATAATGTCATAGATGTGCTATAGTCAAGACAGTAATCTCCGGCTGATCTTTATCCCCTTTACATTTTGATCGTCTGTCTTAAGATTCCATGGTGGGCGTTAATAATGATTAAGGTATTAGAAGTATTGGATAGGGCTTGTGGCTTTCCAAAATCGCATATTTCTGCAAAGCTCTCAAAACACACCCGCATATTATGATATTCTATGCAAGAAATAATTTGTAAAGAATGGAGAGGCGCTATCAGACATTAAATCAACAATTTAGGTCATGTATTCATTTAATCATTGCAACAAAGCCAATATACCTTTTGAGAAAGAAACGAGGTATGAGAAGAAGAGGTAGGAGCTGTAACGAAATTCCACCGATGTCTTGTTTTAGTTGTCCTGTGTGGAAGTCTTACAAAGTGCTTCTGCAAAGTCAGTTATGCCCCTCGTAAACTACATGTCATTTACAATTTAATTCAAACGATTTCAGATCTGGCTTGTATTTGCTGTTTGGAGGGGAAAATGGGAACATGTACATTTTACCGTTTTTTCCGTATGGTCTAGCTACATAAACGTTAAAGACAGCTAGTCCCTTTTTCAGATCACCACAAAACCATCGAAACATTGGCAAAACATATAGAGAAGTGTTAGCAAGCTCTATATTCACAATTTGAAACTGATACGTAGTGTAAAATTCAAATAATGCACGTAAACAACGTCTGATTAATAGTCTTTACCTCAGGCTCTTAGCACTTTTTGTTGAAATATCTGCTTCATTGATAAATCTGTTTATTAAATTAAAAAACGCATTATGAAAAAAAATTATTCTATGGAAGGAATCATCTCCAAAGTTTGGTAGTTACTCATAAAATTAGGATTTCACACATGCATAATAACCACATAGATACTGTAACAAAGACTAATACTTTTTTCGTAGCACGAAAAAACTCGGTTTGAAATTTAACGGCTGAATTTTTTTACATATACAGAAAGCTTCAACATGCTATATTCTTAGAACTGGTCTGGAATCATACTTTCTTCAATTTACGATCGTGATAGACGATTTCAAATTTTAAGCTTGCAAAAGGGACGGACTATCTTTAAGCGGATTATTACAAAGTTTCCAGCTCCATTGAAAACAGAATGTGTGAAAGTTCCAATGAGACAAAATATAGATTTGGCTGTACTTTCGTTGGCGCAGCCCTGTGATATTTAATCCGATTCTTAAATTTGTCATTTCCTACTTGATGAACATGGAGTTGAGTACTAACAGGTTATAGGCTTAACCATAAGGAGATGCAATGGTTTCCATTTTGTCACACTTAACCTTCTCCTCGCTCTATGTTGTCAATTCCGCACCTTACCAAATCAATGACTCAAAAGAAGAATCTTTCCTTTATTGCATCTGAATTAATTTATTTCTTGTCGATAATGAAAACTCAATGGAATTGGCTGTCATTTCTTTCTTTTAAATTGATGAAATGAGAATCAAGGCACTAAGGACATTATGGTAAGACAGCAAATTAATGAAGGAGAGGTCGAGACCTGTGTGTTTATGGGATTCATCATTACCATTAATGACTAAAAATTAATGCATTCATGAGGTGAATCGCAGACTGGCTCGGAGCAGGGTTTATAATGGCTTCCCTCGTGGTTCTGTTTCCGAGATCAGCAACCTTTCTAGTGGCATCGGACGGATCGGACTCACGGTCGAAGAACTCAATTAATAGAGAGCAAAGTTCTGCACTTCTTGGCTATGTTATTTTCCCGCAGAATCATGAGAATGCCATAGACTGCAAGGAAACAAACGTTTTGTTCTTAGAGGGCAAGTTTACCCATTAAACATGTCAATTCTATTTTCAAATTCATTCAAAATAATTAAAAATGGCTCTGAAAAGACATATTTTGGTTGAGAAAGTACTAGACGAAGCCTGTCTTACTTTCCAGAGAGAGTACAGATTGCAACCAATGGGGGTAGAGGTGTAATTTGTTCGTAGGTGATGTCACAATTTTGAATGGCAGCGCGGAAAATGACGACTCCCGTAAGTTTTCTCGGCGTACGCTTTGGCGAGTGAAACTGGAAAGTAAGACGGGCTTCATCTAGTACTTTTTCAACCAAAATCTGTCATTGTAGAGACATTTTCAATTATTTTGCATGAAGTTTTAAATAGAATTGACATGTTTAATGGGTAAACTTGCCCTTTAATAATTTTGCGATGGAAAACACTCAAGATAAGGTAGGACGAGAACGCAAACGAGGACAGCATACAGGAAGCTAGATCGAAACATTATCAAGACAAAGGCTGACATAAACATCCTTACACTCATCGTTATCATATGACCCGTACACTGCAGAGGAGATGCTTGGATACGCACTAGATGGCAGACTCTCCTCCAAACGACACAGCGATATATGACTCCTCGTGACTGGAGAGATTAAAGCGAACGCTTCCTGAATAATAACCTCTCATGTCTTCGATGTTTAAATCACGTGGTCTGAGCCAGCTGTACACAGGATCTCAACTTTTTATACGAAAGCTCACAATTTAGTATTTAGTCTAATTTACCTCTATCCAACATTAAAACGTTTGAACTATTGATGTGTTCGTTGGTCAACCTGAGAATGATTAGGATTGTATACCTGACGTACCAGTAATTATCGAAAAGTAGTAGTAGTCGAAAAGAACATTCGTGATGAATGACAGTTTTCCATTTTCTTCATCTTTCCCTTCACGATTTTCATAAAAACCGCAACATTTGAGAGTCTCTGTTTTGAAATGTTAAAATAATTTCTTTGCAGTGAGCAGACATAGTACTGATACAGATTAGATATTAAGGCGTGTGCATGTAAATATATCGTGTAGGATTTCAAAACGAAATTTTTGCAATTGGTGTCGAGATCTTAGTCATTGTTGTTTTGCTATTATCCACACCATCGATCACTTTGAGTGATAGTGATCCCGTCGATTCTTTCTCGCTTTCTCTCCCTCTCTCTGTCCCTATCTCAAATTCACATCTATCTACCTCCTCGTTATCCCTCTCGTTCTTTACCTTTCTATGTAAGTGCCTGTGTGTCTTTTCTTGTCCCCTTTCGTCACACACCTGTTCTTTCCTTTCCACTCCTGGGATGATTCCAGACACCCTACCGGCTTGTTTTCCCTCCACTCCTGTGTTATGATTACTCCGTCTCGGTAATACGGATCTGCGCAAATTGTGTTTTGTTTCGGAAATGAGATAGGGAAGCTGGAGGGGAGAAGAATGAACACGGAGATGAAACAATAGTTCCTGATATTGCAACGGACGCAAAGAAAGTTAACATTTACACGCACTCAATGGAAGATTTAGCTAAGGTACTGAACACAAGCACAGTCTATATACTTCCTCGCATCGCTTAAGGGTTTGTACTTCAAATACGAACTCTCTTGTGGAAAGTAGAACGCGTAGGCACATTCGACGCTCTGGGATTTTTAATACCATATTATTATATTTCCATGATGAGTAAAAGGAAATTATCTTTCTGCACGGTCCTGTTTGTTTGTGTTTTTTGTTTGAAATAGGTCTGCGGTCTTTTCGGAAATTAACACATGGTACCACACAGTCACTTATTCTTATCAGCTTGTTCGACAGTTAGCATGGTTATTGAATGTAATTTCTGTAATACAGAATTTATATTCACACACTCCATCGAATGCATGAAAATATCTCGTCGTATCTTACATCATTTTCGATTTGTATACATGGTCAAATGTAATTAGTGTTATATCAAAATAGGTAATTGGTGCACCATCCTCATGGTCCCAATCGGAAAAAATATGAATACAGTTTCATTATTTTACGTATCTGCCTCTTTCTTAATGAATGGTAAACCAACATAAATTGTCTACTATTGCTATACGGATAAAAAGGGTTGTATGGATTTTGATGTGATGACGCGCCATTCCTTTCATTTGTGTTAATTTTTATCGTTCATGTTATTAGCACTGTGACACATCTTGTTTATTTAAAGTCTTTAAGCATCATTTTTGCCAAACCACTATGTAGGTATAACATAAGCATGCTTACAGAAGCCTAGCTAACATGCAATACTTGAAAACAGATGGAATGTTATTAAAAGTTTAAATTGCTTTTAGATCATATTCCGTGTCTTCTTCGCATAAGCAAACATTTCGACTTGAGCCGGTAACCCAATCCGGTCCACTCCAAGCTGCTCGCGTGGCATGTACGACGTGCTTATCATGCTTATGGCGCTCTTTACTTGACCGATTGTCACGTGGTACACAGCCTCGTTCATAGCCTCGGTTTTCAGACCTTTTTAAGTTGGCGAATCGGGGAGCGATCGAAAATTTAAATCAATGCATGTATTCGATTGATCTCCGTTTTCAGAGTTGTTTCGACGATAATGAACAAGAGGAAGACGGGTAAGGCTGTGAAGGTTTCCATAGTGATAATTCAATTAAAAGATGATTTTGATTTTACAGACGTGTACATTATTTTTATTGGGGAGTGGGAACTTTCGATGGTCCGCATAAAACCCAACGGTTGTGTCTCGACCATCAACATCATATAATATAGCGGAGGTTAATGAAAGAATTTTCAACTGCTTCATGACTTAACAGCAGCTCATGTTGCTACGAACCATGAACGCACGAACGTGTATGACATTAGCTCATTCTTTTAATGTGAAATAGCTTTGAATAATACATGTATGTTACCTCGTTGGTTGCTCAACGATGTATGAAGCTCGACTCATACATATTTTGTTTTACTAAAGATAGAAGCTTGCTTCCGCCTCGGAGCCATGGTGATGCGTAGATTAATCATGATAACGGATTAGCATGGCTTATATCATGCATTTGCGTAGTGGGATGCAGAACCAATACAAGTTCTATAGCATACTATACTCTAATCTCGGAAACTGTGTGCTCAGTTTTACAAAGTACATTTCAATAAGTCGAGAAAAAGTTTGCACTTCGAGACTACGTCATCACTAGGTTCTGAGGACACACCTTCAGCACTGCATGATGCGTTGACAGTGGTTCTCGCCTGCTTTCTATGGGCAGTCACGCCACCGCCCACGCGAAAAAGTGGTTTAACATTTAGCATTTCTTCCGGATGTTCGTCTTCCACTCGGAATCCATGTTTCCAAGCGTTTAACCCGGACGCTTTCGCATATGCACCTCAAGCACACCAAGGGATCGCGCATTTGAATAAGGTCGATGCTTTGCTTGAGTGTGCGGTATATGAGAGGTTAAGCCTTCACTTCAGGCTCATTTACGCCATGATGGATTAGCAGGCATGCCCATGGTGCCAGTGACCGTAAAATCCCCTCATTGCCTGACCCATTTTAGTTCCCGCCTTTGTTCGCGTTTTGTAGCATCTTGTCTCGGGGAAAATGCGCCTGTCTCCCCTCTGTTCCGTTATCATATCGGCTCACCGGTCTTCATGATTCTCTGCACATTTGAAAAATTTGTTGTCTTTGTCGTGGCGATTCTTGTAAACCCGACCTTGAGCTGAGGTTCAGTATTTCAGTCGAAGTGCGGTATAATCAAGGGGCGCGTGGCGCCTGTTTAACCTCTGGGAGAAAAGTTCAGACAAATTTCAAATTATGATATCTCGTATACATTACATATCTTTTAGATTTTCTTGAACATATTTCCTCTCAAATGAACAATTTGTGAAATATTAAATATCTATGGCATATTGGGTTTGGGTAAATCTAGAAGTCAATGATGATTTCCGAGAGGTAGTTGGAATTCGTAAACATTTTTTCCATGATATACTACAGCAAAAATACAAAAAACCTCAGTATAATCAATCATCTGGGATCTCAGTGGGTGTTTAGTATAACCTTTCAGTTGGTAAATACATTCGACATTCCTCCATCTGTCCAGAGAATGTGATGATATAACTCTTCATTACTTTATACCTAAAAATATGTTAAAGGTCTTACAATCGTTATATATTTTTGTTTCGAAAATAGTTCCTATCGCCTCCTTCTTTTAAGGGATAATTCACCCCGAAGATAAGTTGGTTTCAATAAAAGCAGAAACATGAAAGAAACGTATTAGTGAATTTTTGACGAAAATTCGTCAAAGGATAAAAAAAATATGATCGTTTGAAATTTAAATTTTGTGACGTCACGTGCGAGGCACTCTCCCGCATGTTATGTACAGTATTATTCCATAAATCGCTCCTTTTCCGTTTTTGAAAAGGGAGTGATTTTTTTTTTCATTCAGGTATGTGTGAAAAACGTATTTCTCATGATGTATCAAATGCACAGGTGAAAGGATGCATATCTTTTTGAGAAAATACACATTTTCGAAAAAAAAAACCCATTATACACAACATAATGGGAGAGCAACTCGCACGTGACGTCACAAAATCACAATTTAAAAAAATCATAACTTTCTCATCCTTTGACGGATTTTCATCAAACCTTCATTAATATATTTCTTTCATGTGTCTCCTTTGATCAAAATCAACTTAATTTCAGGGTGAACTATCCCTTTTAAGTGGTATCTTCGCCTCGGCCGCTGCGCCTGTCACCAGCGTAGTAAAGTGTTCTCTCAGGTTTCTGCTGTGAGGCCGATCTGTCATTGTAGAGTGAGCCTTCTTGTCATAATACCATTCATTTGCAACCCTAATCCTGAGTTCATTTCCGGAATACGGCCACCTTTTCCTCTTGACCCATTACGTGCAAGAGTAGGCAGAATAATTGATCTACGCCCCAAGTAATTTGCAGATTGTTCGTAGCGAAATACATCACAATGCTTGTTCGGGGATCGGGTGGTCTTTAATTCATCCCTCCACCAACATGACCAACAACGCCTCCCTGGAATTTCCCCCAAGCTGGCTGTATATTTTCAAAGAAAGTTCTCCGTTTAAAGCTCAATTCTACCTTTAAGAATTAGCATAATACCTCCATCGTCCGGGTGAAATGTTCGAGGCAATCATTGCAAGGCACTTACATACTCGTTCAAGCTCTTGGTAAACAGTTATCCTTGCTCTACTGTGTACACATACATGATAGTCAATAGGGAGCGGGTGAGCCGGTGTCATGTAACTCGATACGTAAAGTGTCGTTATTTTTACACCTCTCTAATGCATTCATTCTCCGTCTACAACCACCGCGCATCGCGATAGGGCAAGAGGAGCGAGGCGAGGACCCGGGGTAGACGGTGGGGGCGAGAGGGTATGTGCACTTTTAAGAGTAAAATGAACCGATATGGAAGTGCGACTACATCATTATGGACGAGGAGACGTGTCGGGGATAGCTGAAACACATCTGTTATCAACATTATCTGCCATTAGGTCTGCTTCATGATTGTAACTTTTGGAGTAAATTAAACATCATGAACATAGTAAGACGCTCTCCTTATACTCATTAACGGATGGAGTTTTCATGTCTTGATTAACATCTGCCTGAATGGATGCATCCATCAATAATCAAACGTTCGAAGTCGTGGATGCAGGGGTTTTGTTTCATTACGTACGTTTGTTGGATGCGTATTGTGAAGGACGTTTTCATAATGTTAATAACTTATTCCTCAATTTTCGACCACTAAATGCATAATAATGAATACGATTCCTTTGTTAAATTTGTCATTTCCTTTCTGCAATTACATTTACATTGTTCGGCTGCATGAACTATATACAGGGAGATGCAGTCAAAACATATGAATCATTTCTTAAAACGAATATCGTTTTATGTAAAGAAAAAAAAAAGAAAAACATTAAGTATGATGTCAGGGATGTGATACCGCTTATCATACCTAGCAGTACTCTCGATGCATATAAAAATGGTTTACAACAATAAACGGGGTCGTAGTTATCTCTGAGCGGGATTAACCGCAAATTTGCAGATAAAGTGTATCGTATGAAATGGCTTTCATTTTATCAAAATATATACGTTCACGCTCTAGATGGCAGAAACGAAACATAAAGTGAACGGAAATGACGACAGGGGGAACTCCAATCATTATAACTCTCTCAGAGACAGATAAAAGGAATAATAGATAATGAACATCACGTTGTCCTTCGAATTCTTTGTGCGCTGTTTGCGTTAACAATAAGCCGCAATATAGCACACTGGATATGTTGGATAATCAAATCCGGATTATTCAATAATCTAATTTGGCTCGCGCATTGGACTGATAGCATGATGTGTTTGCATAACCGAATTTGTATACAGCACATTTGGGTTTGAATACGCTCCAAGGTATCGCGTATTCATGAACTTTCTCTTAAAGGGTGCGGGATTCTACTTAATGTTATCATTCTAGTTACCTTATCATCCAACCTTTTCATACATTTCAAGCATTTGAACTGGGTGTAAATCACCATAGACTCGGGGATGTAGACTGTTGTCATGGTCAGACTGTAATTGTAAGCAATGTAATGATATACTGTACGTACCGGTATGTATGTATGTATGTGTGTGTGTGTGCATGTGTCCGAAATATGCTACAAAACATAAATAATTACGTGACAAAAAGTGAATGAATTACAGCAACATATTGAAGAGTATATAACGCGATGTTAGAACGAATGGTACAATTGGGTCATAAGAACTAAGAGGCACATAAAGAGAGAGAGAGAGAGAGAGAGGGGGTAAAAGAGGTTGGGAAAAAATACGAAGAAAGAAATAAAGATGGAAACTACAAGAAGAATGCTTGGAAGAACAAGTTCATGTTTTGTCTATTGATTTCAAAATTTGACTACAACTTGACTAGCATGAGCACAAAGAACAATGGCAGACCTTTCTCATAAATGAAATTAAAGGTGACTTCAAATTTCGTTTGGTTCAAACGTCAAATGTGGGCACGTTCACACAATAAAACAATGACATAAAGAAACACAATATGAATAATAATAGCCAACACATATTTTAAGTTCAAGTTTCTGAGCAGAAGACACCAGCCATGGTAGTATGCTCTCGTGAACCATTTTAACTATTGTAGTTGTTAATGCAGAATCGGATTTCGAGTCATGTTTGTGAAAAGCAAATCAGGTTTCAGCGTGTGGCGACATGAGTGTCGACTGACTGAAACATCAGACATCTCCAATTACACGTATTCTCCTTGTATGCGTTTCTTACCATACAACCATTGCCTCAGCGTGCAAGAGGCGCCACGGTTGTACGCGCCGATTCCTTTTACGTCTTCTGCAACGCCGCCCTCAGTGTTGATCGTACGCACAGTCCCGGCGACATCGACTCCCTGCCCCTTTTCACACCGTCACACATACGCTCACACTACCACGCACTCACAATTCACACTCACCCGTTGGCACTCTCGCTCCCTCTCCTTCTCTCTCTCTCCCTCTTGTGATTCATTCTCCGAGTCATTGAGGCGTTCTGCTGGCTACCTGGTCGCGTGCCTGCCTCGCTCGCTCGCAGACAACCGTGATGCATTTCAGGCTGTGCGTTCTCCTCTCTTCCCGCCCAGATTCAGCAAGCGAGAAGGGTGACAGCGTCCTTCGCACATGTCGCGGCTCACCTTTCCCTCATTCGAATTTGTGGAATTAAGGCTTCATGCCAGTTGCTTCTTTTGGATAAAAAAAAATCGTCTGCATCTTTCGCACCACTCTACAGAACTTTGCTTGGAATCCGGCTTTAAAGCTTGTATGTAAATAAACCGCCAGTGATTGGTGCTATTCTTCCGTTAACAAACAATCCTTGTATTGATTTGTCAAAAAAGGAATCACGCTTACTCATGACATCGTGAATTTCAAAAGGAGGGCCATGTTTCTATTCTGTGAGTATAACGATTTATTAAATACCATTTGTAATGTTTAGACATGTTAGGTTGTGTGAAGGCAGTCAGAGGCTCCCCCTGCCCGAACCTCTTCGACACATCACTTCAGGTTAAATGAGCCTTAATGAGCTGGTCGAAACGAGTACATATAGCATACATGGGCCAGGCCCAATATCTTTATTTCTTTGATATCTATATTGTCGACTTAATATTTCAAATAGGGCAAATCTGTTTTGTTTCTCATTGTATTTTCTAATAAAACATTATAGCGCATGAATGTTAAAGCGGTTTGTTTTTTCTCTCCCAATCAAATGTTTGCTCTCCTCCGCTCCTATTTTACGATAAGTTTTATTGCATTAGTTCAAAGAACAAAAGCTCTCATACACTGTATATGATTAAAATCATATATATAATATCGTACTGGTTGTTTAGCAACACTAAATTACTTCTTCTCCTACTGCTGCTGCCACTATTACTACTACTACTACTACTACTACTACTACTACTACTACTACTACTACTACTACTACTACTACTTCATCTTCTTCTTCTTCTTCTTCTCCTTCGTCTTCTACTACTACTTCTTCTTCTTCTTCTCCTTCGTCTACTACTACTACTACTACTACTACTACTACTACTTCTACTACTTCTTCTTCTTCTTCTTCTTCTTCTCCTTCGTCTTCTACTACTACTTCTTCTTCTCCTTCGTCTTCTTCTACTACTACTACTACTACTACTACTACTACTACTACTACTACTACTACTAATAATAATAATATTACTATTGTTACCATCATCGTTGCTGTTCGTGACTTTATAAATGTCACAATCCTCAGCACTCGTTCGCAGGTGATTCTATGATATCATCTAACTTATTTGGAATCGACACGGTAAAGTGGATCGTTCCTTTAACTCCCGATGAGGAGGGTAAGGTTTCGAAGCCAGTTATTCAGCAAAAAAAAAAAAAAAACAAGAACATATCTACTCCGTTCCTAGGTGAATAGTAGCGTTCACGCAGATGAGGCAACCCTCGGTAAATGAGCTCATACCATTAACGTTATTATCATTATTTACGCATGACGGAGCCACATGAATATCGTGCTGATTGATTTATTACCACGAAATAGAGTTCATGCTGCCATGGTCGCACGCGATATGGAATTCATATTTTTACTAAAATAGCCGGAATGCCCAGGGAGGGAATCGACCCTGCAACTTTTGATTCTGGATTCTTGAAATCAACCCTCTCGTCCGCTTTGTGTACAAATGACAGCGAGCTGCTATTCAGTGTATATATACCTTTCAGTTTACCTGCCCGCGTTTCTATCTACATTGTAAATATAGCTCACGTAACATGACTTGATGTATCGACTTTCAGTTGAGTATATTGGAGCTCTCCTAGGCCAATATTGCTGTCTGACACACACACACTCACTCTGCAACCCCCCCCCCCCCGCGCCCTCCTTCTTCTCTCGTCCATTTATCCTCTCTCTCTCATGCGCGCTCTCTCTCGCTCTCTCGATCACACACACTTTGTCTCTCGCTCCCCAACTTTTCCCTTTCTCCCTTTCTCTCTCTCTCTCTCTCTCTCTCTCCCTTTCTCTCTCTCTGAACTAGTTTGTGTCTAGTTAATTTTAACCTAATTCTCAGCACATAATACCTGTGACACAATGCAGGAAAACAACTATATTAACAGGTATCCCGCTTTTCCCCGGTATGTTTTCATCTTGTTTGTTTGCTGAGTTAAATCATGATGATGAATATGGCCTGAAGATTATACATTCACTGGTATTTTATGATTTTGAAATAGATCCCCCCTATAAAATCACCCATGTAAGTGAGAACCTTGACGATTTACGCACCACCAGCCATTCACATTTGATCAGGTACATATTATTTTTTACTACAAGATTGATAAGTGTTGACACCATCATGATCATAGAAAAGTACCGTACATTGCGCCCCCATTGTTTTTTTTTAATGTAAATATTATCAATACAGGATCTTTACTGAAACTCGTGTGTTTTTCAAATATGACTTACGCATTAAGAACAAATACAGGTGACTATAATTGAATACATCAAATACTTGTATTGGTAAAGTGATATCTATATCCGTAATTTCATTGCTTCGCCATCGATTTATAGTGATGCCGCTGTGCACTGGGGTGAAACATATTGACTATAATATGAACCATATTCAACATCATAAATCCACCCACTACCTTTACGTGAAGCTTATGTTTCTCGTCTTCCTCCGCAAGTTACGTTTTATATCATACCCTATGTAAGATTATACCACCATGATTCGATGCAGGCTGTTTGTGTTTAACGTAGCTTATCATCATTATCAAGTCGATACGCAATGGACCAGCGGATATCGCCGATAAAATCGTGAACAGGGTAACGCAGAGATACCCGACAGTTCCAAGTAGTACATAATTTCCATTGTACAATTGCAATTGACCTCGATGCAGCCCATTTGCGATTCCTAGATCCAATTTAAAGGGGTTGGACAATTTTCTGAGATTTTTTATACGATCTCAGAGTCACTGTAGACGCTGCTATCAATCAGTCATAATTCATTTCTTGGCATTTACGCTACTCTTGATGCGTCGCGCATTTTGCAACAAGAAATATTAAATGCCGCGTGGATGATGACTGAATAATATCTCTTTGTTGTCCTGTGCCATAAAATGTCACATTTAAGAACCATTAACAAATATCCAGTGAAGTTATGACCAGGGCTTCAATATGGGTCGCTTTTTCAAGTATTGAGCAGTAATTATGGAGAGTGACGTATTCTTATATTACATTCTTGCGCCATTTAACACTTGGTGTGCTGAATAGCCTGCTGCTGTATTAGATATGTGTGCA